>JAJKFY010000348.1:0-112369 GCA_021066465.1 Trichoderma asperelloides | reverse complement strand
CTAATATTCTAATATTCTAATATTCTAATATTCTAATATTCTAATATTCTAATATTCTAATATTCTAATATTCTAATATTCTAATCGTCTAATCGTCTAATAGTCTAATAGTCTAATATTCTAATATGCTAAATGTGTTTAAAACACAAATTGTCTGTTTCCTTATTTCCGAACGCTCTCAATCTGGACTGCCCTGTCTTCCTGCACGGTGCCATTCATTTGCTTACTCGGCTTTCTTTGATGCTTTAGTTCGAAGCTTCATCATTCCAAATACTAGTGCGTATCCAGAGATAGCGAAGATCACCGTGATTCCTGCATCTCTCCAGCCGTAATAGTAGTGGTTGATGTTGAGCGTTGTCAAAAAGTCGCTACCATTCTTATACTCACAGACTCGGCAGCCTGATGTAGCATCTGGGTTGGTCAAATTAATCCGCCAACCGTTCCCGGCAATATACTCGCGGAGATAGTCGGCGCATGTTCCATTGCTTGGGTCAAAGACGGCGAATTCTTCCTCCTTACAGTGAACCCCAGCACCCCAGATAGTGAAAGTCAGCATCCCTGAGACAACGTAGTTGAAGGGGTTCAACCAGTATAACCAATATTTCCAGAAGACATTCAGCTGTCTATATGGTACAAAGATGCCGCAAAACAGGGTGAGTATGCTGATAATGAGAGGGTTTACCAGAGCCGCGAATGTGGGATTGGGTGCATAAGCAGCTATGAATTGGCCGATACCCGTATAGACAAATTCATATATAAGCATAATGAAAAAAGTAGCGCCGGAGCGATTTGAATTATCATTCAATCGCGCGCAGTAATACCAACACGCGAAATAGAGAACCGCGCATACGCAGAGGTAGGGGAACTCGGACACAATTAGACCAATAACAAAGGAAACCCAAGAGTACATTTTGGACTTTTTCTCACGCGCGTCGTAGATATCCCGTCTTTGGATGAAAAGTGGTTGAAGTTGGTTAATAACACCGGGTGCAACGAAGACAAAATTGAAAACTGTGAACATCTT
Source organism: Trichoderma asperelloides (assembly GCA_021066465.1). Lineage (NCBI taxonomy): Eukaryota > Fungi > Ascomycota > Sordariomycetes > Hypocreales > Hypocreaceae > Trichoderma > Trichoderma asperelloides. The sequence goes on along the minus strand of JAJKFY010000348.1, from coordinate 111,345 downwards.
GAGTTCCAGGTCGGATACGCTACCACCAACTCTCCAGAATGAAAATCCGTTTAATAATGCAGAAATGATATGTAATGAGAACTTGTTGTTAACGTAGTTGGTATTTCGGAATAGAGCAGTATTCATGCGCTGAGTTACAATTTTGATCTGTTCCCACATTGGCATTGAGAATTCGTGGCCATCATCAACAGTTCCAGCCGGTTTAGCAGCAGCTTCGGAGACCATATTATCGAGTTCAGTAATCATTCGGTCGTGTTCAGGAGATTCGAGCCAAATTTGATGCCAGTCCTTGTTTTTGACGCTTTCAATGCCACCAGTGACGACGTCGATCATGAACTCAGCAGGATTGGCCTCGATGGGACAAACGGCGCCGTATTGCCCAAAGTACTCCTTGATAGTCTTCCCGTTATCGCCAATGTCACCGAAGTAAACTGTTTTACCTCCGCGTGCCAGAAGCAAGAGAGTATCGAACTGTGCAAACAACTGCGCTGATGGTTGATGAATTGTGACCAACACAGCTTGGCCAACATCAGCCAGTTTGCGCAGGAAACGAACAGTGTTATATGCAGATTGCCCATCTAGACCGGAAGTAGGTTCATCAAGGAAGATCAAGATGCTTGGCTTGGACACTAGTTCAACACCAATTGTAACACGCTTCCTCTGCTCTACACTAAGGCCATTTCCGACAGTGCCAATAAGCGTATCTGCCAAATCATGGAGTTCCAAAAGGTCAATAATGGTTTCAACGTACTTGAGCTTTTCGGCCTTTGGAGTTGTTCGGGGCTGGCGTAGTAAAGCGGAAAATTCAAGAGCTTCGCGGACTGTGGCAAAAGGCTCATGGACATCTAGTTGCTCACAATACCCAGCCATTCTTTGGAACGAAACTGGTAAAGGGCGGCCATCAACAAGAATACTGCCGTTGATAGTACCGTCGGTTTTCCTTTGGGCGAGGACATCGAGCAAGGTGGTCTTACCGGCGCCAGAGGAACCCATTAATGCTCCAAGCATACCTGGTTTGACCCATCCATGGATATTGTCCAAGAGCACACGATCACCTGATGGAGTTTTGACTGTGTACTTGAGGTTTTTCCAGGTGAAGATCGAGGTGTTACGAGATAAGTTACCATCCACTTCTCCCGTTCCATTGCCAACGGTGGTTTCTTTGGATTGCTCTGCTCCTTGGCTCTGTGATTCTTCATCCACAGAGGCGCGAAACTTGTTGAGCTTTTCGCGGGGAATCAGCAATGAAGCACCGCTGCCGCCTCCAGCATTCCAAAAGCATGTGCAGACAATGGTAATGGTGGCAAATAAGGCCCACCAAACCCAAACAATACCATAATTTCTCCAGAGCTGAGAATGATTGTAATGCAACGAAGAAAGATACTGGTCGCCAGTCACATAATCTGCACCAGGCAAAGCGCCACCAACTCCAGTGCAGGCCCTGTTAGCAGAGTCAACATTCTCGTATCCAGGTCCGCTAGGTACGAGATTGGTGCCCACGCAGGGTATATGTTGGCCGTGGAATTCATTCGATAGGGCTGCTTGGAACGCATATGCAAATGGGTTGGTATAATACAGTTCTAGAAACCAGTTCTTGATCTGCGGTTTCGGGATCATATATCCAGCGTACATGACAATACCCTTAATGGCCGTTCCGGAGATCTTCGAAGCGGCTTCGAAAGTACTAAATGCGGCTCCAATGCTTCTAAATAAAGTCGTAACACACTTTGATTGGTCAGTTTAGAAGATTATGAAAGGCTACGTGCGATATGTTTCACTCACAAGAGTAGTTGCCCAAAGGATGGCCCAGAAAGTAAAGAATGCTGATGCAGTGGCTTTGAGCCCTGTCATCCAGTATATCACAACAGTGAAAATAGTGCACTGTAACAATAAGACGGGGATATCTGCTGTAATTTGTGCTAGACAAAATGCGGACGGATGATAGAATCCAAAGGACTTGTGTTTAACCAGGACGGGTCGCCCCTTAAACGACTCTGTGACTTCAGACATAGCGACAATGCAATTATACAAGAGGGAGAAGAAGACCGCACCGCCTTTGGTAAAAAGGCCAGCAGATGTATCGGGGGAGTTATAGAAGCAGGCGCCAGCAATCAAAGACATAGCCAGTGATAGAAACTGTTTGATCAAAAAGGTCGATTTTTCGCCCCACAGAATCTGATATTGACGGAGGGTACACGCCTTGAGCTGTGTCAGGAAGCTAGCGGTGAGGATTGTATTGTTCGGTAAATGTTTATTTTTTTCAAAGGCAATGGATTCTTTGAATGATTCAGTTCGGTCACGCGCATCCTGGGTATTTGGATAGTCGTATTCCGACGCCATAGAGCTTCGGACTGGAGATCGCTCGTACTCTGCCAAAATGGCATCAGCATTCCTTGGGAATGTGTTTTCAAAGCCAGGTCGGATTTTTCGCTCAGTAGGCACGGTTACACCGGTAAGAAAATCACCTTTAACTCTAGTTAGTGGTGTTATTATCGTAAACATCAAAAGGGAATAGTGAAGCAGTACCAATATTAGCACCATCGGTATACACAAACCCCAGATTTTCCATGAATGGCTTTGCTGCTGCAGCGGGGCCGTAGAAAACCTGTTTTCCTTCATCCAAAACCAAAACTTTATCGAAAAGGTTGTAGATGCCATTTCCAGCTTGATATAGGGTGACGATAGTCGAAAGCCCCTGGACGTCGGTCATGGCGCGAAGAGCCTTGGCCCATTCTAATGCTGTGCTTGCATCAAGGCCGCGTGTGCTGTTGTCCCAACAGAATACTGATCCTCTGGTGGCCAGACATTCGATAATCGACACACGTTTCCGTTCACCACCGGACACACCTCGAACAAACTCATTCCCCACTTTTGTTTCAAATGTATGAGCGATTCCCATAGATTCTAAAAGGAATTGTTTGGTATCGGCTGTATGATCCTTCTCTGAACTAGTGCCGTCCGGAAGATGAGCAGGAACTTTAAGTCTAGTGGCAAAGTCCATTGTCTGGCCGACCGTCAGTCGAGGATAGAAAAGCTCCTCTTCAGTATTCATCACGATCTGGGATCGATACTGAGAAGCCTCTTTTTCAGTCATGTTCCCAAACCGGACATTGCCTTTGATTGTATGGTATCCTAGACGACGATTGGAAAGTAGTTTGAGGAGGGTGGTACAGCCTGATCCTGGGCGACCCAAGACCAGTAGCATTTCTCCGGGTTTCACACAACCGTGACTGTCCTTTAAAATGCATTTCATAGGCGGCTTCTGGCGCCAGTCTTTGTAAAGCTGTGGTATGTTGTATTGAGAAAATTGATTTTCCTTGACAGCTGCCGAAGCAGCAGGGACCTCTACCGTGAGATTGTCCCAGGTAACGCCCAGCTCGCGTCTCTTGAATCCTGCTGCGGCTTCACGCTCTTGTTGTCGAATCAGTTGAGGAGTCATACCCCATTCCGCATTCTTCTTAGGTGTGGATGTGTCGTCTGCATGGTAGAAGGTGAGAGTTTCTGCACTGGAGGCTTCCCGCGTATCGCGATGAGGAACGGTGCGAGTTCCATGTTCTTTTGTTTCAGGCAAATCTGCCTCAGAGTCGTTGAAAAGGTCGTTTTGCTCCATAATGGCTGTATTTTATCTGGATGGAAGAGAGCAAACAACACACATTTCATCCATGCCATTTCAAAGCGATTTATCTATAGGAGAAGTTGGGGGTGTTATATATGGGTTTCTTATGAATGGGGGCCGGAGTATCCGATGCATCCCGTTGCGTATGTATTTATTTGGGTCCTTTTTTCAACCAAGTACCCACGAGGAGGGGCGAAATAACAGTGGATAGAGAGATATTTTGTTATCTTGTGTAAACGTAATGCAGAGATAACATTTCATTGCCGCTGGCTCAATGGTAAAGGGGGTGATTAGGAATACAGTTATTATCAAATGACGCAATAAAGGCTTAGTGGTTCTCTTCTTAATGCAATATTTAGATTCCATATCAATAGTACCAGTCTTCTCTGCCAGCTACTCCTTTTTTATAACGCTCAAAAATTTGAGTATACGTATTGTAGTCATATAGTCTTGCTAGGAAGCAACTACCGTCTTTGCAAAATATAAATTTTAAAATGAGAAATCTAAGTTTCATCGATAATGATGAAATAACAGTGTTACGCAAATAGCACAAAATGCCATATCTACTATTATTGACCAATGCTTGAGGTAGAAGAGATAGCGTGCCTGAATCCTACACTGTAATGCATCTAGCTTTCCCAAGATCTCAATAGCCCCCACTTATGCGCTACTCAGGTTGACGTTTATGGACCCAAGATCTGTGTGGCTGAGGGAAACGGCACGGCCGGCTGGAAATTTCAATCCGATTAGCGGGACGGGGACCACCGAAAAACTACGTGTCAGGGGTCGGAATCGGCAATTCCTGTCGGGCCATGCGATAGCCAAAAAAATATCGCTAGTATACCACCATAATTTGTATGTGACGTGCAGCAGTATTTCCCCCCCTACCCCTTGGGGTTGCAGCTATGTAGCCCTCGGCGTCGGTTGCAATCTGCCGAGGGAGATAAACCTCCGTTTCCACTGAATTCCCAAATCAAAGCTACGCCTTAAATTTGAGGAGACGTTCCAGCCCCCTCTAAATCTAGCCAATTTACTGCGTAAATGTCCGCGGCCTCAAATATCTCCATGGAGTAAGTTCTGAATGTATATGTACAAATATGTCCCCTGTCTGAATAATGTTATAAGAAAAGTCTAGCCTGCGCTTGTACTTTAAGGTACTTTTTATAAGTTAAAAGAGAGAAGATTGAAGAAATGAGAGAAATATCCTAAGTATTTGTAATGTTATAAAAGGTTCAAGAGAACAAAGTGAAGTTGTAGAATCCGGACAAGAGACCTCGCCTAGTACACGGGAAGACCGGCAACGGCTTAGGGGCACGGCAAGTGAGTATGGTATAATATGCTAGCGTTATGTACAATAACTAACTCCAAAAAAATTTGAGCAGAAAGAATAAATTGTTTAAGCTACTCAAAAGTTCACGGCCAACGAGCTTGTACAATAATTATATAAACCATATTCCCCATCCACTTCCTTTCTTTTTTTTTTCTTTTTCAAGATTTCTTTATTGACTGCCCTACTTGCTATTTCTCTCCCTTTAATGACCCTCGCGTTTAGTGGTGCCAGCGCTTAGAATTATTACATACAAGCTAGTTGAGAATAAACTATTTTAATTAAGCTTCTGCTGCAAGATATTAGCTCGCAAAAATGCATAGCGTTCACAATTCTTAATTGTTTTACCATTTATATTTTCTTAGATTAAATACAATTTTAAAGCTACTTTTGTAGAGAACCCTGAGGCATCGATATGTCTTATATGCATTCTAACAGCTTCGTTACACGCAAAATTTGAGGACTTTTTGGAACATCCACAATTATGACATTACATACTGGGTCGGGGTGGAACTTTTCGTATTCAGCTCACTTCCACATGTGATTAGAAAGGTGCTGATTAATTCCTAATGTCAGTATCTCAGGCTACATAACTTAATGACAAGGTAAAATAGAGCTATCTTGAAAGCGGTCTTTACCCTAAATCCCTCCCGCCTGATTGGGCTTTTTAAAATTTTTAAAGGCGCTTGTGCCTCTGTGAGGCAGCTTAAGCAATCCCACCAACCTCATTCTTTATATTATCTAGCATCAATGATGTTATCAAGCTTACTGAAGGTGTCTAACGCCTGCGATACATATTGCATGGAGGTGTATTTTCTCCAAGACTCTGGATATATTATTGTCCATCTCCTTTGCGTTCTTCTTTCGGCTCTGTCTAAATCTCCATCAGGCGAAATACCAACGCTGAACTTTCCCAAATTATATTGTAGGGTAGTAAACTATTATCGAAAATCCAGGAATTTTTGGGTTTATTCAAGGACAGCACTGTCATATTTTTCGATGTTCCAAGACAACTAATTCACAACCAAACCACTAAATTTAGTGTAAAGACTTAGTATATATATGATTTCAACAGATGTTTCTTCTAATCCGTAGTATATGACCCCAAAAGTAATTGAACATTATATGTTTGGCCGGGGAATTGGCAGTGCCCGCAGATAGAAAGAAAGGCTGTCTGTTCTACTAGCTAGAGGTGGTCCTGTCGAATCCGAAGATGTGGCAGAAACAATTATAGCCCATAATTGTAGGTCATGTACTCTTTCCTAACAGCTTCGCATCTTCTAATAACCTTCTGTTTTTGAGTTCTAATTGAGCCTTACTTAGGGAAGGTAAATAATGAGTGGAATAGTGATCCCATCCCACGAGGTGGTCTAGCTTGTTACTTGAAGTCAATAAAAGTTACAGGGTAATATTATTTGCTACTGCACGAAGGAGCCACAACCTTCATCTTTATTTATATACCGTAAGGCTATTGTTAGCTAAGGCAAACCTCACCACTTTGCTAAAGGAGTGAGAAGGGAGAAAAAGGTTTACTAACCTCAATTAAATATTATAATAATTGTTATCTATTTATTTATTGTAATAAGAATATATAAACTTTACATTATACATGCTAGATACTTAAGGAAGATCCATTCAGTATTCAAGCAGGTGTATTATATGTTTAAAAAAGTGAAACTTGTACTGCTTATAGTAATACAGGGCTTACTAATATAATACAACACTTATCCGCTATAATACAGCACTTATCCACTATAATATAGCGCTTGTGTACTTTAATGTAACAACATGCTTTCAAAGGGAATAATTGGTGGCGGCCAAGGTATATAAATAACGGCTCGCTGGAGCTTGCATATTGATACCCTCTATGGGGAACAGCTAGTTGGAACGCTCCACTGAGCTTCAAGAAGATCGCTTGAGAGCAACTATTCATAACACGGACCATTCTCAAAGCCAAATGTAAGTTTTTTTGATTAGCTTATATTATAAATTCGCATTGACATGGAAGCGTCAGACTATTGTACTCTCAGTTCTTTATTTCTAGAAATACTAATCAATATCTTTCCCTACCGACGCCCTCTTGTTACAGACGCCTTCTAAAGACAGGCGCCTTCTCAAAAAGTAAAAATAAAAGCAATTTCTCTTATCCCAATTCTCCATTTTACGTTCCTCTGTAGGATAAATGTTGTCATGGCATGGATAATGGCTCTACCTAATATCTGGACTGGTAAGCCAGCAGTGAAGTGGATACCAAGTATTGCAGCTTGGCGAGGCGCATAGATCGGTATAGCGTTAGATTAGCAGGCATTAAATACGAATATCATCTATATATTACTCCCCCGCCCTGTTAGATTTGCACCTCGAGTTACAAACAAAATAACTGAAAATTATTTTACTGCTGTAGGTCTACTTCGCGGGTCATTTTTTAACGTGCTGCTTAGTATTCCTTTGATGATCATATTGTGAAACCCTGTGATCCGTCTTCTCAGCAATAGCTCAGGGTCACCGAGATCGAATAATACGGTACCAATGTCTTGCAACAATATGACTGAAACAGAATGCATTGCCAATATCGAGGAAATCTTTGAGCAAGCCATCGCTGCCGGCGTACCTGGTATCTCTGCCGCAATAGGCTCTGCACGCCGGCTGTGGACTTTCACAGCGGGCGTGGCGGATTTGCAAAGTCAACAACCGATTGACCTATCCCACATCTTTGGAATTGGCAGTATCACCAAATTATTTACTGCTGTTGTTATTTTCCAACTCATTGAAGAAGGTAAACTGCACCTGTCAGATACCGCCGGCCAGCTATTAGGGCCGGAACTATACGAGAATATCGACAACGCCGCTGAAGCAACCATCACACTCCTCCTTACTCATCAAACTGGTATTGATAACTGGGAAGATGATGCTGAATGTATCAAGGCTAGTCGTGGCAGCAAATTAGATCCAGCGCACAAATGGAGCAAGAGCGAGCCTCTACAATATCTTCGGCGTCCAAGGCTGACAGCTCCGGAACGTGGCAGCTACTACTATTCCAATACAAACTACGAGCTTCTGGGCTACGTAATTGAGAATATCACACAAAATACCGCAGAAGTAGAACTCCGTCGAAGAATTATAGAACCGCTTGGCATGGAGCACACTTTTCTGGAGGTATTCGAATCCAAGAACAAAGGCGATATACCACGGCGATATCAGTTTGCTACGAAATTGTATCGCGAGACGGCAGGCATGAATCCTGCTTTACCGGAGATTGATGACGGCAAACTTATAGACTGCACTGCGTCTAACCTATCAGTGGAATGGGTAGCCGGCGGTATGCTTTCCTCGCCATCTGATCTTGTCAAATTTGCAACTGCTCTTCGCGATGGAAGACTTCTAAACAGAGAATCCTTAGAGACAATGAAGATGTGGCAGCCAACTACAAATGTGGCTTCTGAGATAGGCCACTGTCTCTTCAAAATGAAAGATTCTGAGGAGAACGCGTGGCTCGGCCACTTTGGCGGTGTCTTAGGCTTTACGGGAGCTTTATGGTGGAGGGAAGATGGCGACTGCGTGTTATCGGTATTATCTAATGTAGGGACAATGCATGCTGGCAAGGTGCCGACTAGTGGAGCTCATGTGCTCCTCGAGACTAAGCTGAGAGAAATTGCTACTCAACTGGCATCTTTAGGAAGTACTTGATCGTTTTAGCTTGCCCTAATGCCATTTATATTATCTAGTTGCCGCAGGTTTAACAGCACTGAAACCACGATACCAAGATCTTATGACGGCCTAACTGGCCAGAAGTTGATGTCGGTCCTCCTCTGGAGGGTTGTTTCTGGGACTATAAAGATGTGGGGTTGAAACACCGCAAAGAGCGGACATAGTTGTCTTATCCGCTGATATTCCTGCACCGTAGCGATAGTGATGCACTCCATTGGCCTTAGCATTAAAGTATTCCCACGAGTAAGCTAAAAGTCTCCATTGCCACGTTCATTATCACAGCTAAATTTGAATTCTTGCCTGGCCAGTCAATTAAGTCTTGGCAATCTTGACAATCGTCTACCAAAAGTTTGGCAAAGCACTCCCCACAATTATCACCTAGGTTGAATATCCATTTCAATTACTCCCCATATTCAAGGTGAAGGTAAAAAAGATTTCATGTCAACATTTTCCTTCTCATGTTATCAGCTATACTATCTATTCAGGCATGTGTCTGAAGTATCTAATAATCAGTGCTTAAAGAAACATGCTTTACTTTCTCGGCTGTCTCGTTTAGCATCTTAAGTTTTGTTTCAAGCATTGAGTAGCAGTCGGAACCTAGAGGGAAACGAAGTTGATCTTCCAATCCAGTGGCCAATCCTGTTCCAGTGACTACCTCATACATGCGCTGGATGCCAAGCTCTGCATTCCCAGGCTGCTTTCCATGCATACCACCGAGCATCTCTTCCAAATTCACATATCCTTCCAAATGGCGGCCCACATTTTGACCATTCGAGATAGGTTTCAAGAAGTCGGTCCGGAAAATGCCGGGCTCAATTATGTGAACGCGGATGCCAAAAGGCTTAAGCTCGTTAGCCATAGCCTCGCTCAATCCTTCAACGGCGAACTTGGAAGCAGAGTAAATCGGACCACCAAGGGCGCCGAGGATTCCCACGCCACTAGAAAGCTGCACAATGACGCCGGAACCCTGTTTTCTCATGTGTGGGATCACAGCTCTTGTGAAATTGAGCAAACCAAAAAAGTTCACGTCAAATTGGTATCGAGCTTGTTCGTCTGATATTTCCTCAACGGCGCCAATATGTCCAAATCCTGCGTTGTTAACCAAAACATCAATACGGCCATGTTTAGCAGCAGCAGCGTCGACCAGTTCGGTTATACTGGTGGCTGATGCGGTGATCTCTGCTTCCACTAAATCGGCCTTGGGATTCTCTGTAAGAGACCTTGGAAATTTCGAGAGGCTCCTGGCAGTCGCAACAACTGTATCACCCTTGGACAGCGCTAGATTTGCGAGTAGGAGGCCGAACCCGGCGTTTGCTCCAGTAATAAACCATATAAGAGGAGCCATGATGTTGAAATAATGCAGTTGATTTTTGTTTTCTTTCTTTCTTTCTTTTTTTTTTTTTTGCAATCTTTATGGACGCTTGATCCTATGTTGTGAGACAGATAAAGGATAGCGATGAGTTGTTAACGTATTTATAATCTTGGAATATTTGCTTATCGTTTCTGTATTTTGGCGCGATTGAGGTGATTTTTCATCTCTAATATATACTGCATAGAAGTCATTTAATAAATATCCCAGCAGCGTATCCCAGCAGCGTATCCCAGCAGCGTATCCCAGCATCTTCCTTTACTTGCTTTTCCGATAATGCTGATGAATCCCGCTGCGGCTCGGAGTATCAGTCAGCAGTTTCGCGCTAGACCTATGCTTGTCCAACAAAAGCCGACAATGATCATATTTCCCGCTATATATCGGCCGCGGGACACGTCGTGACAAACAAACAAACGTAGCGCCTGTATCAATAGCTTTGGCATAACGTTATTGTAATACAAATCACGATGAACCTTGAAAAGACGAATGTGGGCAGACGCTGTCGAGGCCGTACGGTCACAGCGTGCCTCGAGTGCCGAAAGATGAAGAAGAAGTGCGACCGTCGATGGCCATGCAATCAATGCACGACCCGAAAAATGGCACACACGTGTCAATTCTCACAGGCGACTCGAAACCATCAGCGGTATGTGGCCCAAAGCCTCCCTCGACCACCTGCATGTTGATTCCATCTCACTCGATAGCCTCAGGCTAAATGGAGCACGAACAAGGTCTCCGAAGCAGAGGCCTTCGACCGCTTCCACCAACTCTGTCTCAGAGTTGCAAGACGACACCGCGAATAATACAGGCCCAGCATCTATGGTGCATATGCTAGGTTACATGTACGCGAAGAATGATACGCTCTTTGGCAGCATCATGGTAAGCCATCTTATTAAGGCTCAAGGTGTATGTAGAATGTAGAATGTAGCCACTGATTCGTTTTGACGTGCAGGAGACTCAATATGCGGATTCTTCCGAATCTCTTCCAGAGCCAGTTATCCAAGCCTCTCGTGTTGTCTCACCACGGCCTTATACGGACATGCTTTTAAAAAACTTTTTCGATAATGTCAACCACCACTATGGGATTTTACACCAGCCATCTTTCATGGCCGTCTACGTCGACTGGTGGTCTAAACGCCGCGATGCTCAAAGCTTACGCCGCCCGTCAGCCATGGCACTCACTTGCCTAATACTTCGCATCTGTGCAAACTCTACGCAGTTTCTGTCGCCACATGCTTCATCGCAGCTTGAAATGGATCTAGGTGACTCCACCCAAAATTTGAGCAAGACATACCATGATGCTGCGCAAATTATCAGTGGCTTTTTATCTCCAGGAACCGGCGGCCTTCTCAATGCGCAGCAGCTTTTCCTAGCTGCCACATGGCATAAGGGACAGGCCGATTTTGTTAAGTCATGGCATGAACTTGGTGCTGCCGTGAGGCAATCCCAAGAAATCGGTATAGTTCTCCGTTGGCAGATGAACATTTGGACATTGGTTCACTGATTTCGGATGCTTCAAGGAATCCATAGGGACGTTTTATCTGATGAAATGAATGAATTCGACCTGGAAATCAGGCGAAGGCTATGGTGCGCCTTGTACACCTGGGATAGGTTAGTTGTTGATTGAGTTGTGGCCACTTGCTGCCCTGGCCTCTATGTTATGCGTCATGGCTAACAATCATATATACAAGATACATGACCGTAAGCTTTAATCGTCCTCCAATAATCCAATCAGAAGCTCCTGCTCCGCTCCCCAATCCTGGTTTAGACCAGTCTGGAGCTGATCCAAACGCCCCATCCTACATTGTCGCTAAGATATTGGAGTGTCAGCTTGCCAGGCAGTTGGGAGAAGGGCACCGTGTTGACAGATCGAACCTACAAAGCAAGATTGCCTGTGTGGAAAAATGGATGTTGTCTTTACCACCAGTATTCAGCATTGTCAACCCAGACAAGTGTTGGGACGGCAGTTATCCGTATATACCATTTCAACGTCTGCAACTTCACTGTGTAGGCTATATGACACAAGTGATACTTGTACGGTCCATTCTAACCTCATATCAAATATTCTCGACAACAAATAATCTTGAAACTGGACTTGATTCGGAAACCACGATGCTAATACATCAGGTCGTCAACCTTAGTCTGAAGGCTATGTCTGTTAGCAAAGACACTTTTGACCTTTGCTTTCCACAACAAGCAAAATACTACATGGTCTCCTTTTGCCCTTTTGACAATGCAGCGCTGTGAAGCTCTTTGATGATACACGATATTAATGGCACAGTGATCCCTCGACGATCGGAAGTTATCTACGCCATTGGACAAGCGTTACATATTTCGCACCGACTACGCGGTTACACGAAGATGGGTGACATCACATGGAGCATTCTCTCGACACTAAAAAGGCGTATTAATTTATATCCAACGGAAAAGATCGTACTCGAGGAGGTAGAGAGCATTGGCAAAGCCAATATCACCACACAGACTCTAAACAACATTCTTGAACCGACAAACGATGGCTTGTTTCATTCGACCAATGCTTCAAGTAGCCATTTGCACTCTGAGTCGCACGAGGGACTGCGATCTGTAGACAACATTTTGGCGGCAGATGATTCCGAGTTTTTAGAAATGGACTTGGGCATTCTCGATGGAGTTTGGGACTGGGACAGAGTAGGGTTATATTGATGCTATGCGTGCATTTTGGTTTATCCCATTGCGGATTTGAGGCAGAGAAAGAGCTCTATAGAGATCTCATGGGCGAGCGGGGTGTTGTACCGTGATATCCTTGCAAACAAGAAGACGATGGTTCTTATTACAAGGCCTTGAAAAGGATGACCACGAAATTAATATTTGATAGTAAATATTGCTTTGTTATTGCGCAAAGAAGAGGGATATAAAAGAATGTCATTTGTGCTTTCCGCCGGCTTCCCCTATCTCTCCTCTCCCCCTCCAGCTATCTATAAGATTCAAGACCACCGCAGTAATTGTCTCAAATATTAGGAGCAATAATGAAACAAAATAATCCGCTATGGAATAGTAATTATCACTTTACATAATTAAGAGCTGCCTTCAGCTCCCAGTAGGGGTGAAGGCGTTCGTTGCTAACGGCAAATACGGAGTAAGCGGCCGTTATGAAAAAGCGACTTCCAGCTGGCATTTATCTACCCACATTTATCCACTAGGCTACAAAACGTGTTAGGGCATGACTGCTCAATTTTTTTAGCCTTTCTATGGGCCTAGCATGGGCGCCGCTCTCCCTAAACCATCATCTTCTGAAACATGACGATTGTCTCTTGCAATGCCTGTGATCTAGCTTCGAGATCCAGCTTTCGACGCTCGACCAATTGCCTGGCCTCGGTGACATCGATGTCCTGTAATTTACTGAGATCTGCCCTTTGCGTTTCATTATCCTCTTGGTCCCTTCTCGTCTCGGCTAACTTTGCCTTGAACTTTTCAACCTCTTTTCCAGCATCTTGTATGCGATCCTTGACTTCAAGATAGACATTCACCTCAGTGGAAACAGGGAAGACTGCGCAACCAAATGGGCTAGCACTTCCCACCGGCAGAATGCGAATATCCACTGGTATCTTGCCGCTGAGTGACTTGATCGCAGAGAGTTGAGCAGACGCTGTGTCATGTGGCGTTTGACTGAGAGGTATGATATAAGCCACGCCTTTATCCTTAACAACATAGTCCGCCAAGAGGGAACGAAGGCCTCTAGAACAGCCCAGTACGAGTTCATAGGCTACCTCAGACTTCGGATCGTGGAAGGATTCCTCAAACTCTGGATACTCGGCGATCGAGATTGAAGGTGTATCATCGCCTGGTCTGCGTGGCAGCCGCTGCCAAAGCTCTTCAGTTAAGAAGGGCATGAACGGAGACACGAGTCGTAGTCCAGATTCGAGTGTGGTGTAAAGCGTATCCATGGCTGAACGAGCTTCCTCTGGGGTCCCATCCGATATTATCGACTTGGAATTCTCAATATAAATGTCAAACAGCTCATCGTACAAGAACTGATAACTAATCCGGGTGGATTTTGAGAATTCACGCTCCTCGAGTGCCTGGTTGATATGTTTTGCGGCAGTATTCATTTTTGTCAAGATCCATCTCTCAGGCAGACTCTCTTTCCCTGTTAGAGCAAAGCTCTCACGAGGAACGAAATCATTGCCCAGCTTGCCAAGAACGTATTTGGTGGCCTGGTAGATCTTATTGCAAAATTTTCTATAGCCGTGCATCGTCTTTATGTCGAAATTAATGTCACCGCCGGATGACTGTGTATAGTTGATAAGTGAGAACCGCAACGCATCGGCCCCGATGTCGGGAATGCCTTGCGGGAAGGCCTTCTTCTGGTATTTTTCAGCATTTTTTATCTCGCCTTGGGCCAGGTTCCCTTGCCGCAGCTTCTGGTGCAGGCCATCAAGACTAATGCCGTCAATTATATCAATCGGATCAACAACATTGCCGAGCGACTTGGACATCTTTCGACCTTCGCTATCACGAATCAAGCCATGACAGTAGACCTCAGTAAAAGGCACTTTTCCAGTCAATTTCAGAGAAAACATAATCATACGGCTCACCCAGAACGGGATAATGTCCCAGCCAGTCTCCATAGTGGTATTTGGAAAATATTTTTCAAAATCTGCCGTCTGATCTGGCCATCCAAGGGTGCTAAAAGGCCAAAGCCCAGAGCTGAACCAGGTGTCTAAGACATCCTCGTCACGCTTAAGTGTCAGGTTCTTGTCCGGGAATCTTTTCTCCGCTTTTTCACGAGCTTCACACTCAGTTCTGCCACACACCCAGTATTTGTCATCCGCATCATCACCGGCGTCTGTGCCCTCGATACTGACAAAGTAAGCTGGTATCTGATGGCCCCACCACAATTGTCTTGATAGGCACCAGTCCTGAAGGTTTCGCATCCACTGAAGGTATGATCGCTTTTGTACCTCTGGCCTAATGACCAACTCACCACTCTCAACCACTGCAATGGCGGGTTTCGTCAGTGACTCCATCTTCATCCACCATTGGGGTTTGAGAAGCGGCTCAACGATGTCTCCTGATCGGCTGCATATCGGAACAGTCATTTTGTTCGGCTCCGACTTCGTATAGAGGCCAAGATTCTTGAGCTCCTCGATAACACGGTATCTAGCATTGAACCTCTTCTCTCCGGCATAAGGGCCAGCATTACTGTTAAGAGTACCGTCTTCGTTTAGGATGTTGATGAAGGATAGGCCGTGTTTCTTGCCGAGGTTGAAGTCATTGTAATCATGGGCGGGTGTCAGCTTGACTGCGCCAGTACCAAACTCTCTTTCAACATATTCGTCGGCAATGATCCGCAATTTTCTACCGGGGATTATCGGATGAATCGCAGTCTTGCCGACAAAGCTGGTGTATCGATCGTCCTGAGGATGCACAGCAATACCAGTGTCGCCCAACATCGTCTCAGGCCTTGTTGTTGCAACTTCTATAGTTTGATCAGAGCCCTCGATCTGATATTTGAAATACGTAAGTGTTCCGAATTCAATCTTTCTGTCATAGCCTGGCACGTCCAGCTTCGTCGTCCCTTCGATTTCCTTCTGGTCGACTTCCAGGGTGGACAAAGCGGTGGAGAGGCGACACGACCAATGTACAAGCTTGTTGGCTCGGTATATAAGGCCTTCTTCGTGTAGCTTTACGAAAGTCTCAGTGACAGCTTTAGACAATTGAGGACTCATGGTGAAGGCCTCCCGAGACCAGTCTGGAGAGATGCCGAGTCTACGTGCCGCATTGTTGATATTCTGTTGATAGTCTTCCTTCCAATCCTGGCATAGTTGGATGAATTCCTCTCGGCTGAAATCTTGCCTCCTGGACTTGCCATTTATCGGATTCTTGGCAAGCTGCTTCTCGACAACAGCTTGTGTCGCAATACCTGCATGATCGCAGCCAGGGATAAAAAGAGTTGAGAACTGTCGCATGCGATGCCATCTGATGAGGGTGTCTTCCAGCGAGAGCGCCAGGGCGTGTCCGATGTGTAGCTTCCCCGTCACCTAATTCAGGCGTTAGCAGATAACTACTGCACTAATGGATCCACGAGTACATACGTTTGGCGGCGGCATGGCAATGACATATTTGCCTTTTGGTTTCAGTCTACCGTCCTTCTCCGTTTGCGGTTTAAACAAGCCATGGCCTTCCCAGAAGCTGTACCACGCAGATTCGACGACCTTAGGTAGATATGCTTTGTGAAAGTCGTCATCTAATGGCTTCAAAATTTTTCTATGTCCAGCAGGTGTCTCCTCAATCCAATCCTTGGCCGCGACCATAGGGGCACCCTGTCTCTTGGTCTTCCTTTCTGATATATGTTGCGATTTTTGTGCGAGATTCTCCTGCTTTTGCTTGAATTTCTCAAATTTTAGCCTCTGTTTCTCGCTCATGGGCTTATCGGAGGCCACTGTTGAAAACATTATGGATGGCGGCATACGCAAGTCAAGAAAAGACAGGGGCAATGCAGTAGGCGTGAGACGAAATCCAAAATACTTAGTGGAGGTCGGGAACACCAGAAATGTGCAGACTGTGGAGGTAAATGCAGAATATTTATATCTGTGCCTGCAGTGTCGCTCGAAACGGTATGAGTCACAACCTTTTCCGATCCCGCTCTCGAGGCCTGTCCCCTCAGCCACAGTTGGAAAAGAAGTTTCGCAAAGCAGATAATATGGCAATCAACCTCTCTTAAAATTGAAAAGTAAATACAGCCTGCTAGCTTTCCGCCTCTCGAGGACGTAGCTGGCACTTAGCTACAATGGGGACATTCAACTAGACCCCTTGCTGACTTTAAAAACGAACCGTAGCGGCTGTTTAGGCTTATCACATCGGTTAACCTAACCGCTAATTATTTTCTCAATCAAAACAAATATATATACATTCTTGGGGGAATAATACTTGTCGATGTAGGCATTTTCCCACTGGGTTTTTGGTTTTTGTCTACTATCTGTGTTGCCTACTATTGCCACGTAAGTAGATTTAGCATATACTTTTTGTATTGCTTTGTAAACCTTACATATCCTTTTTCCTACTCTTGCTGGGTGTAGGAGATCCACTTGAATGAGAAATGAGTGAATCTAAAAAATAAAATGGAGGGGAGGGGGGTTGATACAGCAGTGTTAAAGCACGTGGCTAGTACTGCCTTAATATTTTTTAACCATTGCTGAGGGAAACAACGAGGCGAGGAAATTACTTAACCCTTCTTTCAGAGGTACTTGTGCACCTTGGCAAAGTACTTCCAATCTAATGAATTCTGGTATATAGTAATGCGAGTATATATATATTTTATAGCGCAAGATTGCTCTCCGAGGCGGTTACAGTAATCTAGCACAGAGTAGTATTGCTTAACTTAGTGGGCTATAATAGGAAGACTTTACCAGGTCACGATAGTAGGTCCCTCCACTGTTACAACCTGGTTCTCCGTAACTGCGAAACCCTTATAGGCAGCTGGTTCCGTTACAGTAACTGCTGCAATAGTGGTTATTGGCCTAATCTTTTGCCCTGTAGGCTTAACGGTATAACGGATCGTTACATCCACTTTCTGTTATATCGAAGCTGTTAACAAGTTCTATGATAATAGACTGAGTATCAATAGACGATACGTTAATCTAATAGCATCGATATCAGCAGTGGACTAGATAATATTGTGAATCTACCCAGCGACCGGAGAGCAAATCTTTCATTTGCGGCTAGAGCAGAAAACCCAAGACCGAAATGGGCAAAGGGGGCATTAAGAGTTGCATGGCGAAGATATATAGCAGAAGGTAGTATATGATGTTTGCTTAGGTAACTCGGGTAATGAAAGGCAATAGGATATTATATTCTATATGTAGAATTGATTAAGTCCTCTTCCCATTCCCCTTTCCCTTGCCATTATCCTTCCCATCTCCCTTCCCCTTCCCCTTCCCTTTCCCATCGCCTTTACCCTTCCCATCACCTTTTCCTTTCCCATCACCTTTTCCTTTCCCATCACCCTTTCCTTTCCCATCACCCTTTCCTTTCCCATCACCTTTTCCTTTCCCATCACCCTTTCCTTTCCCATCACCTTTTCCTTTCCCATCACCTTTTCCTTTGCCATTGCCCTTTCCCTTGCCATCACCTTTGCCTTTTCCTTGTCCTGCATCTGGGATATTTATGTCGTCATCTTCTTCAATGTCGCGCCTAGGGTAAACTTGGGCTTCTACTGGATAAATCCCTGTGCGCTTAAAGTCTCCAGTAACAACGTCACGCTCATCTATATCAGGACTGATGCCGCTCAAGGACGTTGCTAAAGCGCTGCTGGCACAAGTAGCCGCTAGAAGAGCGAGAGATGCCTTCATTATTATTTATATATGTAGAGTGTTATGCGGTTATTTTCTGTTGAAGGTGGAATGATTGTGTCAATTTGAATATGGTCAAAGAGTTCCTTAGATCTTGGACCAGCTGTTCAGTATTTATCGATGGAAGTCTGGCTATAAGAAAGAATCAAGCATGTACTGGTATCCACTATTTAGTGGGCCAATTATACCAATGTGGCTTTGTCTAAATAACAATGACGAGGCATTTCCACCTGCATAGTGTGTAGGTATAAGGTACTTAACGATTCTATACATTATACATACTTGTAAGCTTCAATACGAGTGGGGAAGATCGGCCATTTCCCAAAGGAGGTACAAGATGCAAATACATGCAGGTAGTGCAGTTCACATGTCACATAATATCTCTCTTCAAGCTGTTAAGGGTACACATATGGGGCAAGCATCATCTGATTAGCACACATGTCCTTAGAGATCGTCACTGAACTAATAACACATTATAAAATATTAAAATCCACTAACGGAAAAGGGCAGTTTGGATATAACGGTCTCCAGGGTGTCTCTTGGGTCAAATCTGGTGATTGGGAAGCCTGTTACAAGTTCATACATTCGGCCATCTGAAGTCATGTGGGATTACGTTTTACGCATGTTTCATAAGGGTAATAGCGAATATACTCACCAGAATAAGGTAACAGCATCAGTAGTTGTAGACTACGCCATGCATAGCGCATAGTTAAATTCCACTTCGCCAGGTCCCAAATACTTACAAGAACAAGCTCGCATTAAAATAGGAGGGCAGTAAATCTTACTTCTAGACTTTCTCTCATTTTGGGCGTATTAAGAGATATCGGGCTATGTACTCGAGCAATTGCCTGTAGAACCACTGACTGACGCGTGCATCTGGCTATCTAGTTACTAAAAACAAAACTACTAACTAAAAATGTAATAACTAAAAAATTAACTATTAATTTATTAGATTATTATGTTTTTAATTTTAATATTTAATTTTTAAATTTAAGTTTTATTAATACATTAAATAAAGTTAAATAAAGAAATTAAGATATAATATTTTAGAAAAAAATATAAAATATAAAATAATATAGAATATTTAATTATTTTTATTTCTTTATATAGCTTTTTTTATAAGCTTTTCTATATATAAAAATAATATATTAAAAATATATATATATATAAATTTATTAAATTATAAGTAAATTAATAATATTTTTTTTAATAAAAATAAATTAAAATTATTAAATAATTAATAAAAACTACTATACTTTTATTAGTAGGTTAAAGATAACTGATGAAATTTATTTTTTATTAACGAAAAATAAATAGTTTTATTTAAACGAAACAAAGAAACAGGCTCAAGTAAACAAACAAGCAGCAGAGTTCCCAGGATTATCAGTGCATAAGCCTACGAATGTTCGATCAAGTATTTATTCTAAGGCGAAATTGAACAGCTGGCCATTTGGAGTGGAGCCCGTTCAGGTAACTCTGGACACATCAACAGAATCATGCATTAGTTTTAGGCATCAGTAGTAAGCTAATAATCGAGAACTAAATTTAGTCAATTTTTATTTATACAATTGTTGAAAATGACATGTGTACGAAGTGTAAAAGTATCCGAGACTTGCGTCTGACAGGCTGGAATGAGAGTTTTCCCAAGAAAGTACACGCGGCGCATGGTCTGTGTCATAAACCACATCCACCTTAAACTAGGTACCACTACACCGCCTGCACATACGCCGACACTATGACTTCACATAAGTCATCATATTTTCTTTACGAGATCTCTACCATTACAGTTCAATTTGTTGGAGTTTTAATTATGTACAAAGACAATTGACAACTATCTAGTACACAATCACGCCAAGAGCCCTATTCAGCCGATGATAATGCCACTGATGGTATATTACAATTACATATCCACGGCACTGCTTTAAAAGTTGCTAGGCGGGCCGAACTTTTTCTCGCTTCTTTTATGTTGTTGAAGTATAGAGCATTAAGATGAACTTGATTATGCTTCTAGAGTTACTGCGCTGTGCCACCGTGGCATTAGCTCTCCGGCAACATATTACTTCTGCAGACGTCTGCTCTTCGTCTCTGCTTCAGATCTCATCTTCTCAACACAATGAGTTAGAACTGTGCAGTTACTTTGGCCAGCATAAGCTCAGTCCCATATATGTAACAAATTCATTAGCTCCATGGACATCACAAAGCGATTGTCGCAATAATGCCAAAATGTTTTGCGTCTTTTCATCCTACGGCTTTGCAGATGGCAGAGGTATATCCATCTTAACAACACCTGACCGCGTTGAGAGTCTCCAGCAACTACCAGCATTTTCCGATGTTGATGCATTGTCGGGAATCAATGAGCAAGTATCGCCGCCGTTTGAAGAAACAGAGCTTCCAGGAAGAGGGCGCGGCATCATTGCGAATAAGGCGCTGCACCGTGGCGACAGGATTTTTTCCCATACCCCCATCTTGATGCTGGATGGAGAGAGTTTTGGAGACTTAGAAAAGAAACAGTGGCTGGAACTGGAACATACAGCTGTCAGCAACCTTCCACCAAAAACTAGAAAGATGTTTTCGGCACTATATGGTCGCCCGGTGGCGGATCCAGTGAGCGACCGGATTGACACCAATGCTTTTGAACTTGAGCTAGATGAGGTAGTATTTTACGCTGTATTTCCTGAGATAGCTGTAAGTTCATCATCTATGTATTGAAGAAGTAGATGGGAACGACATCGATCCTGACAACTTTCAGCGTCTTAACCATGATTGCCGCCCTAACGCGGCCTACTTTTTCGACAAACAAACTCTCACACACTACGTGCACGCTATTACCGACATTACTCCAGGCACCGAAATTACCATTACATATATTGATCCTCATATGCCACGCCAGAAACGTCTCAAGAAGTTATCTTCTCTCTGGGGGTTCAATTGCTCCTGCAGCTTATGTAGCCTCCACCCCGAGCTATCGCGTGCATCTGATGAGCGTCTTGGCCAGATTGAAAGAATAAACGACCGTCTGGAAGATTGGGAGACGGCGCCACTAGAAATGGCACAGACACTCATCAGTCTCTACGAGCAGGAGCGCTTGCACGCTCCAAGAAGCTCAGCATATTGGTATGCAGCGCTAATAAGCTGCATGCGAGGATTGTACTGGGAGACAATTCGTTATGCACGGGTGGCAATAGAGTTTGGGTTGCTAGACTACGGCTTTAGAGATGAGAGTTTTCAACGTATGACGCAGCTAGCAGAGGAGCCAGCGAGGGACGCGTGTTGGTTGGCAAGATCAAAGTAGATACATTAAAATTACACATGCTCTATTACAATACGTTCGGGGCGACTTGTCTGGCTTCCAAGCAGGTGATGTAATATTTAGTATGTAGTTGGTAAGTGTAGCGGATGTCACAGTGCTTGTGCGCTAAAATGTTGCCTGAAAATTAGTGTAGAATAATTGCATTGAGTAGCACAAATGTAGTAGTAATAGTCCATTAGGTGTAATTACAGATACGTGTTATAATTGTTTTAGAACTCTATTGGGTACTCAGGGGTTTAGAATATTATTCATTTTTGCCCATACAAATTTAATTTACTTGTATTCTAGCCTCTGACTGCTTTTTACTCAAAAATATATAGCTTACTAGCCTATAGGTGTTTATTTTATTATAAAAGCTTGGACTACTCATTGCTATCAATTGGCTTGAGCGTATTAATATACTTTGCGAATCAGTCGGCTTCGACTTATATGATGTAGCTCGTGTATGCAGCTTTTAGTATTTTCTCATGTGTTGGTGCAAACGTTATGTACTACACAGCTTCTCAGCAGCTGCAAAACATCACCCATTAGCTAGTTGAAGTTGGAAACGAATTTTAAGGTGTTTGCATTAGCTGGCAATATGGGGTTGCTGTAACTGCGCTGTACGCTTTATTCCTCACTCGCCGGCATTAAGTCCTGTTTCTAATAATATCGTGGACCTGCTTAACTAAGTATATTACATCTCCATTTACTCATCTTCATCGACATCGATGGTGGTCTTTGTCCACTGTCGAGCCGGAACTTTACGCTTGAACAGGATATCAATTTCGCGGTAGGACCGATGCTTCATTTCAGGCAAGAAGAAATATGCCAATATGTAGCAGACTAAACCTGTAGAAGCCCAAACGTAACCACATCTGCCAGCGAGGTTTCCACCCTGCGACATATTATATTAGTACTCGAATGGGGAAAAGTAAAAGGGAAGTCTGACCTCAGGGTTGAGCATCCAGCTTGCCAAAAAGATGCAAGGAAATTCTATGATGTAGTACGAAGCGCGGCCCACTCCAGTAGTCAGTGGCCTAAGGCGAATGGCTGATGTTTCACCAATAATAACCCAGGAGGCGGGGGCAGGTCCCAAGGTAAAGAGCACAGAGATGATGAGACCCAAGGAGGCTTGGGCTAGAGAGCTCGCATTACTTTTTCCGACAGATCCTGCGACACCGAGGGCGATGAGAAAGATGACGTTGATAGCCGATCCCCAGAGATAGATGGTGCGCCGGCCAAGATACGTAGTGAGAATCCAAGAGAGCATAACAAAGATCATCTGCAATGCTGAGGTAATAAGACCTAGAGCAAAGGCAGTTTTATTGCTCATGCCGGCCTCTGCGTGTGGATTAGCATAGATGATATGTTTATAATGCCGATGCTGACTCACGCTCAAAAAAGTAAACTGCCTGGTTGGCAATGAGGTTGCCCGTGAGGTTCTGGGCCGCGTACACGCCACACACAATAAGAGTGCGATAGAGATCCGTGCCCTTGAATAGTTCAACATAGCTAGGCGGCTTAGAGGTGGCCTCAAGCTCGACAACACGACGCATCATGGCGACGGTCTCACCAGTGTTAAGCCTGGACCTCCGCCCAAGGCGACCAACGGCATGCTCTGCTTCTTGCAGTCGTCCCTTTCGAACGAGCCACCAGGGCGACTCAGGAGCGAAGAAGATTAGGATGGCAAGCGGAGTGGGAAACATCCATTGTAGGGCAATCGGGACCCTGCAGGAAATTCCGTTTGTGTTAGTCGTTCTGCATGTTTGTAAACAGGATCTCTAGTGGCCGTACTTATAGGACAAAGGGCTGTCAATACCCTGGTAACTATAGGTTACAGCACCAACAATAATACTGCCAATAGCCCAGAACATCTGCAACATTTGGGTGCAAGGGGCTCGCAGCTGGATAGGCACGATCTCGCTACAGTACGCCGGCGCATTGGCAATAAAGATGCCCCAAGGAATGCCCTCGAGAATTTGGGCCGCGAAAATTACAGGCATTGATTCTGCATAGTAAAAGGCGAAGATGAAGACGTTCAAAAGCATCAAGCCAGTCAATGTTGCATAGCGGTATCCCAACCAACTGGTGAGGGAGCCAGCGAGGCAGACGCCAACAAGCGCACCGAGCTGCCCAGACACGGAAAGTGCCGACTGCCATTTGGTGGCAACGACGTTGTTCAATGGGTTGTCATCGACAGGGTCACCATACTTTGCCCTAAAGGCACCTAGGGCGAGGAAATTGTTGCAGAGAAAGACATCGTACGACTCCATGATCTGGAAAAGGTGTTAGTCCAAGTGACTGCTAGTCCTGATTCAAAGGGAAATCCCCAGAATCAAGAGAAAAAAAAAAGGTAATCGGAATATGGCATTAAACAGCTTACAATTGTGAAGGACATAACGAACGCCCAAAAAGAAGCCATGGGATATGCTCGAACGGCCTCGAGCACCGTCATATTATGCTCCGCATTTTCTGCTTCGATGGCATCCGCCTTATAATCGGCGATCTTCGCCTTCTCATCAAGTTTATAATCCGCCTTCTCATCGAGTGTATGCTCCGCCTTCTCGTCAACGTTATTATCGTCAGCATTCTCTACCTGAACCTCCTTCTCGACCTGTGGAGCGTCGTCCTGCGCCTTGGATTCCGCCATCCTGGGTTCGACGGCGTCACTCATGCTGGGCTGGTGTTTGCCGATATTATTTCCGCATGAATAACATGCACAAAAGAGAGGTAATCTTGTAAACAAAGAAGAAGATGACGGGACAAGCATACAGGAACAGAACAGAAGAAACGCCGGTGGTGGGAAAGGCTACACCATCTCCTGGCTTTTATGCTATCGTGCTATTCTTACTTGTTATCCTGAAGGAAATCGGGTAGGGGGGAAGACGGGCCGAGCGCATAACATGCGGACTAGGTTACACCGAGCAGCGTCTCCCAATCTAGTAATGAGAAATGACAAGCGTGGGGAAATGGGAACTTTGCCGCAACCGCGTTGAGGGAAACACATGGCCTGCCATTTTCCGACCCAATAGGCACCAATGGCTGACTCGACAGCTGCAGTGGCTGATCAGCCTAGGTCAGCTTCTTTTGCGACCCAATGAACAGCCTGGGCTATAATGGTAGACATACGCACCACCAGATACAATTTGCTTGACTTAGAAGCGAGCCAATGCCGAGCCAAGATACGCTCCCCCCCCTGGAGGCTCGAAGGAACAGGCTCATAATCTGGAAGTCAACCCCGCATCGTGCTAACGTTCCGACTTCCGCTACTCACGAGCTCTCGAATGCGGAGTGATTCACGCTAACTTATCCAGCCTGCAACCCCAGCTCGCTGAATTGAACGGTTTGGTTATTTACACCAGGACTAGATTAAGTCAGTTTGAGATAAGGGTTGACTGTACACAGAGTTGGTAACGGTCAAGGTTGTCGTCTATGAAAATGGCCACATGGACAAGGGCCGTCGCCTCCATCCGTAATAAGTTTGTTGCCGGCTAAATAGCTTACGGCCGAACTACCAATTTGAAAGGATAAAGTTATAAGCAATGGACGCTAACCAATCTTTCTTGCACCCAACTTCCTTAATTTGTCAGACGAGTCTGGGACACTATGCACGAGCCAAGTGACTTTCTCTTTTCTTTCTTGTCTTTTCATCTTTTTTCCAGTGACCAGCCTAAAGAGACTCTCGCGGATTCAGAAGAGAGCTCGGAATATCCTGAGTATAAAGTTTGGAGACGGCGTTTCTTAGCTGCCTTTCTAGCTTGGGTTCAAATAGGTTACCAACATAATAAATGAAGAACAGCCGGTGTATAGTCACCATGCTTGCGGTTTGTCCTCTAGCACTCTAGTTAATGGGGTTGACCGATTACATTTACTTAGGTTACCATACTTCATAATCTAGAAATAGAAACCTTGCTGTTACTACTTTATGGGCCTCGTGTATCTCGTGTGCCGACTACCAAGCCTTATTTGGCGAAACAATTGCAACATACGGCTAGCTGAAGTTTACTAGGATCTTTCGGTTGCTTTGAAGGATTACCGGGAAGATTTTAGCCATGGAGACCTGTATATACCTGCATATGTGGGAACATACTAACCGAGACTGCGGGTTGAATGCTGATTTGGAAGGGTTCAGAGTCGAGGCAGGGGGGATTAGGCGACATATACCTATGATAGATCAGGAGTTAGTAGGGCGGTTTGCTTCTTATATGGAGTATGCTGCGGTAGCTGCGCATGTTGTCATAGTAAACTGGCTTGAAATGGTAAGCAGAGGTACTTAAGCAGTCATTAGCTTCATCTCAGCTAGATTCCTTATCCTAGCGCAAATGGCTGTAACTCGTTTATCCCTGTATAGATGGGCGTATTCCGTCACATCCTGATTCCCATTACTCGGTGTACATCTCCTGAGATATGTTCACGGACACCAGGCGGTCGCTATTCCTCTGCGACTCCTCTTCAGACCCGCGTTATCCATCAGGGGCCAATATCGACTACTATCCAGTGTTATAAATCCCACATGTCATGAGATCAGGATCTTGGATTGTAAATGACTTGGAATCATTAGCTGCTTTACAAAGCACTTGCGCTGGTGTTGACCAGGCGCTTTTCTTGATTCTACGAATCTTGCAAGGTTTAGCGATCCCTGGACCCCTCTATCTGCGAGTACCACCATAACCCAATTTATCGCCAATATCTTCAAAGGCAATCTACCATTTGAAGTAGAATCTATTTATATTTCCCGGGGTTCTTCAGAAGTGATAGAAGTGATATGCGGGAGAATAATAATCTGGCAAAGTGTCAACAGTGGGGTGAGATATGAGCTGCAAAGGTGGTTGAAGACATGCCACCGTGCCGCATTTGACGTTTAATTGGGACAACCGGATTCGAACTCTCAATAGCCTGTGTCAATAGATCGTCTCCCAACCAGTTTTGGGTTGTGAGGACGCTGTGGAGATGTGTACTTGCAGCAGCCTAAGGACGAGGAACGCTATGTCAACCATTATTTGAACAGTGGGATGATACTACCCCTATTTAGCGTGCGAGAGAATATATAACCCCTAAATTTCCACGACTTTCCAAACACCTGGAATATCATGGTAGTATGTTTGTGTGTTAGGGCGGTCGAGCATAGTAAAGTTTACGATCGAGAGCCGTCAACGTGGTGCAGAACCTTTCAGTGTCATCAAGTGGGGAGCTGGAGCTATTTCACATTAGCCAGGTGGTAAGGCCGCTCTGGTAGCACGCCAACACGTACAACAGAGTTCTGATTCAGATGCATTAATCTAGCAACTTATCGGGAAGTGTGGTTGACTGTTGACTGTTTACTAGGCGAAGACATCCGCTGTGAACGTAGCCGTGGGGATTTTCTTGTTTAATTTTCCGAAAATCTGGTAGACGGGTATGATGACTTGCTGAATTTGGTCTAAATATCTGCTGAATGTACACATATGCGGGTTGCCTAGAGTCTGGATTGTCTACTAAGAGTTATAACAATACATTATTACCCAGACAGAGAGACTTTTCACCATCGACTAGAGCAGTAATAAATCTATCAACTGCCATGAGTGGACTGTGTGTAAAGTAAGTGACTTAACTTACAAAAAAATATAAAACTTCCCAGATAAGTATCCTGCTCCTCTGAAACCCACCTCACACGGACTCATTACTCGCAACGGGGGCGCCGAAAAGTAAATATACGAGTTTTGCAATTGCACAAAGCTCTAGTTAACTCAGGTCCCGTATTTACAAGTCAAAAAAAGACCCCGCAGACTTCATATGTCTAAAAAAACACCTAAAATATGACGTTAATATATCGATAAGACTGCACGTATCATTTTATAGAGGGGTCTCAAGTTACACTGAAATTCAATGTCAAATTGAACGGGGGCTACAGCCGGCTCCATGCCCACCAAGAGCCCGAGAAATCAGTTGGGTTAGGCAGATCTGCCATAAATAGCTTAATCACTTATACTTGAGCCGCACATGCAGTGCTAAAGGACGTGGGAGCGAGTAAGTTGGTCAACTTATGAAACTTTAAGCCGCGTCTTCTCACAAGTGCGATTGACAAAACTCATCTGGAAACCGGGTATGTATTAGGATAAGTATGAAGTTGGATTATCACCCATGGCAAGAAAAATATCGTCTTCACTAATATATAAATCAAAGGCCAAGTTTACCATTAATTGAACAGACATCTACGCACTCCATAATATGGACTTATACAATACCACCCTTGTATAAGATCCCAGTTAATTAGGCTTGCTAAATGACTATGATAACAGGTCTATAAGTAGACTATATAGGCCGCTAATGTAAATTACTACTAAAGTCAAAACTCTGTAAAGAGCAAAACCTCTAATTATTCGCCGATTCCCGCAAATTAGAGGCCAGCCCCAGGTAGCATGTTTCAGTGTTAGGTAATCACAATTCCCGCCGAGGTTTCGGTAACGATATGTAGTGTGGGTCTATAGCATCCATTGCCGCGGCCCAAAACTGAGGGCTCAAAAGACAAGAATCAATCCCTCCCTTGAATACTTCAACCCTCATATATACTCCATGCACCACTTTCACCAAGGTGAAGCCAACACAGTTAGAAAGTCTTTAAGAAATCTCTACTTACATTACCGCCATTACGGCGAGAGTGTCTTCTTAGCAGGACTTCCCCGCCAGCACCTAGAGCGCCACCCCACCATGTCAGAAATCAACGTCGCTGCTGTGCTCTATCCTAAGCCTGAGAAATTTGATGAGGTGAGAACGTCCTTTTCCTCTTGTTATAGGATCTTTTTGTTCTCAATCTAACCAACGTCCATGTGATCAAGCTCGCTGCACTCATTACTGAGGTCACTACCAATATCCAGGATAACGAGCCGGATACACTTGTATACTATGCAATCAGAGTTCAAAAAAAGAATGAGATTGTCATCATCGAAAGGTAAATCTTTTGTCTATTTACGGAATTCCCATATAGAAGCACCGCGCTCCCCTCCTTTGCTGCTATCCGTCCATATACATAATCTTCTTTATGTATTGTAAATTCCTCCCTCAGCTAGAAAGCTTTGAGACAAGTTCAACGGCCCTAACCGCTTCCAGATATAAAAACCAAGCCGCTGTTCAAGCACATCTCAAAGCCCCCTACTTCCGCAAATTCTCAGCTAAACTGCCAGAGTTACTAGCTAAGCCAGTGGAGCTGCGGTCTGGGACATTGCTAGAGGGATCTTGTGTAGTGTCTCGGCTGTAAGGAAGTTATAATGAAGTAATGGGAGTAGAGTAGAGGAGGTTGCAAGCTAGGGAGGTTAGACTACCTCGAGAGAACCCACGCGCAAGAGAGGGATACTTGGTTGACAAATCCGCCTATATATATTATTGATATAGTGCCAAAAACTCCATTTAAGTCTGGGACGCATTGCATTCAATTCTTTATATTAGTGGCCATCTCCAGCGAGCTCCTTTGTTTTCCCCAAAACTCAGTCAATCTAACGGTTTGGACTTGATTCCTGAAGTTGGGAAGCCTCTCGACGCCGACTGGTGCTGACCGACATCAAGCAGTTGTAGGATACTCTTAGACAATTAACAGGGGATATTTCGAGTTTTAAAAAACCGAAAAGGGTTCTTAGAAGAAGCGGGAAAAGGAGTGATGATGGCAATGCGACAGATAGAGCAAAGCCTCGGCCCGAGCTGGTGGTAGTTGCAAAGCACTGCCGGCCAAGAAGTAATCCGAGACTGCAGCCTCCAAGGAGACAGCTCATTAGCTCGGGAAAGAACACGCCGCGCATACAATATAATGTCAATGACAAGACGACAGCCACCGAATGCATCATCACCTCGCTCGACTACGCGTTCAATACGAAGCCAACGCAAGTGGCCAAACATTGCGGTAGTGCTTGGACACAGGCGAATCACCATCATAGCCCAGCAAGTGAATCGCTTATGGGAGACAATCACCTACCCGCAAGAGGCAGCGACGACGAAGCATTATCTAAACGCTAGCGTGACGGCGTCTTGGTCGAGTCAGCACGCAGTAGCGGACCGGCAGCATCAGAGTGCTCCTAGGCGAAAGTGGGGGAAATGCGACAGAGATCAGTACCCGCCAGCATACTTTCTGAGCGACATAGTTGCAGCGTATATAAACACCGGATGAAAGAACAAAGGGCAGTTGGTGCGCTATGTACCGGACGAACATAACCTAAAAGTCGGTCAGATGTGGAAAGGCACATGCTTCAGTATTCCGATGCGCGCCATATCTAATAGGGACATGATACACAGCGTTACTGAGGCGCCTACGTCCAAGAAACAATATATTAAATATGGGAGCCTTGAGCAGACAACGGCAGTTGCCATTGACATTCGATCCGAACCCACAATCTCAATCTCCTCATGGGGTCAGCCGGTTAGTCCAGATGCTTGTCCGCCAGCCTATGCTTGCTGGCTTAGAGGCATCCCTCCCTCTAACCATGGGTTTGCTCTGCTTACATTTGATGTTTATTATGGAGGCCAGCTGCCGCCTTATAATGAAAAACAACCACTACCATGTGTCAAAGGTTCATTAACCCTAACCAACAGACTACTTGCCAACACATTTCATAGGTAGTTATTGAACCATAATTCTATATAGCAAGCAAGCTTCTATCACAGAATGCTGGTTTCTAACAGAAGGTCGAAAATTTCGAAAATCTTATTTCACCAGGTCAGCGGAAAGTAGTTCATCAAAACTTTATCATTTCCGACTTAGAACTATCTATGGGTATCACTACTGCACAGGAGGCTCGAGAGAATGGCCCTTTTGTAAGCCCTATAATTCGTATTGTATTTTTGAAAGCACAGAGGCGCCGAATAAAACTTTTGATCATTAAACTACTCCAAACCAATCTGGCTAGATGTTGTCAGGAATCTCGTATGCTTTTTTCAGCATACGAAATGTGCTCAGATAGTATACTGGCATAAGTACCCAAAATCTATTTTAAAAATTACATTGCACGTCCGGGTAGCTTCTTTATGCCGTAATATCCGTAATGTCCGTTGTGCCTGCTAGTCGACTCTATACTGCCGAAGAATCAACAGGTTAAAGAAAAGTATGATTCTAAGGTAAAATGTCCAAAAAATATTTAAGTTCATACAATTCTGTCTTTCCTGCTCTTTTTTTTTTTTTTTTTTTTTTTTTTGACTCTGAGAGTACATCTGAAATGTTAAAGATCTCGGCATCGCCATGGCAGATACGCTCCTTGTTACTGGAGCGAACGGTTTTGTTGCTCTTCATGTTATTAAGGACGCCATTACCCAGGGATACAAAGTTGTAGGAACAGTGCGCTCTATTGCTGCAGCTGAGAAAATTATGAAAGTTTTTCCCCATTCATCTTCACAGCTGCAAATCATCGAAGTGCACGACATTACAAAGGCGAACAATTTCGAAATGGCCTTTCGGAAGTTCAAAATCGGAGCTGTCATCAACACAGCGTCACCACTAGTAAATAGCCAAAGGACGTTAAGACCGATGTTCTTGATCCTGCCATCAAAAGCGGCGTGGCAGTTCTTGAGGCTTCAGCCAAATATGCTGGGCCACGGCTGAGACGTGTCATCCATGTTGGATCTTTTGTACCGACACTCGACCTGTCGCTGGGCCTCGCTCCAGGGAAAATATTCACCTAGTGACTGGAATCAACTTACGTATGAGGAGTCTGCAAATGGTGGGCATAGAACTGGGTATATTGGATCAAAGGCTTTGGCTGAAAAGCGCATGTGGCATTGGATGAAAGAAAACACACCCGCTTTCGACATGGTATCTGTAGATCCAGCGCCGATCTTCGGACCACATGTTGGGCCAGTGGATCTTAATCATTTGAATATATCAACTCAGATGATGTGGGAACTTGTCATCCCTTCGCCAAATCCGCCGCCTTATAATTCCGGCCACCTTGGAGTGTGGGTTGATGTCCGTGATGTTTCTGCAGCTTTGCTTGCGGCGGTAAATATGTCCCAGAGGCAGGCGGTGAACGTTTCTTGGCCGCACAAAGGTGCCACTGGCAACTTGTGAAGGATGAAGCAAGAAGGGTATTGCCTGAGTTACAGAATCGGATTGATGCAGGCAAGCCAGGTTCCTGGATAGCTGCGCAAGGTGCCACGTATGATGTTGACGGGAGCAAAGTGGAGAGAATCTTAGGAGTGCAGTATAGGTCGCTAGGAGAGTGTTTGAAAGATTCTTACAAACAGCTTTTAGAAGCTGAGAAAAGAGAAACTCTTACTTATTAATCTCAAGCGATTAGGACTAATAAAATTACGATATGGATCTAAGAGCAGAAAATAAAAAGTAGGAACAACAGGGGAAATATTAGCGCCTGTGGAACTTTGCTAAAATTGCAGCCAAACTATTTAACAGCTTTACGTGATTCATCTTAGCTACTTAATAGTTGCCGCCGCTATTAGTTCTTAGTGCCAATCTGGGCGCATTAAGGTACATTAAGGGGTTTTCGTCTACATTAATCTGTCATAAGTGTCTAAATAGCGTAATATAAATAGATATACTCTGCCATAAATATCGGCTTTGCCCGCTAGACTGGTGTGATTCCTTTGTCAACAAACCGCCTGTGTTACGATATCGGGATCTTGATAAGATGCGTCTTCAGTCTTGCCTCGCGCTGCTGCCAGTCGCGGTAGTTGCGGCCCCGAATGCCTGTGCCGACAAGCAATTCTGCCGCATCAACTCAGGCGTCATCGATAGTCTGAAACAAGACAAGGCTGCTACAGCATTCTGCGTTAGTTACTTAGGGCTTGATACTGTGACTGTGTGAGTTCTTTCCCAGTCCGTTACGACAACTTTTTCTAATAACTAGGTAGCTCAACCACTTTCACGGCTGAGGCAACGCCAGGCTACAACACAGAATATCTGACAACCACCGCGGATGCGCTCACAAGGATAGAAACTGCCTTTCAGGTCACAACGCAGACACAGACTGTGACAGCTACTGCTGTCCAGGTTAGCTACCCCAAACTACTCACATTGATCTAGCTTGGCTCACCCGTTTCTCCTCTAGACTGTTGCCACTAGCACTGTAACCTCCACGACTTCAACCTCATATATCTCTTGCCTGAACAGCGCCTATACTGCCGTTGCCCCTGTTGCCACCGTAGCCAAGCGATCTATTCAGGATCAGAGACCAGCCTGTATCCCCAAGGACTGGAACTCGAACAAGGTGTCTAGAGTTTGCTCATGTCTCTCTGTCACTGCTCCGACAACTACCCTTACTGCAACAAAGTATCAAACGCCAACTCCTATTGCTGTAACTGTCACTGATACTGTTACGCCTGTTATATCACTGTAAGCAAATATCCGCTAAGAATACCTATTTTAGTCTCGCTAACAGTCCTAGCACTGAAACGTCAATTTCGACCTCAACAAGCATTACAACAACCACTGTCATCCAAACGACGACTGAGACTGTCACAGCATACGCCGTAGCTACTTCTGTTTACACTGGTGGCAACGGTCTCAACTATCGCAAATTTACACACAAATTTAATGCTGATGACCCAAACACAGGCTTCACGTCAACCTTCTTCAAAGGTCTAACGCCCGACTGGAGTGGCACCTTGGATATCCTTACGTTTGCCACAGTTAACTGGCCTAGTGTGACCCTTCTCACGTTACCTGATGGCAGAAGCTTCGACTCCTCCCAGGCGGCCATGATTTTAAGTGGCTTCTTTGTCGCGCAAGAGGAAGGCTTGTATACGTTAGGGTCAAGCGGCGACTACATTGACAACTGGGGATATCTCTGGACAGGAAGCAATGCGTATCAGGATTGGAACGACGACAATACTGACTTCCAGGCGAGCCGTACCTCGTGGCCGTACGTGGGCGGATCGGTCCAGATTAACATGAACCAGGGTGATGCCATCCCCTTGACGTGGCTTTGGGCAAACGGAGGTGGAGCAGGCCAGAGCTACTTCTCTATTACAACTCCCAGTGGAAATTTTACCACTGATACTACAGGATACTTTGCACCAGCTTGCAATACTAATATCTTTTCTTGAAATGTTATATTTATTTTTTATAATTATTGCATCCTAAAATATTGCTTATATTAGTATAATATAGTTAGAGTCAAAAAATACTTAAACAATAATAGTATTTTATATAATAATAAATATAGTTACCTAAGCTATAATATCTAAACAAAAAATATATACTAAATACCTAATACAATACACAAAAAAGTCCTAACTGTATTAAAAGAAACTAAGGGTTATTAATATACGCTTCTTATACTGGCTGTTGTAGGCTAATAATAGTATAGGGTAGATTCCCAAGAGACAAACCTAGAACTAGTTCTTCGGGTTTATATTAGCGCATAGGTTAAGGAGATCTATAGGCAATGTAATAATTACAATAATTGTTACCAGTAAGTAAGAGCTGAAGGTGTATTTTAATTTTAAGTCTGTAATTAACAACTAGCTATCTGAATTATTAAATAAGCATAAGAATTAAACATATATTCCGTTGGTATTGGATTATAGTGGAAAGCTGGCTTTCTTAGCTTTCCTGAATTTTTAGGAAAGCTAGCTTTCCCAGCTTTCCATTCTGGTATAGGATAATAATCTCCGATTGGTTTATCAGTCTATAGGTAATCCAGGAAGGCCTACCCTGTAGGCCCAATGTTGCAACTATAAGAGTCGGGTTGTAACAGAAAGCAGCGGTTATAGATTCGGGCTATGCCTGCTCTGTATAGTTACTACAGGCCTTAAGTCGGACCACATACTAAGTGGCCACCCCTACTAAGTAGCAACCCATTTACACTAAAACTTATAGTTTTTAAAATTATATAATTAATTATAAAAAATAGCTATAAACTTAAAAAAAGTAATTTTGTAAAATAAATTATTAAAAATTATTAGATATACTAAAATTAATAAAAAATATTCTTTTAAAAGATATAATATATAAATTATAAAATAAAATAGTAAATTTATTAGTGTATATATATACTTTTTATATAAATTTTAACAGTAATAAAACTTTAAATAATTTTTATAATATTAATAATTATAAAAAAGTTATAGTATTTTAGAATATAATATATATAATAAATATATAATATAAATAAATATTTAATATCTTTATTAGTAATTTTATTATTATTAATACTGTAGCACCTTATGTAAATTTGTATGGAGGTGGCCACTTAGTAGGGGTGGCCACTTAGTATGTGATCTGACTTATATAGCTACTTAAATAAGCCCTATTAAATTAGGCTTACGGATGAGTTAGTTGCCCTTAAGGCTTGCAGTACGTGTTATTATAGGCTGACGAACCTGGAACAAAATGGTCCTGTTAGCTAACATACCTACAATCCCTAGCTATAACAGCTTTAGCATGAAGCTTATAGAATATGAGATTATTGTTATAGAGCTAGATGTTTATAAATTATTATTAATAGTAGTACTAGCTCAGGCTGCTAGTATTAACAGATTATTGTTATATTAATGTAGTAGTATACTCTTTTATATTATTATACTAAACAAGGATTAACCTTTTAAATATAGTTTTAACCAAAAAGTCTTAATATTAAATAATAAATATATACGGAGGTATAAAAACATATATAAAAGTTATACAAATATATATTATATATCAATTCATAAATTGTAAATTATAAATTTTATTATAACTTAAGTTGTAATAAACTATTATATTTTACAAGCTATTGTAAGAACAAATATAAAAATTCTGCCTTAGCTTTATTAATAAAATAGTTGGCTTAATCAAGGGAGAAGTTTATTGTTAATTCACCCGTTGCTTACCATTTCTTAATATATATTCTTTAAACCTCTACCTTGACTGCGCGGGATCGATGCATATATGCCATAGATGGCTTATTTTACTGACTCATAACTAATCGCCTAGGCGAGTCGTGGGTTGCAATCCCCACAGTTCATGGCCAAGCAAGTCACATGCCAGAAGCACCGCCTCTTTAACTGGTATAATTTGCGTGTCAAACCCCGCATCATAAGAACTTCAACAGAAACTGAATGACTCTAGAGACTTCATGCTCCTTTCGTCACCATCATAATATGCCGAAAAGGAAAGCGTGCGGATCTTGTCGTTCTAAGAAGGTATTGCTTCGCCCTCTCGCTATTACTTCAGAAAAGGTATCTGAAAGGTCCCAAAGATCCATTGTGACGGAGCTAGACCGCGATGTGAATGGTGCGAGTACCGCAATTTGGCTTGCGTTTACGATGAAGATCAGCAAGAGGAGTTTGTTCTTTGCACTCCATTCAAAACGAGATATGATAAGCCCTAATAATAAATTAGCTCGACAACATCTCAGATGGGCATATCACCACTCTTTGGAACGGACCTATATCTCCAAGACCACAATTTGCCAGCCTCCGACGTTATCCCAGATGGCCAACAAGCTTTTGGTGATGGTGTGGAGCCCACGGAGGCAAGATTTCAAGAATCGACTGATGATATATCCTATGGTGGATTTTATTTTGCAGGATACAATTTAGGGGACATTAGCTCACGGAACGGAATTCCCGTCTTCTCTAAACAGACGCGGCTCTGGATCCAGCGGCACGTTGGTGTTGAGGCATTCACAGCTTTCAACACTATGATCGAGCATGACCGAGCGACTCCTGCTTGTCATCAGACCATCAATTCGGCGGGTTGGGACGCGCTACCCCCTCGGCGTATAATCGAAGCTTACATCTCCATATACAAGGCATCGCCCTTGCGGTTGGTCTTCCCAATTATCCAAGAGACGCTATTCCAACGAACTGTTAGTCTAGCCTATGAGGATACTCCTTCATTTCTTGGAAGAGATGTGGTAAATGCAAAAACCTGCATCCTCGCTTTTACAGCCGCCTTGTCGGTTCTTGAGCCGGAGCAGACGGCTGTTCTTTCCAATAATGCATCATTATGTGCCGACAGAGCTGAGCAGTCAATTTTGTCTGTGCTGGCAGCGCCGACAATCGATGGTCTTCAAGCATCAATTATGCTGGTGAGAGAACAGTTCAAAGGGCGATTTGCCTGGACCAACTAACAGCTTTTACCTAGTTACTATATCGGGACTTTTGTGGCCAGCTTCAGACTGCCACTCTTCTTCACTCGATTTCTTGGCGATGTGTGTCGCTTTTCCGGGCACATGTAAGACCGGCCACAGGAGTAGGAACCGACACGGTTAGAGGACAGTGCATTATTGAACACCTTCGTGGGTTGTTTTGGTTGTGCTATTTCTTTGATAAGCATATCTCATTACGGACTGGACAACCTCCAGTCATAGAAGATAGCCTCTGTGATCTGACAATCCCTCGAGAGTATGCTGGTTGCGTCTCTATACATCAGGCAGCTATGGAGCCACGTTCTTGGCAGTCATCCCCGGACCTTTTCCCTTGTGACCTTGAACTGACCAAGTTGAAATCCAAGGTCTTTACCGTTCTATACTCGCACAGCGCTTTGACAAAGCCAGATGCGCAACTGCTGCGCGATATCCGCGAGCTTGATGCTGAACTTGAAACTTGGAGAATTTCTGTGCCTTCGAATATTAGGCCTTGCCTGTCAAAAGTCACGGGCGTCGTGGAGAGCAACGTTCCCCAAAGCTTAGGCATGTATGTTGTATTCGTCCACTTTGAGTATTTGTTTTTGCTCGCAACGATTCACCGGGCTTGCGGCCGCTGTCAGGCTTGGCGAGATAATGGAGTTGATGCACAAGAAACTGCGCTTCACTCTAGTTTGGCCTTGTCGGTGCAGGGCAGCCGATCCACGTTGCGGCTTCTCAAAGTTGCATTTTGGGACATTCACAGAGAATCATTTTGGTATGGTGTGACTTGGCCGTTCAATGCTGCCTCGTATTTCATGCTGCTGACTATATTGTCATTCCAGGTTAATCATTTTCTATCCCATGTGGGCCACCATAACGATCTTTTGTAACCTTCTGTATAATCCAGGACTTGAAGCAAATTCAGACTTGGAATTATTAAAATTGCTTCCGAGTCTGATAAAGGGAATGCATATTCGACAAGTAAGCGCAATCGAAAGAATGCAGTTAGATTTGCTAGATTCATTCTTTGGGGAGATTGTCCGCCTCGCAGAATGTGCCATCCGTCATGGGCATAACAGTGTAGATATGATAGCGTGAGCAAACAGCTCATGGTTGTAAGTGCCAAATGATACGAAATATCTTCAATGTAGTCAATCTTGAATAAGACAGAGCGCTAGAAGTTTTATAAATGCTTGCAAGTTGCAACCGTCCTTCCCCGCAAGTTAGTACTCCGCGTCGCAAAACGAATCCCGCTTACAAAGCGGGCAGAGCCGCATTTATCATGCATCTCCGGCTACATGTATTCCATACTTTGCCCATTATCGGAGCTGATTTGTTTGTAATCTGCTTATAAACAATAAAACCATCATCATCATATAAAGTTGGTATTTAGTGACTTGGGATGTATCTACAAAAGGGTCCGTAGAATTTATACATGATCCTGTTCTCCAAGGGACAGTTGTTCTGTTCTAATTGCTATTTTCCTTCCATTCTTCGGCCATATATAACACCTTAACATTTATGAAGAACAGTCTATCCGTTTCTATCATCACTCATCATGGCTATTCCTAACCATAAGCTGAGGGCTTTTGAATTTCCGGATGGCTCTTATCCTCAGCCATTCAATGTCGAGCTGGATGACTCCTTCCTTGAGATGACCCTCAGAAAGGTCAGGGACTATAGACCCACATTTGGATTATCAGACCAATGGACCGTTGAGGGGCCTCCTTCCAGAGCTCTCATAGATGTTGCAGATTATTGGAGCACAAAATACTCTTGGAGAAGCGTGGAAAGGAAAATGAATGATGATTTCAATCACTTTGCGACAACAGTTCCAGGCAGTGACGAGTACACTGATCCTATTTCCTTCCATTACATTCATCAGCGCTCGCCTAATCATAACGCCATTCCACTGTTACTCTTGCATGGTTGGCCATCAACTCTCCTTGAATGGTCTAAGGTTGTCAGACCATTAGGCGAGCACTTAGAACAGTCATTTGACATTGTCGCACCCGACCTCCCTGGGTTTGGCTTAAGCCCGGCTCCCAAGCAGTCAGGACTAGGCCCTCGGGCCCTTGCTCGAGCATTAGATGCCCTCATGCTTCAGCTTGGTTACGAAAAGTATGGGATTGTCACCACTGATATAGGCTGGTTTATCGGCATGTGGATGGTAAATGAAGTTAAGGATAGCATAATTGGCCATATGACCGACTTTTTCATTGCTCCACCAACTCCTGGCGATCGGGTCCTGCAGGCAAAAGGAGAAGCAAGCACCGAAGAATCTGCTTACATTGCCTCGTACGACTCTTGGTTCGAATCTCATTGGGCCTACGCAACGGTTCATGCACAAAAGCCGCTAGCTCTGTCTCAGGCTCTTGGTGATAGTCCAGTTGGACTGCTCGGTTGGTATTGGGACGTCAACAATTCCACTAGTGACGGCTACGAATATAGCTTTGAGCAGCTGATCACTGATGCTATGATGCTGTGGATTCCGGGGCCGTATGCAAATTGTCGGGCATATTTAGAATTTTTCAAGGTTCGTTTTTACTCATCCTTTTCATGTGCTGTACTAAAAATTGAAAGCCTGATGTCATGGATTTTCCGCCAAGTCGCGTTCCGACAGGAGTGTCTGAATGGGGCTGGTCAAAAGGACCATTCTCTAAGATTGGAGATTTTGCCTTCGCCGTAAGTGCTGATTTAAATCTGTGAGGTAGTAGCAGTAATATATTGCTGACCTCTGAACAGCCCATGGAGTGGGTCAAGCGGACAACGAATTTGGTTTATTTTAACAAGCACGATGAGGGCGGGCATTTCCCTGCTATTTGTCAACCCGATCTATGGGTCCAAGACGTCCGCACCTTCTTTGGCCAGTTAAGGGAGGCAGGCGCATGAGTTGGGTAGAGAAGTCAAATATGACAGGACGTTCGAAGTAGTATATATACGAAGTAGGATCAATATTGCAGTGATATCTAAACTGTCATATAGTATAATCGCCTTATTCTTTCAATTGTCTTCATGAAAACACTGAAAAATGCAATATGGGCCAAATTAAATGGTAGTTTTCTCAGAGCTAGGGACTTTAGATGATCATTGACCGAAGGTTAGAAGAGTCGACTATTTTAGGTAATGCGGACAGACCATTGAAAATGAAAGAATTCCACCGGCCATGGAAATGCATCTCGTGCTTTTTAGATTCCCGTAAAATAAGAAACTTGCAGGGAGAGCTTAATTAAAATCCGTAATTACTTCACGACAAACCCT
Organism: Trichoderma asperelloides; assembly: GCA_021066465.1. Taxonomy (NCBI): domain Eukaryota; kingdom Fungi; phylum Ascomycota; class Sordariomycetes; order Hypocreales; family Hypocreaceae; genus Trichoderma; species Trichoderma asperelloides. The sequence continues at coordinate 71,419 of JAJKFY010000348.1, read as the reverse complement.
GTCTTGTCACTTATTGCGATCTAATAAGGTGCATAGGTCATGAAAGGTCCTTGGCTATAAGCTTTCAAACCCTCGCCTTGTTTTCCATATGGGGGAAAGAAGCGCTACTAAGAAATCCGTCTAGTTCATAGCAGGGCGACAGACATGTTCGAGATTTTCCATCAAGGCTAGAGCATCGCGGGCTGACCCGTAATATACATACAGGTACTTGCGCTCTACCGCCTAGAACGAGAACTTTTTCGAATTACATCCAAAGCGTCATGATCCTTTTCTGCCGAAATGCTTTTCGTATAGCCATTACTATTAATGCCGGATTTTGCACCTTTTCATGCGGTATATGGTTGCTTTGCTAGATGTTGGAAGAAGCCCAAGATCTGGCAAGAAGACGCTATCTTCCGTATCCACAGTCTTGAAATGACATGACATTTTTGGAATCCTTTTTGTTCCATATTTGCCTACCACACTTGACCTATAACTGAGGCGTACCCCCGTTGCCCCGACACTAGCCCTATAAAGCTCAAGGAAGAGCAGTGCCTCCTGTTTCAGGTCGTCCTAGAGCTAGGAGCATCTCTCCTAGTTTAACGCATCTAGCCATAAGGTACTGTAAACTTAATAAGCGCGCAATATTTCCGACATGGAATTAAAAATACATTTTGGGGGTGTTATCACCCGCAATTAGGTATTCTTTTCCGCCAGGGTTCATCCCAGCCACAGTAGCTAAGTGTCCGCTTAATAAGCGCGACAGCAGCTCCATCTCCGCTTTCACAACGTCCCCGCAAGTTAGTACTACGTATCCCCCTTATCACTTCAGGGTTGCCAACAACTCTACTGTGCATTCGACACGGCAAGCCTGAAATAAAACCGTCGGCAAGACTCTCTGTAATTAATTCATTATATAAGATGTTATAGTAGTTGGATTTAGTAAATTTTAATTCTTGTCAATTTTTTTTTTTTTTTTAAATAGTTATTTATATACAAGTAAGCAACATTATAATCTGTCTAGCTATAATAGGATGGTAATAGATTGCTGCTTTTCGAATAAATTCAATTACTATATTATAGCGCTTTACTCGCTATAATCTAGCAGCCATCTTATTATATTATAGCACTATATTGCACCAAAATACTGCATGTGTAATTATATTAAAGCAGCGTATTATTGTCTGTTTAAACTGGCTAGCTTACCCTTTCCGCCTGGCAAGGATTAAAAAGTCGCTGCATCCCACTGTGCTTGCGATTAGCTTATAAAAGCTCCTTCTTGTCTTCATCCAAATGATCTAGAAACAAACAAGTCGCCAGCGACGATCTAAAATTCTCCATAGCCCAGAATTTTGACTGTCAGAAGCATTTGGGTTGTCGGACCCGATATCATAATTTATTTGTTCATTATCGCACTACAATACGATTACAAACATGACTTCCATTAAGAACCTCCTATCTCTCCTTGCGGCAGTGCCAACTCCTGCTCCTATATCAACTACAGTTATGCCAACCACAATTACGGCCCCTACAATTCGTCAATGTGGCGAGGTGAATGTCTTCTACACGTTAGAACTTACATTAAATCACTAATCTTGAAATTTGATGCTGATATACTAGTAGTGGCTTTCCCGGCTATCATCCCCTCGTTCTCGCCCAAGGTTGGGATCCTGTCCGTGTCGAGATTGGCATTCGCAACGAGACCGCGAATCTGGTCAAGGCTGGATACAACGTCCATGGTAGGCGCTCTAAAGCTTTCTCTTTCTCTTTGGCTACTGGGTAGCGTGCTAAATCTTACAAGCCGTCTGGGCTGGTGTTGAAGTCCCCATCAGCGAGATTGAGGATCGTATGGACCAGAGCGGAGTCAACTGGGATGTTACCGCAGTAGGCTTTGGCATTCGCGGAGCAACTTTGGAGCCTATCGTGGAGCGCTTTGAAGGTGAAGTTCAAAACTTTGGCGCATTTCGCGAAAATTCGGGACTAAAGGTTAATAACTTGCAGATCTCATTGAGTTGTATGCTCGAAAGACCCCCCATGCCCGCATAGTCTTTAACCATAGCCCTGAGAGTTTCATTTGGTCTGTTGCTCACCGTATAGCCTTGGCCGAAGACTGTGGAGCTGCTGGCAAGCCCGGCAGGTTGATTGTAAGTGACCTAAGGAATTGGTATCTATGGATGTTATCGTTAAGAACTGTGATCACTTGCTAACAAAAGAAGGGTTATGAGGAGATTTGCGACTCCCGATGCGATCGTGATGTTTCTAGCAAAGACAGGTATAAAAACCACGATGAACTGTAATTATCTGCCGATCTAGCGCAGCATTGCAATTAGTAGCAAATGTTTCATATGCTAACTAGATCAGCCGTGGTAATCAAGCCAATAGCATTCCCTTACATGAGCACAAGATTGGTTACCTTTCTGAATTTTTCATGGCCGTAGATTTTGCAATTGTTATAGGTGTGCTAGCATCAGTTAAAACATTTTATAAGACAGTGCCTGGTCCCTGTATTTTCTTCTATCTTTTGTTAGTTACAGTACATATGTATTATTTAAGACGGTATTTGTGCATTTTGCTACTGCGTTATAATATTTATACCGCTATATTATTACTGCTGGAATGCGTATGCTACTACAGCTATATTATAGCACTTAGACTCCTATATTGCATGCATCAAATTAGTGGTCACGAGTTATCGGTTAGTTGTTAGAGTTAGCGGGTAAGTAAGGGCTAATGGCCAAAATTAGCGGTATACCGAGTATTTTAGTATTTATGGCTAGGAGGAGGACGTTTATGTACTGTGTATGTACAGTGTATATACAGTGAATGAGGTGCAGGCTATTTTAAACGGGGTGTCGTATAATCAATCCCTAAATAAATCATTGATGAAGCTCTAGCTCCAGAGAAAATATAATTAAAGACGAAGATATTTGCATTGAGATGACTACTACCTTCCATTACTTTGCAAGGCCACCAATATAGAGTGCTCTTATTACGACACTGCAAGGAAGTCACCCCAACTTGATTAGGACTCGGCCGAACAAACTATGTCCTATTGCCTAACAACTTACTATTTACAAGGGAAAATCAGTCTGCAAGCAAGAATAAAACCGGTCGTTTAAGGGATTTTTTATATGTATATGTCTGACATTCGGTGGGCGATTCGCTCTGTTATAGTAACAGGCGATATCTTGGGTCCTAGGTCGAAGCAAGATGTGTCACGAACAGACGTTTCATTCAAGACCTACTCATGCAGTGTAAGGATCTTTTTCGTTGTTATATGAAACAGCATAGCGACATAAGATACAATCGATTTTATCAAATCTGACATAACGTTTAGTTATTGCACAAGATAGTTGTGGCCCCTTTCAACCATGTGATATAGTTCTTTGGCTTGGCAGGAGCAACAGCTCATTTCCGTAATCTGATGCTACGTACGATATTGATTATAAATACGGCCTGATATTTCTTTACCATATTCGTGGTGATTTTCACCTACAAGCCAGGCACTCTAGGCCTGGTCCGCTCAGCGTGGTGACAGCCCAAAGCTTTCACAGTCTTGGGGACTTCTGAGTCTTAGGCTAAGTCACGCTAGCAGTTTCAGCAAAGACTCGGCTGGCCCAAAGACAGAAAATAAAAAAGTGGGGTGGGAGTGGGAGTGGGAGTGGGAGTGGGGGAGAGGCAACGCTCAATTGCCAGGTATAATAAGCGCACAACCGTAGACATTCTCTCCACATGTGAACGCTGCTTCTTACCAATATGTCTGACACTGTCCGTCGGAATGGGCAGCTGTCATCGTGTGAGCCTTGCCGCAAGTCAAAACTGCGCTGTGATCATGGTCGACCTCGATGTGCTCGCTGCGCCAGACGCCGGCTGACAGAGCAATGCTTCTATCACCCTGCGCCGATGGCCCGACGCCAGCGCAGCGAGTCTCGCGTAGCCGCAGCTTTGTAAGTCATGTTAGTCTTTGGTTCACTCGGCTTTCCCGCGATTGGGAACTTACACGCCAGTCGGGTCTCTTTAGCGTTCCAGCCGATGTTACACAGCGGCCGCTTGAGACCATGGCAGAGGCATCGAGCTTGACAGTATTGTCCTCGAATCTATCCTCGTCTCTGCCGACGTCTTCTTCGGCCTCGTCGATTCCTGCTGCATTTGATCTAGCTACTGGTTTGGTTACCATGCAAAGTTATGTTTTGTCACCAACAGAGACTGATCAAACGACATTTTCACGTCAATACACGTCCCTAACTCGTACTGGAGTTTCTCATCTGCTGCAACCATTCCATGCGCATTCTTCTCTCGTAATGGAGGGTGAGAACTTACTGCAGTTGCTCCTTGACCATTATTCCCACCCAAACCTCGAAGAATTAGTCGAAAACTGGTATAAAGATCTCGGAGACAGTCCAGTTGGCGGTCCTTTGGCCAAGGCGGCTTGGCGCGCCATTCAGAGCAATTTGCAGAACCTGCATTCAAGTCGATCACTGGATCGCCTCCAGGCCACTTCTCGAGATATTTTTAACCACACTTCTCGACCACTCAACATGCCTACGACGGCCGCAGATGGTGCTCTTGAAAAGAAACTCTGTTCTATCCGATGGGAAACTGTTGGGATGTATTTTGCGCTCATCGGGATGGTTATTGCATCAACCAAAAACTCCAGCACCAACTTCTCGGGTCGCCAGTGGTTTGGCGACCGTAAGGCAACGTCCAGTGATGCCTTTGATGCCTGTCTACGATGCGAGGCTTTGTGTAACCGCGTTGGCCAAATGAACGACCTATCCGTGTGGCTTGCGGTCCTGGCCACGACACTCTCCACCTGGTGTTTTGGTGACGATTCTTGTCAGGCCTGGCGTCTAATGGGGAATTTATCGTCCGCCATATTCGCCCTCAACTACCACAGAGGCTTTCAAGATGACATGAACACCCCAACATACTTGATTGAGCTTCGAAAGCGAGCCATTGCCCTATCGCACGAGCTAGATAAGTCCCTGGCGACGTTTGTCGGTCGACCACCACGCTTAAATAGGAGCTATTGTACCATAGAATTACCCCTTGACCTCTCAGACTCGGTCATCGTCGGGCCTGCCGAACTGTTAGAGCTGCAGATATCGCGGCTAGATGGTGATGGTTGGAATAAAGATATGACTGTACACCCAGCGTCTCGTCAGCGAGCGGTCATTTGGCTAAGCTCGATCCGTGAAGAAATCCTTGAGTTGTCACTGGGAACTATAACTCAAGATCTCGTTCATGAAGCTCAGTAAGCGATTAGATGAAGACCACCCCCCCACTCCCCCCCCTTTTTTTTAGGTCGTCTGACTGACGTACTTAAGGGGAATACTTGCTCGGTCGTCGTCGACCTGGGAGACTATGCCTCACTTCATGCAGTATGAACCATCCCTATGGGGCCAAATGGCACCTTCGACCATTCTAATGCTTCTCAGCCTAAAGCTTGAGTATTTGTATAGCCAATTTCTTTTATACAAGATACTAGTGAATCAAAGCAGTGGCTATCGTCATGCATTGATTCAAATTTCCCACGAGACCCTAGGGCTAGTGCTCTCAGTAATGAAGAAGAGAGATCTCATAGGCTCCCATAGGATCGACTTGGAGTGGACGGTAAGTAGTTCTAGGCCAGCATTACTGATACGAACTAACTAGTTGCAGATGGCATTCTACGCGATGCCATGCGCGAGCGTCTTGATTCTGGAATTGTTTCGACTAGCCAGCTTGCCAAAACCACAACCATCTGTCGCTTCGAACAGGTCGGCCATTATTCAGGACATCAGCGTTCTCATATCATGCTGCGACTGGCTAACTGAGTCGGGAAAGGGCAATTATGAGTTGTGCAAACAGGCTCAATTGATCTTCTCAAAAGCTCTGGACCAGATCCTAAATCATGAGATGCCTTTAACGCGATCACTGCCGGACAGCCAAACTGTGAATATGTACGATGCGCCATCGGCAGAGTTTACTGATGCTCAAAGCCCGGAAAATATCACTCAAGATCTGCAGTGGGCAGCATGGCTGGATACTGTTGACTTCCAAGGGGAACCATGGCTGGAGATGCTAAAACCTCCCGCAAATTTTTTCGGAGACCTTGACGATTACTGCTACTGAAGCTGGTTAGGCGGTAAGCTCCAGAGCAAAATAAAGCTTTATATATAGCTTACTCTAAAATTCTGTGTATCTAGAAGGTTACAAAATATGGAAAGAACATCTCACGCATCTTGCTGCAGAACAAGTCCTGACGTATTTGACACTGATAGCGGTGAGACGGCAAACTGGCTCTAAACAGGGCCAATTTGTCATAAATCGCTTCCGCTCACCCTATTTACCTATGCCTCAACCCAAGCATTTTTGTCTTCCGCTTTGGAGCTTTTGAGTTGCGCGTGGCCTTTTAGAGTTGGATGGTGGATGACCTCTTCCATTGTCATGTCTGGGGCAATTTGAGCTCTGTAGTGTGCTGGCAATAACACAGTGGCTGCACAGCCACTGTGTATTCCGTAATACGGCTTTGTTAGAGAGATATACTTGGCCTCTTCAGGGCTAGTGAATAAGATGTTTTGCTAAATTTCTCGCATCTTGTGCAGTAAATCTTGGCGAAGGATATTGATATAGATGACTAGGAGGTGAGAGTTGTGTTCTCTTCGTCCTGAGTACTCTGAAACTGTCAATGCCCAACCTGCGCGAATGTTTATTGAGAATGCAAGATTGGACCTATTGGGAAATGGAACTTGGACAGTCTATTCGAGTGAGCGTTCCATCCGCAGAGTATGGCGTCGTTCGTCTTATTTCCGGAACAACCAGCGGAAGACGGTGGCGCCAGCTGAGTCTTCCAAATTGTCGAGTCGCGTCAGAATCCAACATCTTGATGTATCGGATGTAGTGGCGATGAATCAGATTTTGGACGGACCCAGATGCCATTATATGCCGTCCGAAGAGCTTCGGCTAATTGATCCAGCATCCAGGCATTATGGATGGCGTGATGTGCAGTCCAGGCCAAGTAAGATTGGTCACCCTCAACCAAGTACAGCTGTGATAGAGTAGAACCAGACTGTATAATCATGTGCTCGGAGTTGCGGCAGAATTCGCCAAGTGTTGCCGCTTTTTCCATGCCAATTTCTCGTGAATAGTGACCTGTACTAGGCCTGCAGACTCATTCTGTACGAATCTCGTTCGGAGGATGCAACTATCATCGGCTACTGTAGACCATCCTTCAACTCACTTCTGTGGATCTGCGCCATGAGTAATCTTGAAGATTTGAATGTCGATGTATGACCCTAGTTGATGCAGGTTTCCCCGCATGCATGCTTCCTGCAGTGGTGAGAATGCATAAAAATCCCGTATGAAGTTGGCTATTATCCCACAGACCGCGCAAACGTCTTCGGTGATCGCGTGGTCAATTGTGGGAAGAGTGCCGCAGAGTTGAGACAGTTCTGCGTTGTTTTGGCCATCGCAGACGAGCATCGGGCTAGCACTGGCACGTGGGAAAGCTAGGACACTTAAAATATCTCCACCGTTGAAGAAAGGCCGGCTTTTCTGTATTAGCGACAAGTTGCATGGCTTTGAGATAGTTTCCACCATGGGCGAAGGATGTATGATGTAGACCTATACTGGTCGCTGTGTTACCCAGTAGCCGAGCCCAGAGAGCTTGAAGGGGCCATTGTTAGCAGTCAATGCCCCCGCCACCCCCAAATTACTATTGTGAGCCCTGGAGTATCCTCTGGGCACCTGCCGAAGGCGCCATATCGAGACTATTGGTACAACAAGGCTTGATGGCTTCAGCCAGTTCATTCTTACACTCATGCTCTGAAGGAATGCAGCTACAACCACCAACGACCAAAGGTGTCAGTAGGTCTTCAATACTCGTATCAAAGCTGTATAACGAGAAGTTGAAGACTCTCGAGTTTTTGTTACGATGTATCAGCTCTGCTCGCACACAAGCTCCAGGATGACCAGCCGTTTTCAGAAATTGCCACAGTTTTAAACTACTGAGCTGGGGAGAGCGAGTCGGTCTCTCTAGTGGCCAAGCAAGTATCGGCTTGTACTTGGCCGACTGTCTCATGTAGGGTTAGTACATTTTGAATATTAAATATTAAATACAAAAATTCGTATCTACAGGCCCTAACTAGCCTTATGACTATCTGATACATTGTGTTGTTATGAAAATAAATGTTTTGACAATGAGCTTTAATTTTTCGGATATTTTCCGGGCTCGCACTATTCGTCGAATCGGACGATACACCAAAACAAGCAGAGGAGTCGTTGAAACCCAACCAATTACTCAACAAGCAAGCTACCTAAATACCCAGTTTCTCCATGCTGGATCGCAACTATATGATAAGCCTAGGGCTTCTGAAATTGTTGGAATTTGGATCAAGTTGTAAAGGAGCGTTAGGGTAGTGAGGAGTGTATTATGTGGCTCCGTTCATTGTTCATTGTGATACCTAAAGCATTTACTTTTACTCATAAGCTTTTTGCCGAAACCAGATCTGGGTAGCTTTGCTCAATGAGTCCTTCTATTGTTCATTTTCATCACTTCTGCACTACTTGGTGGATGCCCCACCCTGAACTAAGTTCAGCAGACTGGGTAGTGTAGCGTAAACCACTGTACATTCTTTGTGGGGAACCTTAAACGAGAGACAGTCTGCCTTCTAATTACGCAAGAAGCGGGAACCATGGTTCATTCATTTCGAATTGAAGTATATCGTCGCAGGTCGGAGCATCTCGACTTCCGCTAGGCATGCCATTGCCGACAGCCTTTCGTCATTCAGCTAACGGACGCATAATGGTAGCAAGGCCGAGTTCCGTATTCATCGTCGTTGACTAGGCGAAGCAACTGTCCGCAAGCTGCGGCACTCCTGCCCGTCCCAGAACGTACCCTTGTCACTCCGAGCTCCGATCGGAGTAGAGGTCCGATTGGTCAATTTGGTCCGTGCCTCCACCAACGCCAGTCCGTGTAAGTGTGCCGTGAAGGCTACGATAATTTGTATATATGGGACGACCTTGGATAGTGTTACTTCGTTATGTGGCTGTACTCATTGAATGCACAAAGACATATTTGCTTCGTTATTTGGCTGTAATCATGGATTGCCCAAAGAAAGAAACGACAGAAACTAAACAACCAACCCCCGAAAATGCTCCAACCGAAGAGGGCTCAAAGTATCCTCGTGGGGTACCGTTATTTCTCAACCTCCTCTCAATAATACTAGCAACTATAGTGTGCGGCTATGTATGCGGAGCATGCCAAACTATGCTATTAAATTTTGTTTTAGCTAAAATTGAAACAGGATGCTAATTGCGTAACGACTATTATCCCAATTGTGACGGACAGATTCAACTCGCTCAACGACGTTGGCTGGTATGGTGCTGCCTTCTTACTGGCTTCGGCATCTTCACAACTCTTTTACGGAAAACTATATCTTTTTCACCCAGCTAAAATTGTCTTCTCTACGGTTGTCTTCACTTTCGCCGTAGGGAGCCTTATATGCGCCGTTGCGCCGAATAGTAGTTCATTCATCGTGGGCCGCGCCATCTCGGGCCTGGGAAGCGCGGGAATATTAGCCGGTACCAACGTTATCATATCCCGGTGTGTGCCAGTCCGAATGCGTCCAGTCTACTCTAGCATTATTGGGGCGATTGAATGCGTGGCCATCTCGATTGGACCATTGCTCGGCGGCGCGATAGCAGAGACTCTAGGATGGAGGTGGTGCTTCTGGCTTCTTCTGCCCCTTGCAGGCATAACCATTGTCATTACAATACTCTTCTTAGGCGATGAAGAAAGCACCGAACAATCAACATTGACTCTGAAGGAGAAAATTCGCCGCCTCGACTTACCAAGCCTCGCGCTATTTATACCAGCCATGGTGTCCCTGATCTTGGCACTTCAGTGGGGTGGAACGTACTATGCTTGGAGCAACTGGAGGGTCTTTGTGCTATTTATCATCTCCGGCTGCTTCCTCTTTGCTTTCGGGGTTCACCAATACCGGAAAGGCGAGGAAGCCACTGTCCCTCCTAAAATACTTCTTACTAGGACTGTTCTTTTTGGAGCCTTTTATTCCTTCAACACTTCTGGGGCGTTGTATGTAGCGGTCTATTATGTAAGTTTGACTGAATTGTGATATGTATCATGCTGCTAACTAATAAACAGCTCCCAATTTGGTTTCAGGCAGTGAAAGGAGCCTCGCCATTCAGCAGCGGCGTTTGCGGCCTTCCGCTAGTATTGTCTCTAGTGATTTCTATCCTAACGTCAGGGAGTATAACAAGTATCATCGGGTACTATACTCCAACCATGTGTCTTGGATCCATATTGATGGCGCTTGGCGCAGGCATGCTGACAACGTTCCGTGTCGACACGCCAATGGCGTTATGGATAATATACCAAATTATCTTTGCCCTCGGCATTGGGTTCGGTTTTCAGCAGCCTATCATCGCTACTCAGACGAATTTCTCAGGAAAGGACCTTCCGATTGCCCTAGTGCTAGTCAGTTTTATACAAAATTTGGGGGGGATTGTAGCCATTTCTTCTGCGCAAAACATTTTCACGAATCAATTAATGTACAACCTACACGAAGCGGCGCCTAATATTGATCCAAAGCTCATTCCAAAAGTTGGAGTATCAACTCTAAAGCTTAGCTTTACTAAGAAGGAGTTAAACGAGATACTTCCAGCTTATAACCTCTCTATCACCCAGACACTTTTAGTGGCAACTGTTATGGCTTCAGTAACGGCGATTAGTTGCCTTGGTATTCCTTTTTATTCGGTAAAAGGCAAGAATACTACAGAGGATAAAGTATAGAATGGGAGAGTGTTTCAGTTAGAGCGAATATTATTATTTGAACAAAGTGCGCCACAATTTTCCTGCGCATAATTAAGGCTAAAAGGCGCCATAATATAATATTCATATATTTGCACATATTTATACAATATATATGGTTGTCAATCGCGGAGACTATAATCTTGAGGATTGTGATTAAGAACTTCATCAATGGACTTCGTGTACTGTTGCGTTATAGGTGACGGAATGCCGAAAATTGTAGCAATTCTTCAACAGTTGTTAGTGTTTGTCCATCTTGCATGTACATCTCCACAAGTAGTCACGAAGCTCTCACTCGGAAGCAGTGTAGCCAAGTCCAAGCCTAGTCTATCTCATCCACTTCACACTCGGGCACGAGGCCGAAGCCGGGCCACATACTTTGGTGTCTATCAGAAGGCATGGGACTATAGCATTGTAGTTGAATTGCTTCATGGACAGTAAGGCCTACATAGTTCCAAGCTGATTTGTAAGAATATCGAGATTGAGGGAGTGGCCACAGACAAAGAAGGAACAAAGCAGGAATCGTTTCAATTCGCTTACCCCAGTATGGGTGATGGGAGTTCGTCATGACCACCAGCTACTTCATGGTAAACGACCGTAACACGATCATGCTCTTGACTGGCAACGAGCACAATGGTCCAAAAAAGCAGCGTGACTGACCAAGCAGATCAGACAGTGGGGTAATTGGCTGTCAAAATAGGCGTGGGGGTAATAGTCTAAGCCGAAGCTGGGAGTTTAGTTAACAAAATATAAAAATAGAGGGTTGGCAATGTATACTATTGGAATAGTTCAATGGTAGTCTGAGCATCAACTTTAAGAGTACCCAAGGCATAAGAACAGGCTGAGTCCTAATACTAAGCCATAGCAAAGCTGGGCCCCGGGCGGGCTTTGCGGGCGCTGCAGTATTCCCATGCCATATAATTTGAGAAGATGGGATTGTTTTCACAACAAAGGGCTTTGTATAAGCAGCATCTTCGCCAGAGAGCAAAGCGTGCAACTCTTGGCCAATTTCTTCTGTAATTCTGTTTGGTGAGAATGGCGTTACAAATGCTAGAAACTAGCGTATGGACCAGCCTCCTTGTCGACACGCGCTTGAAGTTGGCATCAAATCGACAGTCCAACTGCTTTAACCTGCACTGAGAACATTGGCCAGTTAGTGTCTTTCGTGCATCGCAAGCAACCCTGGCCTGGCGACAGCTAGTACAGCTTTTGGTGCGGCCTATGGATTGCAATTTCATCGGAAGTTTCAATGTAGTCAAGCTAAACTTGTCTATGGAGTTAATAAGGCGCCGTGAACTTTCAAGAAAGTATAACTAGTCCTATAGGCTATACAAGTCGCGGTCAGAATAAGTATTTCTCAATAAATACCTGGAGCTAAATTGAATTTATCCACTGTTATTTTAAGGGATTACATACCCCAGATTGTATTTGGGAATTATACCGAAGCCGTGTATTAGCTTAATTCCGCTTTTCTAGCCTCTGAAGATCCCAATAGTAGAATCGGTGCGAAATTATATCTTACTTTGCTCTCATCTCCTTAACTACATTTATAGCAATCCATTTTTGGTTCCAGTAGAATGACAAAGGGAAGAATTGTAAAATGGTTATGTATGGTAGTACTGCGGTGTCTGTGACTTCTGCCATTGAACAGTCGAGAGAAAAGTCTCAAGACGAGGTTTAATTATAAATTATGACCAGGGCTTAATATTGATATATCTACAATTGAAAATGCAATCAATTTGTGGTTGTAAATGGTGGATGATACGTCAAGGTGGCAAAGCTCCACAGGCTCTTTGGCATGGGCGAATTCACCCGACTGCCGCATCTACAACTACATTCCGCGACCATTACCGTCGAGAACAAAAGTCTCCTCTAAAAGTAGATACACTGTACGAAACCGACCCAACAAACCTGTAGACGAGCTCCCCAATGCCAAGAATGGCCACCGCGAGACCGATACTAACATCCCATCCACCTAAGGACCGAGTACTAGGTTTGTTCCATCATTTAATTACGTCACTATGTGCAATTTTACTAATGTCCAGGAAGAATAACTGTTAGAAGAGTGTTCATATTAACTATTAAATTTCACTTCGGCTTTCAGTTTTAAATAACAAATCGAATAAAACACTCATTCATTACTATATGAGAATTACAATGTTGCAATCTAGGTAGTGCCAACCACCCATCTTATAACATTCTGTGCATAACAACCCATTTGAGCATATTCAAGAAAATGGAGCATCAACTAACGAATACCGCACAGACTTGATCTGGGTATAATTCTCAAGGGCGTAGGAACCGAGCTCACGACCAATGCCTGACTCCTTATATCCGCCAAATGGAGTCTGGTAGGACAGCATATTGTACTGGTTGATCCAGACGGTGCTATAAATCACGTTAGATACTTTCAATGCAGCGAAGAATGGGATTAAACATACCCTGCCTGTAGAGCGTTTGAGACGCGGATAGCAGTGTTGACATTGCTAGTATGGATAGCAGCGGCAAGACCTATGTTTCCATGTTAGTATACAGTGCCCCGGATAAGTAGTTAGCAGTAGATTTTACTTACCATAGTTGCTGTTGTTTCCAATACTAATTGCCTCTTCCTCATCCTTGAACTTCTGGATGGCTGCAACAGGACCAAAAATCTCCTCCTGAGCGATCTTCATTTCCGGTGTCACGTCGGTGAAGACAGTCGGTTCAATAAAGAAGCCTTTGTCACCGTATCGTCCACCACCCAAAGCGAGAGTCGCACCACCCTGCTTACCAGCCTCAATATATCCCATAATCCGGTCAAATTGTAGCTGTGAGACCTGAGGACCTTGGAAAGTCTGTTCGTCAAAAGGATTACCAAGTTTGTTCTTTAGCGCACGCTCCTTGAATCGCTTAACAAATTCGTCATAGATACCTTCCTGCACGAGGATACGAGAGCCTGCACAGCAGATCTGTCCGCTGGTATAGTAGATACCGAAGTTTGCCCATTTAATGGCATTGTCTAGGTCGGCATCGTTGAAGATAATGTGTGGTGATTTGCCACCGAGTTCCAAAGTCACCTTCTTGAGGTTGCTTTTTGCTGCAGCTTGGAGGATAGTTCGTCCGACAGGGGTAGAGCCAGTGAAGGCGACTTTGTCAATGTTCATGTGGCTGGAGATCGCGGATCCGGCAACACGACCGTAGCCGGAGATGGTGTTGATTACACCAGAAGGGAAACCGGCCTCCTTTGCTAATGCGGAGGCGTAGAGACCAGAAAGAGGGGTTTGTTCAGCAGTTTTGAGAACGACAGTGTTACCCGCCGCAACAGCAGGCCCGATCTTCCAAGCCCACATAAGAAGAGGGAAGTTCCAGGGGATAATCTGACCGCAGACACCAATGGGCTCATGACGAGTGTAGTTGAGAGAGTTAGGATCCGTTTCGATTGTTTGGCCGTGGATCTTGTCTGCCCAACCACCATAGTATCGCAGGCAACCAGCAGCGCCGGCAACATCTATCCTCGCTAGGCTCAATGCCTTGCCGTTGTCAAGTGACTCAATAGCCGCAAGAGTTTCGAAATCACGATCGAAAAGATCCGCCAATTTCATGAGCAGATGTCCGCGCTCGGATGGAGTGATTTGATGCCATGTGGTTTGGAGGGCCTTGCGTGCAGCAGCAACAGCAATATCAACATCCACTTCGGTGGCTTCGTGGACAGAGGTAATGAGCTTCTCATCCGTAGGGTTGTAGGTTTCAATTGTTTTCCCTTCGGCCCCCTTCACGAACTCATTGTTGATGAAGCTGTCAACAGAAATTAGAAGAAATGATCGGAGTGTAATTGGAGAATCTTGATACTCACAGTCCAAGGGGCTGCTCATATGTTACAGTAGGAGTCCTGATGGTTGTGAATAGTGCCATTGCGATTAATATTGTAAGTGCAGAAAGTCTCTTATTGTTGATTGTAGATGCTTGTTGGTTGAAGATGATGCTGAAGAAACTGAAGCAGAACAGACTTGAAGAACAAGACGACTGGTATATATATATATATTTTTCTCTCTACAGCCTCCCCTCGATATTATTCCTTTGAGTATAGAAGACGCCATTACATACCGTCATACTCTTCTGGTTTGTAATACTCCATTGTTTGCATTTTTTGGAAATGGCTGATTCCCCAGGATTCCCCAGATTACAGCGGGAGCAGCGGGAGCAGGGACAAGCGGAGCAGGAGAAGCAGTCGGATGAAAGTCCGACCAATGCCGATCGGGACTCTGCTATACAGTGCTGGATGTGGATTGCTGCAGGTACTCTAGCTCAAGCGTTTGCAGCAGCCTAATACGCCGGATTTTAACGTATCATTGAGCGCAGATCGTTCGCATTACAGTATAGTATTATTTTTCACGGTAGTACCAGGAGACGATAAGTCTAACGTAGTCGGGTTTTTTGTCTCACTTTCTCACTTTCTCACCCTATTCTCTACACCTCATTTTTTGAGGTGCTTGAAGTTTCTTATGGTTGCTAGTCTGGGAGAGTGAAGTTTCTTACGGCACCTAGAATTGGTGAGTAAACTCAGTCTATGTAATCCTGTTCCCAGTTCGTTACATTCCACGATTGCAAGGGAATATGTGGAAATTAGGGAAGACCATGCATCTGAATAGCTGCAGACGGATCCCAGTTAGCTTCAGTACAGTAGCACGAGAGGATGTCTACGCTAAGTGACCGTCATGGGGAAGAGAGATGGGATCAACCTAATCTTTAATCGTTCATCTCTTTCTGTCTTACATTTGTTGTTACCCTAGGGGTAGTACCTTACCCTACAGTACAGTAGCTAATACCACCGAATGCGGACTCTTTGGATCGAGAACCTCGGTTAAGACAGAAGGCAGCGATATGACTCGCCACTGAATAATCTCGAGAAGCAGCCCGCTGCGTCATAGTCATCGGACTTCGCATTAGCGGTCGGTGGTTACTAAGCGACCCCCGACTGTATGTCCGCTCCGCCTTAAATGTCCGCTCGACTCAAGCCGTGGACGTGATAGACTTTCTACACGCGGCCCGTCCATCCTTTATCCATGCATTTTGAGATTGCCTGAGACGAGAGGTCGATCGGGCACCTGAATAATGGTGATAATGGATGACAATCTTACACAGTCTAGCCGACTTTCGCGCTACTCCTGCTCCACCTGTCGACACCAGAAGAAAAAATGCGATAGGCGCCAACCCCAGTGTTCCCTCTGTCAGCGGTGTGTGGCTCCATCACGCAGAGTTGCTAATATGGCACACTAATTTCACCGGCCAGATATGATCGTGTCTGCGTGTATAAGAACACGAGGAACAGCCCGGTTCTTGGAACCTCACCCGAATCTTTGAGCGGGGCGCTGTCGACCACCCCCACCAAAGGCCAGCCGGACCAAAATGGGTTCCCCGCCGTATATTTCACCGACTCCGCATTGTTCTGGCGATCTGTAGGCAGTTTGCCGGATGCAAACCTTGCCATCAGCCCTGACTTGTTGTCTCTCGTCGAGGATGTGGCCACTGTGAGAAAATTCACCGAGGCATTCTTTCGTTACAATTACCCATGGGCACCGTTCATATGTAGAAGGAATTTCATGGAAAGGATTTTAAATCCTCTCAGTGGACGGCGCTCTGAAAATGTACTTCTCATAGCTGCTATAAAGCTCATCACAACAGAGCCCGATGTCAATGCGAGTTCTACTATATATTGCAGCCTCAAGAGATCATTTCTGGAGGTAGAATTGAGTGGCAGCTTGACATTTAGAACGCTACAAGCCCTTGTTCTCGTTGCGATATATGAACTAGGGCAAGCTATTTATCCTTCAGCCTACTTAACAGTTGGTTACTGCGCCAGATATGGCATTGCACTCGGCATCGACCGAACAATCGATTCCCTCTACTCATCTAAACTAGATGGCTCGGAGGAGGAGAGGAGGACATGGTGGACTATTATTCTGCTAGATCGGTATGGTATTCAAGGCGGTGGAAGATTTTCAAGTAAATGTGTGCTGACGTTGATGCAGATACTTGAACGTCGGTTGCCCGGAACGAGCTCTCTTGATCGAAGAGCCCAGAAATACGAGCGTACTTCCGATGGATGACAAGCTCTGGGAAATGGGGGTATGCGCTATTGAAGACCAATCTTTTGCCATCAATTTCTCGCGGTTCACGAATTTACTAATACTAACGTAGTATCCGCCTCCCAACCCTCCACTTGTCATTTCCTCCCCTCCAACAGAGGCTATGGGTCGATTCTGCCTGACAGTTCAAGCAGCGTATTTGCTGGGAAAGGTACTAAGATATACTGGTCCTCAAGAAAGTGGACATCGTATCCTAGAGCATGAAGCAAGAATACTCGATAGTACTATTGCCGCCTTAACAAAGGTTACACTACAGGAGAGCGTGAAACGAGGCATAAAAGTCTGCTGCCCTACGACGATATGTCATAGGTATTGAATCAAAAACATCCAGTTTGTTTGGTCAAACATTAACGTTTATAGCGCACGACTCATTCTTAACCAAGAGATGGCTTGGATTGATCGGCACAACTCCCTCCTAGAGACGGATATAGTAGTAGAAGTTCAAAGAATTACAGCGGCAGATATGCTAAGCCTCTCACGTTACATTCTTCGAACAGGGCTGAGTGGAAATGATGACATATCTCCTTTTTGCCACGATGCGCTCTATCGCTCCGCCATTGTCTATTCCCAAATTTTGCAAAAGTCAGACTCGGAGGACGCCAAAAATGCAATTCACGATATCAAGCAGAGCCTGAGAGTAAATAGTCATCGCTGGAAGGCTGCAGGTAAATGAACTTTCCTGCTTTCTATTTATTATTTTATTAACACTGCTTAACCCAGCAACATACCTCCAACTCCTTGATGCTAGGGATGTTACTGGTATATTATAATATATCTCTAGCGGGAGTTATCAATTTACTACATTATATTAAAGGTGCATTCAATTATCTTATATATTTTAATTTAATATACCTTAACTTAATAATATAAGCTATATTAATTATTAGTTCTATTAATCTAAACACCCTCGTCTCTTTGGTGTACAGCCTGTAGTTTATTAATTCATGGTATAAATCGCAGCTGAATGAGTAACAGGTATTTATATCAATTTCCCTCTTAACAGTGCTTAGGATGTTACTGAGGCAATTATCTCCTTGTCCAAAGTTTCCTTCTTCCGACTGGCAGCGACGAGACATAGACGTCGTGGCTTTCACACGGTGACTTTGGTCCCAATTGTTCTGCATTATTCGCATGTATTCGCATGTATTCGCTTTTTTTTTTTTTTTTTTTTTTTCGTATTTACCCGAGATTCTTGAGAGCTGTCTGTACCAGCAAGAAGAAGAACCATGCTAGTTACATCCATGTCTTCAACACCTGATTCGCGCAAATGCCCCACAATCTTACTAGTTAGCCCGAGTTTCTCGGAACTTGACGTAGACAATTCATTTCTTTCCATGATAAATTCGAATGCGAACTTATGCGAGAGCGCCCTCGCTTAAAACACCCTGACTTCAAAATGGAATGCGAACAAGATGAGACGCATACTACTACAACTATTATTCCACCGGCTCGCACGAGTGTGAGAAAGTCGCATGCCAAAACGAGAACGGGATGCAAAACTTGCAAAAGGAGGAAGATCAAGGTACCGGTTTCTCTCACAAACTTGTTTCTCATCCCCAAGGCCCGTTTACTTGCCTAGTGTTCCCTGGCATTAACAACATGAACAGTGTGATGAGACACGGCCATCGTGCCGGAATTGTCTCAAGCATTCCGTCACATGCGACTTCCAAGCACATATCACCAGTGCTGTAGGTGCCTCCTTGGAACCAGAATGCCCTCTTGTCCTAATTGATTTGGAACTGCTCCACAATTTCACCTCGACTACCTTTTGCACTCTCTCCATCGATCCAACTCTTCGTACTGTGTGGAAGACAGCGGTGATCCGCAAGGCTATAGACTGCGACTATGTTATGCGCTCTATCCTTGCGGTGTCAGCCATGCATCTCGCGCAGTTTAGACCAGAGCGCCGAGAGACATATATGAGACATGGCATTCACCACCACCATCTTGCCAGTAGCGCAGCAACTAGTCTCCTCAAGGATCCTCTGCCAGAGAATTGTGAAAACTTGTGGATTTTTAGTGTCCTAACTATGTACTTTGGTGTGTTAAATTTCCCTTATACTAATCCTCCTGGTGCCACTTCGGATCCAAATATGCCCTTCCTTCGATGCTAAAAGTTAATACGTACTACAAATCTAGCACTAGGGACTCCCAGGTCATCTAAGACATCACTTCTCATTGGAGATTCTGTTTTCCCAGATTGGATTTTTCTCCTCTCGGGGGTCAAGCATCTCCTCATGCTTATCCAACAAACCGCCAAGTCAGGAATTCTTTCGTCCTTTATCAACCACGGCACTGCCCGTTGGATCGCCTCTCACGAACCCCAGCATGAGAGGTCCACTATCCTAGACCTGCTACAGGAAAGAGTGACATCGTCGGTAACTGACGAACACGAATTAAGTGTCTATAGACACGCCATTCACGAACTGCAGTGTCAACTAAGCTTTTCACTTGCATCCAATACAAAGGCATTGGATATTATGGATGCATTTGTTTGGCAATTCGAAGTTGCTGAAACATTCATGCCGCTTCTGAGGCAGATGAAGACGGAGGCTATTGTTATTTTTGCTCATTCTTGTATCTTACTTAATACAATGGAGGGCAATAGGTGGCTACAAGGATGGGGAGAGTTTCTTATCTCCAAGGTTTGGACCATTCTGGATGATGAACAGAAAACATGGATTCAGTGGCCTGTACAAGAGATTGGCTGGGTTCCCCCATAACGGATAATGGCACTCGATACAAGCTCAATAATATCATCATTTATTATTGGTGTCACGCTCTGCAAAGGGCGGAATTTGTAGTCGGAATCGGTTACCGAAGCCTCAAATAACTTATAAATCGAAAATTTCTCTGCCATGGGCGCTCTGAGTCGAGCCCGATAATGTTTGTACTAGTTGATATGGTACGTGTCTATTGCCGTAGCCAGTGGTATAGGACTATTGCCATAGATTGGTAAGCAAAAGAACCTATCTCATAACTCAACACAAGAATCCTCAACACCCCATGTATTAATCAATGGCAGTTCTTGACTCGCCATAGGTGAGCTCCAGCACAGAAGTGCTGCCTTGAGAGCCCGCGAGCTCGAAGGTTGGGAAGCCCTCTACGCTTCGACCATAGTCGAGAATGACAATGACCGGTGCACTCGGTTTCGCGGTCAAGACCACAACTAAATTCTAACCGTGGATGATAAACGATCTATGCTGAGAGCTAGGCGATATTTCAATGACACTAGAACGTCCTAGTGTTGCAATTCCAAGACCGGCTACGGCAAGTTGAAGCCAGGCGATTGGGTCTAGAAGAAGAAGCAAGAGCTGTCTCCTCGAAGAATGTAGGTTGAAACTGCAATGAACCACCTGTACTTCAGCTGATCTCCAGATGCGGTAGAATACAGACACAATCGAAAGGAGATCATAGGCTTTTTGAGGCCATCAGTGCAGCAGCTCCCTGTTCCAAATTCGACTACCCTTTTCAAATCTATGATAGCCTTTTCGGCAATGGTCGGGAAACTTTTCGGCCCGAGAATAAGGAAGCAGGTATGGCCTTAGACAAATCATCCGAGTTAAATAACCTCATTCACCGTATCTAAAAGGAACACCTACTCCTTTGTGCAATGCCCTGATGCACCCCATAACAGTTTGCGGGCAAAAGCTCATGTACATGTTCCTGACGTGGGGAAGTGTAATACAAAGCTACTCCGCTATGCATTGACGCTTTAGGGTAGGCTGCTTGACCAGTGCGCAGCAAGTAAATATTAAATACGGAGTACATTACAGGGAGTTAACGGGATCAACGCTTCTCGCATTTTAAGTGCAGATGTTGGGGCATGGCTTCGCATCATTGCGCATTATTAAACTTTGAATCTTGCTTAGCTGATCAGCTCTGCCTTAGAGATTGCTCCTTTGGCTGGCCTCGACCAATATGTCTTGTTCCAAGTTTAAAGGAACCAACTCTGCTATTGTGTCTACCTTGTTAAGAAGGTCCGTGTGGGGACTAGGATTCTCGTGCTCTGTGCGAAGTCTCGTATTGTGTGGAAATGCCCCCGAATGCTTCTCCAACAATCGAAAACAATATAAGGAGAGTATGCGAGGTTATACGAGCTTGCTTAAACTCATACGAGCCCAAATCAGACTTTACCACAAAAAGTGGGGAAGAGACAGAGGAAAGCCAGCCTTCCTATTTCAAAGAAGCCACGGCAATATGCACCAATAGCAATCTTCTGTTTCACCATGGTTGTTGACCCGCACAAGCCCCCAGTCCCTCGGGATTTTCGCGACAAGCTACGGCTAATCGTATCTGAACACACCAGGACATAGGTTGTCATTTACATGGTTTCACACCCATCTTTTGGCTGCGCAGCGTATTGACTCTTCGAGTTGGGCATCCGTAGCTGGGGGCTAGGTGTACCCAAAGGAGGGACATTTCCATCATTTTCTTCTCCGTAATGAGTCATCATCCCTGCCCTCTCTCATTCGACCAGCCAACATGTCAAGTCACGAATGGCAGGTGCGTGTCTCCTTCTCATCCGAGAGGTCAGACATATAAAAACAGATCACCCAACTAAGTACCAGTAAAGGAATCATATGGAATGAACATTATGATGATCCATCTGCAACACCCAAAATGCACTTAAGGGCAGGAAGTGTGGGATGAAGGGCACGTGCCCAATCTCCTTACAGAACACTGGCGCTGGGAAAAGAGCCTATTGTAACTGTCGTCTATTTTTTAATCTATTCTCATGGCCTGCATCACTCTTTCTCTTTGTAGGTAGTATTACTTTTAGATATGTAGAGTCTGTTTCCATATACCACTAGCAGAAAACGTGGGCCATCATGGGGTTCCTCCATCACAAAAAGTATATGTTTCTGCGTAGGAACTGAAAGAGAGGCTATGGACGATGCTCATCCGCTGGTCAACAATGCTGGAATTGAGATGCTAGGTTATGACTGATAGATTTTGGCCACCAGATGGGAATCCACACTGAGGATCAACATCTACGGTGTCATACACGGCGTAGTTCGTGTTGCCTAGAATGCTGGTCACGAGAGAAGAATATTGGGTGGCCAACCTTTCTTCTGTAAAATGGTTCGCCATGATGCCAATGTAGACGGGTATGTCCTCACTAGGCAAGCGTCGCAGTCACTTTCGGAAGGACTTTTCTTCGAATTGAAGCAAAAAATGTCCAACAATCATATCTCATAAGTCATGCCAGGCATGTTAAAGACCAGCATCTTCAATGCTAACGCCGGGAACGGGAAGTCGGAGTCGCAGGCTATGCATGATTATATGGCAGCTTATGGGATGGACCTTGATAAAGAGTGGAAGTGGATAATGAAAGTTATCGTGGTGGGATATTAAATTCGGAGCTTATAGATGTTACCGGGCTTTGCATTCACCGCTAGGATTTATGACGTGCCTGACAGGACTAGAGCCAAGTTCCAGGGCAATTTAGTCAAGTGCACGATCACGCCGATGGGGTTCCGGTTCCCAGCATCTGTCTCCATGAAAAATCCATCCTTCCAATATAGGATGAGTCTTCACTCACCCGTCCATTCACTCTTTTCCTCAGCCACCTCCAATTAAAAGAATGAGAGAGATTATTATATCTAAAGTTTTCCCAGGGCGAGGCAAATCAACCCAATATTCAGTTTATCTGCCTTGTCGTATCCTTGCGGTGTCTCAGGAATCTATGTGTAAGTACAAAGGAAGCTAGGTTAGGGTCAAAGGAAAGCAGCCTGGACGCATGACTGAGGCGAAGACGTGAAATCTACCGCAAGTCACAAAGAAACCATTGTGAGCGGCTAAAGGTTTACATCAAAAACTGGAGGATTTTCTGTACCGCTTACACTCTAATACTGATACAAATCAGCGCATTTTTTTTCTTCTGGCGCAGTGATTTGAGTCGCAAAAGAAGTGTGATGATATGATGGCTTGTCTGAGTAGTATGAGAGAAATCTTGCTAGCTGAACCGCAAGCGACTGGAATGATATTGTCAGCGAGATCGAAGAGGTGTCTGGTGATGAGTCCAAGAAGGGCGAGCACAGTCAGGGGACAAGCAGCAAGCCGAGTCTGACGCTCCTACACTTCAATTTGACTTACTTTTGCACAATGACAAGCAGGAGATGTACTCTGTGACCAGTGTACATGGCCCGCAGGAGAGAACATTTCTAGAAGTTTCCGAGATAGATAACGGCAATTGGCTCTACATGAGCTCTGACAACTCGGCAAACTGTCTATACAGACTTAATTGCTGGTTAACATAAGCTGCTGGTGAAGCTACTAATGCGCCATAGGATCACCAAAGGCGTCACCTAACTCAACAAAGATGATTCATTGGCATGTACAGCAAGAGTCGAATAACTTTATCTTCGTCAACTTTCGTCCTCAAGTTCAGAAGTTCATCTCGGTTGCCCTGCCATTCATAGTCCAGGTGAGAAGTTTGGAGTGATTCGGACCCCACAAGATGTTCACGGCCATTGGGAAACGCGCGCTGCTTAAACCTCCTCCAAGAGACGAAGTGAACGGCCGTGCTGATTGGGGGAGCAGTATTTAGAATCTCACGTTTCTGTTGGGACAGGCTTCCCACCAAATCCAAGTCAAAAGGCGGATCAAATGCCTGCAAAGAAACAAAATCCCTCCTAAATAGCGTCCGAGTGCAAGGGTGGGGTGGAAACCATGTCCTCGCACTAAACGCGAGTCTCGGGTCGAGTACGAAGTCGACCCTAGTGTTTCCGGACGTCAACCCATCGTCCTTAGGTGGCTCAGCCGTACGAATTATTTGCCGTTCAATGTCCCCTCCAACAGCCATGGCTGCGGCTTGCCCCACTGTGTAAGTGTGATCCGTAGAATTCAAGCCCAAGTTAAAAGTTCTCTCAGAACTCGGACATGGTCTCCGAACTCTGCACCAAGTCGGTCGGGGAGCTCTCTTCAGCCTGAGACCCACTGGCCGTCAGACGTATAATAGAGTCTTTGTCCCTCGAGGGTATATCAGGCATATTCTGATATTCTGACATTGCCTTTAGTCCTTCTTTTTCCCCACTTCTTTACTTTGTTCATTCGCTTCGAGTTGAAAGCAAAAAAAAAAAAAACATTACAATTGCTTACTCCATTTCGGCCTTCTCGTTCGCCTATTCGAGCCCAATGCCGATGTCACCTGGCGCTCTGCTGGCGTCTCAAAATGCTACCACCACAGCTCCCCAGGCTATTGAGTATGATTTTCGCCTCTATCGATACACGCCATCATTAGAAGTCCCGATAGTAGCCGTCGTTGTATTCGCTGTTCTCACCGGCTATCATGCCTTTCTTATTAAGCGGCATCGGTCTTTTTACTTCACTGCATTCACAGTTGGCGGCCTGTGTAAGGTCCTTTCTTGCCGTATGGAAAATATTACCCATCAGCCATGCTAATCTTGTCCCCATTTCTCAGTCCAATGCTTAGGTTATGCCGGTCGCATTTGGTCACATTATGATACAATGGCTATCGGCGGCTTCGTCATCCAAGCTATCTTGATTCTCGTTGCCCCTGCACTATATGCAGCTTCAATATACATGATCCTCGCACGACTTATCCGCGCTATTAATGCTCAACAATTATCCATTGTACCAGTTTCTTGGCTTACTAGAATCTTTGTTACCGGCGATATCGTCTCGTTTATAATGCAAGCTGGTGGCGGGGGCATTCAGGCGGCCGGAACACTAGACCTCTATAATATTGGCGAAAAGATTATCATTACCGGTCTATTCGTGCAGATTGCCTTCTTTGGCTTCTTTATAATTACAACAATGACATTTCACTATAAACTTATCAACAATCCTACCCCAGCTGCAGTGGCTCGAATTATTCGTTGGAAACGCCATATCTATATCCTCTATACTACTAGCTCTCTGATACTGGTCCGAAGTATTTTCCGCGTCATCGAATATCTCCAAGGCAACGGTGGGTACCTGATATCCCACGAAGCATTCCTCTATGTCTTTGATGCTCTGCTTATGGTTTCTGTCATGGTCATCTTTGCTATTTGGTATATTGGAGATCTTGAGCAGGAATGGGAAACGGTGCAGCAATTGCTGTCCCGGTCTAGCTATGGAGCTGATAGGAATGGGCTTGGTACCGATCAACGGCCTGTAGAATTGAAGCAGATGGTTTAATGCATTTCGTCCTCTAGACATGGGCTTGATATACCCAGTCAATAGAATCTTTGAACTCATGTAGAAAAACATAGAAATAATACATTGTTTGATCTTCATAATAAAATTAATGTATTGCGAAAAATAAACAATTATTTATTACAAACTGATACCTTATAATTATTATAACCCAGAAAATAACTCCTGCAACAGTTATTTCCTGCACTAAATAGCACGCTATTCTTTCTTCACCTCTATTGATAGAACAAGCAGATATGGTGTAACTGCTAGCTTCGTAATGTCGGCTATCATGACTCAACTTAGCCGAGAAATGGGTTCAGACAAAGGAATGCTTTTAGTATTAAAACGACGGCTGCAGCCCAGAAGGCAACCCAGCAAGCAAAGCTCCAGATGATGCAGAAGTACTCTAAAGGGCACACAGTTCAACAGTTCAAGCTTGCCGCCAATTTATAGTTCCAACCGGTCTGGATCAGACTTGCATTTTTCAGAGCCTGTTAGCCTGCATTGCCTCCAGCTGCCTGAGAAGTAGATAACCTAGAGTACCAGAGGGGAGGACAATAATGGTAGTGTCAGATTCAGCTTCCATTCTTTCGGTACAAATCCATTTAGGAACTAATCTATTCATAACCGAGTGTGGCTCGCCTACATACAGTCCAATGCCCCTCAAACACACATTGCCCAAAATATCTATACTAGATAGCTTAGGGTTATCCGATTTTCATCAAGGGGTGACAAAGGAGGATTTCTGATTCTGGCAACATGATCACCAAAATCAACGACACCATAGTTTTAGGGCGGCGCTCGCAAATGATCTTGGAAAAACGAAGGCGAACTTGTGCTTTTTTAACATCAACTCCGTTGTACGTGAAAGCGGTCGATGTAGCCAGTGCTGATTAGACGACAAGCAGATTAGGCTGCCATACGGTCAACGCGATTTTGTAGGGCCTTGACCATATCTATCCCAGCCTTGGTAGACTCATCCAAGCTCTCATCCGGCAAGCAGAGCAGCTTATTCTGCGCCTTTGCTGAGATATCATTCGGATCATCCGGGTAAAACGCCCTCGCGTATAGCATCTTGCTAAAACCAGCCATGTTAGCACTTTTAACTTGCGCTAGGCCATCCTCATATCGCTTCTTGGTGGTCTCATGAGTGATTGCCCAGTCGACGTCAGTGGTTCCCGTGACGCGCTTGACGCTCTCAAATATGTCATTTTGGCTGACTACAAAGCTCTTGATATACACGCCCTTGCCGAGGAATCCAGAGAGTGTAAGACTTTTATCGTTTTCATCATCAGGAAGCTCCTTGAGGCTCAGCACCGTAGCCACGCCTCGCCCAACCTGCGACAAGGTCGACACTGAGTTTTTGGTGTTGCCATCGTCATAGATTGTGAGCGAACGCCTGTCAAAATCGAATCCAAAACGCGGCTCGCCACCCGCCAGGCTATAATCGTACCAAAATCCGCAACACACGGTGATCCACTGCATGTTGAGCCTCTCAATTTCGTCCCTATTAGCCTTTGCAACAGGCCCCAGCAGCGTTTCCTCGCCGAGTTTAATGTTGTCTATGTCGCCGCCGTAACCGTTGGGCATGACGTAGGGAACGCCTGCCTTGGCGGCCGCCTGAACTAGCTTGCTGTGGGTGTCCTGGGGTGCGGTGGGAGCCATGGTAATGATGAAAAACTGCTGGTCCTTGAGGGCGGCTACAATGGTAGCCTCATCATCATAGTCGACGGGGGCAACCAGAACGCCTTCAGGAAGTTTGTTACTGCTGTCCTTGCGAGTGAGGGCCTTGACTCTGTGTTTGCCAGTTGCAAGGAGGGCAGCGGTTATGTGAGATCCCACGGTGCCTCCGGCCTAAGTTGGATGTGTTAGTGTTGTTGTAGTTTTGTGTGCGCTGTGGCGTTGACGGGGTGACTTACCCCGACAATGGCGACACGCTCTATGGCGTTTTTGAAGCCGACGGGTTGACTATTGGCGTATTTGGGCATTTGGCTATCGTTTGACAGGTGTTGAGTTCACTACTAGAGTGTATTATTGCGATTACGGTCGAGCGAGATGGTAGAGCATTATCCCCGTCTCGAGTAGCAAATGTCTATCCTTTTATACAATCCAAGCTCCGTATCGGCTGAACCCCATGTCAGCATGTTAACATCCAACCATAGTTGGAAGTCCAGACAGCTTCAAACTTGATTCGCCCGGAGAAAATTTGATGGAACATGTTCATGGAAGTGGTGGGAGGTTAGAGAAGCCCGCGTTTCTCGGCCGCAGCAGCCGCAGCGGCCACGCACAGGGGTCCGATAACACTACAAAGACACCAACCGAAAGGCTGACGTTTTAAGTCCGCACATGCCGCCGCTGCCGCACTCCACTAAGCCGTATGAGACAACATCACGCTCATAACTCGAATAGGGACTGAGGGAGGTCTTCTGCAGCCTCCAAAATGAGAAAGATTAAAATTCCGAGATCGAGTGATAAATTATTTACCTTTACTCCATTGCATCTTGCAGGATTAACACATAAATACAGTGCATATTTCTCGATAATGCCAGAAGTTACTGGCTGCTCAAAGCTCACTGGTCTGATGGATTGAGCCGAGTCGTCACTTACGTCTCACTCAACGGCAATATCTTTACAAAGAGAAACCAACAAACCGCTTAGCGAGGAGCCGCATGGCGACGCGACTTTGTCTGTTCAACATCACACAAACCTCCAGATACAAGCCATTACAACTACGGCCACCACCATATCCATAACGACAACCTCTAAGGCCGCTCTCGAGCGACCGTCGAACGCCCATAGTACCACTATAAATGAACGTCGGGACCGAGCATCGATAGATATGGCTCGACAAAGAACTGCTCCCAGTCCATCCCCCAATCCAAATCTGGTACAGCAGTGTTGGCCGTGGAATCCGGCTGGTCATGAGAAGATTGATATCCTACCTCGACATTTTCTAGACGGACAAGCTCCTTTCGCTTCCTCGTTGTATAGAGACTGAGTAGATGGCGCGCTATAGATAATGCCTCACGTGTCAGCTCTGTGTTGGCTACCTTGACGAGATTCTCCAATCCCTCAAAGGCAGCGGCGATGTGAGAGGAAGCCTCCGGCGTGTCCATGGCCAACAGGACGCAGGCATACTGGAAGATACTGCCGATGACGTTCCAGAACAGACGACCCTGGTTAGCCAGCTGCTGAGCCGCATCGACTGCAGCGTTGCCACTATCAATGATGAGCTTGACCATGTCTTCCGATATACCCATCTTGAGCTGGTATATGCGTCGATAGAAGCAAAAAGCAAGGTCTGCCTTGGTGACAACCAGAAACGGATGAGTGAACCAGAGATTTCCCAATGCCTTGAGACGCTCAAATAGCTCCTCCCGAGGAGATTGAGGCTGACATTCAAGGTGGAACGGGGAGTTAGGTGCTGGGATTATCTGGGCTATTTGCACAAACTGGTCGGCCACGGACCCTGATCTCGGGATGATGGCCTGGCAAGTCACGGCTCGAAATCGGACAGCTGAGCGATCGAACTCGTAGCACAGCAAATTATGTCCAGACCACGAGATCCAGAATATTCGCCTCAGCCGGTCCGCATCATGTCCAAGAACAGCAGCGCCGGTGACAGACGCTATCTTCTTTATATTCTCCTCCTCGTGCAGCCCTACCGCTTCACACAGGTGCATCATAGTGCATGATGCAATCCAAGCACTGTTGGGTCGGCTCGTCGCTCGTAGGTAAAAGACTCGCATGCCCCACGCAATTATATGGTCGATGCCTAGCATGCGCATCGAAGCTGGATCGTCGAGAATGGCTTTGGCGTATTGCACCAAATCAGACTCCCGCGCGTGTCTATTTGGGGACAGGAACGACCCGAGAGCGGCCACACCAGCGGCCACAGCACCAAAGGCGATCATGGTGCTGCCGGAGCCATGATAGTAGTCCCAACATCGCTGGGCGTAGATTTTCGGGTCCAGTAAGTCACCAATAGGTGCCAGCGCCGAGAAGTATACACCCGAGAAGAAGCCGAGGTCGTCCTCTGAGATGAGCGTCCCCAGCAAGACGTGCGTGTTAGAAGCCTCCTCGGGTCGGATGCCAAAGTTGTAGGCGAGGGTGTGCGTCTTAGAAGGGCTGTCGGAGCCGAGAACCCCGCCCAAAATGTGCGGGAATGCCATGGCCGCCGACGCACCGGCGTATCTGGACTTGTGCTCGTCGAATATGCCAGCCGGCGCCGCGGTGGCCGTGGACGTGGTGCCGGACTCGGCGGGACCTGGCTCTAGCTGAGACCAACTCGATGTGGCGACTCGGGTTGCCATATCACTTCCGCCGTCAAGGCTGGCACGTGTGGGTGGCGGAGAGGCATGAAATGCGCCGCCCGTGATGTCGTCGGCGGCAGCGGCGTATTTGCAGTTGTATTCATACGTGCTGCACCTACCACAAGGGTATTTGGCGTCGCATTTCCGCTTGCGCTGGTGGCAGGGGATGCAT
Organism: Trichoderma asperelloides; assembly: GCA_021066465.1. Taxonomy (NCBI): domain Eukaryota; kingdom Fungi; phylum Ascomycota; class Sordariomycetes; order Hypocreales; family Hypocreaceae; genus Trichoderma; species Trichoderma asperelloides. The sequence continues at coordinate 41,869 of JAJKFY010000348.1, read as the reverse complement.
GCTTTCCTCGCGCGCCTGCGCCTAATTGTCATCGACATGCTGCCAAGGGGGTATGGGCTGCAAACTTTGCAGCCGGTGTGGAATACAAGTTTGGCAGAGCCGAATTTCCGCCCTCACTATTCCAATAGTGAGTAGCATTGAACTAGTCGCTCTGTCAGGGTACTGTAACAAATGGATCCGTTATACCGTTAAGCCAAACAAGGCAAAAGATTAGGCCAATAATCGCTATTGTAGCAAATACTGTAACAGAACCAGCTACTTATAAGGGATTCTATTTGTTACAGTGTCTGTGTGATTGATTATTGCACCACACAGACCCTATAAATTGTATAACTACTGGGGGAGCAAAGCAATTTTGTAGAATGAATATTATATAATTGTAATTCAGGCTATATACTCATGAATCTCATATAGACTGCTAACTAATTAATAAAAGGCAAGAGGCAAGCACTATTGTATAAAGCAGGGTATTACTTCTGTACTTTATTATATAGTAAAAAGCTGGGTATTCTTTTTAATTTTAAAAAAAAATTACAGACTATAAACTAAATTAGTTATTGCATATATTTCTTCCTAATACTTTAGGTTAATAATACTTTTATTGTAATAGTATAAACATATATTATTTATAATTAAATTAGTTAAAGTTACTTATATTAGGCTTTTAGTTTATAGTCAATTTATGAAATCCTACCCTGTAGGCTTACTATTGCAATTATATACATTAGGTTAAAATAGCATAAGCAAAAATAAAATCAGCGTAGGGTAAAAGCAAGAATTGCCAAACCCAGCAATGACAGTTATAACACTAAAATTATTTAAACTGTAGACTTTATTTATACTTGTTTACTTTCTTAGTATTTTTACAAGCCTTATACTAGGTAGGTTATTTAAGATAATAAAGCTCTAACAATAATTGGAATATCTTCCAGTAGACCTGGGCTTGTCGGATTCCATCCCAATTGCTCCTTTGTCTTAGCACTCGAAGCTTTATTATCGGTTGTGGCAAGGTCCTTAAACCCACCGAAATGGTTCTCTGCCATCTCCAGTGGGATACTGACAACCGGAATATTCAAACCTTTGCCAAGCTCAGTCGCAATATCCTTCAGTGGCACACCCTCCTCGGCCACAGCATGAAACACAGATCCAGCCTCGGCCTTTTCCACAGCAAGCCGGTACAGCTTGGCTGCGTCATCGCGGTGGCCGGCACACCAGCGATTCTGGCCGTCACCGACGTACGCAGCGACGCCCTTCTGAATCGCAACGGGGATAAGCAACGACATGAAGCCTGAAGATCCAGGGCCGTGCGTCGTTGGCGGTAGGCGCACTACGCTCGCGCGCACGCCCTGCTTCACGAAGTCGAGACACAATGACTCTGAAGGACCACGGGCCGAGGCTCCGGGGTTACTCATGTCAGGCGTATCGGCTGTCAGCAACGCTATATGGGTCGGTGATGGATCAACCGATTTTATACTGGATCTAAAGGACCAAATGCTTTTCAACCGCTTCCGATATCGACTTATTCACTCCATCGGTGGCTCTGGGGTGGTACACATATGGGAGACTCACATGCTTCAAGTTTGTTTCACTGTGAGTGCAAGTCGAGAAGAAACCCCATCCCCTCTTGAGATGCACCCGCGCGAGTCTTGCCCCACTCATACGTGCTCTCCAGTGTCCGTTCCTAATGCATGGAACATTGGCTGTGGCAGCTGTTCATGAGCGCTATTTTGAGATGACTCCAACACATCGTCGCTCATTACGAGAATCTTATCACGCATCTCAATTCACGACCTTATTCAGAAAGCGGCTAAGCCAACCTATTAGAGAGGAACACAAGGACCCCCTCTGGGCTGCTGCTGGTGCTGTTGCTATTCTGACGTTTTCTTCTCCTACTGCGTCTTCTCCCGATGACGCATGGCCTCTTGGGGTACCCGACTCCTCCGATCTTGACTGGCTCCGCCTGGGGGTTGGTAAGATGAAACTATGGCATTTAGTGAACCCACTGCGGCCAGAAAGTGTGTACCGCGTGATTTCTGAATCATATGAAAAACTGCATCAATCAGTGCCAACACGAGGAATTGATGGCGTGTCAGTCGAATTGGTGCAACTGTGCGGGCTTGACGAGTCATCGACGCGAGAGAACAACCCTTTCTTCACAGTTGCGCATGGTCTCTCTCAGCTTTTAGAGGCACCAAAGGGTAGGGTCTCGCTAGACAGTGCCATGAAGGTATGGAGCTTTATGAATAATGGGTTCGTGGTCCTCTTGGAAATGAAGGACCCGGTGGCGCTTCTGTTGCTCTGCCTGTGGTACACTAGAGCCAGCGAAAGTAGATGGTGGATTAGCATTCGAGCCGAATATGAGCTTCCGGCTATTCGCGCTTACTTAGAGAGACACCACGGGGACAACAGCGTCATCCAAGCCCTCCTTCCATCTCTACAGTACGCGAAGACACGAACCAAGCTCCTGTAGGGGAATATCTTGTTCAGCGAGAGTAATAAATGAGACTTGAAGAGTATCAAGGAGCTACTACTGGTGCAATAGTACTTAGATTATTTGTGTCTCCCCGTAAGAATTGGAGGAACTAATCAAAGAAGGTGTTGAGTTATTAGAAACATAATCGCTAGGCACATCATCTCTTACACGCCACCAATCAACACAAGATCGTGTCCGTTAACAACAAGCAGTTCGGTACCAGGTAATATAGTGGATTCGATGATTTGCCAGATGTATCCACGATCTGGACACAGGAGCCGCTGACAACAAATACATCCACGACAGGTGGTTCTCTTCGCCTGCTCAGGGACAAGTGCCGCGGCGCAGATACTGCTGCCGAAGAGGAGAGGAGCCAAGCGCGTTATTGTGGAGTAACGAATGACCGCATGTAACGAGCGTGCAGCTTTGTGAGACTGGTTGTATGTAGCAATTGATGTGGCTTCTTGGACGGGTTATGGCGATCAAAGTTATGAACACCAATAAAGGACGGAATTACCGGGTGCTCTCTCAGTTACTGTATACCATATTTGTTACGACCTGACTCTTATGGTCGCAACAATGGGCCTACCGGGTAGGCATGGCCGGATTAACTATAATCCGTTAAGCCAATCAGGAATGGATTAAGAACTAATTCATTAATCCAACACTGGATTAATAAATAAAAAATTAATCCCTAATAAAATTAAAGATTATCTCTTTAATTTTATCCAGGTTAACTAAATATATAAGTTTACTTCTTACACTTACTTAAATAACTTAAATAGCCAGTTATTAACTATAGAATTAAAATTAAAATATACTTTTAACTCTTACCTACTAGTAATTATTATTATAATATTATTGCCTATAGGTTTCCTAACCCATTTACTAATATAAACCTAGAGAATTTATTTTAGGTTTATTTTTTAAAAATCTACCCTATATTAATTATTTAATATATAATTTATTATATATTAATAACTTTTATTTAAACAGTTACTAAACCTATAAGTAATAATAAAAATATATTAGGCAATAGTTAGTAGAGAATTACTTTTATATAGGAGGATATTTATAAATAGCATCTACTACTTACTTTAAAATAAAAAGTAATTAACTTACTCCTTACATAAATTAAAAATTTAAAGAATTAATTAAAGTATTATAAAAAAAAAAAGAAAATCTTTAAACTTAAGTAATTTAATAACTTTAATAAAAATACTTTAAAAATAATTAAATTCTTTACTAATTTAAAGCTATATTTTAGCTACTTTTAAAATATATTAGAAAAAGATAAAAAGTAAGTTTTTTTTATTATAAATTACTTTACAGGCACTGCTGTAAAATAATTTAAACCTATTTTAATAGATTATATAGCCTATAAAAAAGAATTTAATAAAATAAAAAAATAAATTAAAGATATTTTTATTAATTTTTTAAAATTTAAAAATTAAATTAAAAAATCCTTTAGTATTATAAATAAAGAAAGGGAGGCAGAAAAAGAGCTTAAGTTCTTATAATAAAAAAAAGCTTTATTTAAATACACTACTACTTTTTTACACTTACTTATTAAAGTTAATTAAACTAAAAAAATAAAAAAAAAAGTTTTTTATAATAATATTAAATTTAAAATTAAAAATAAATTATTTAAGGAAAACTAAAGCAAGATTAAATTTATTAAATATATTTAAAAAGCTATTAATATTAATAATTATAACTTTAAATAAAGTTAAAAATATAAATTAAAAAAGTATAAATATTAATAATTATTTTAATAAAGAAACTAAAATAATATAAATTAAAAAAGAAAGCGCTAAAAATATATTATTAAAAGCAATAATAATATACTAAATAAAATAAACTTTAATATTATTAAAGCAGCTAAGTTTAAAAAAAAATGTAACTTTTATAGTAAAGTAGGCTATAAAAAAGTATACTGCTACTTTAAGAAAAAATAAAAAGAAAATAAAAAAAGCCTAAAGTAAAAAGCAGTAATTAATACTATAAAAGAAAAAGCTTAAGTAAACACTATTACTAAAGTATTTTATAATAGTCTTAATTAAACTATTTACTATAATAATACTTATTAAATATATAAAAGTAATAAAAATAAATTAAACTATTATTTAAAAAAGTTAAAAAAGGCAAGAAATTAAAAAAAAATTAAAATTAACTCTTTAACCTTTTATAAATTATTTAATAATAAAGACTTTAACTTTAGTGTAGAGTTAATTTATAAATATTGCAGATTTATAAACTCCACTTATAAATATAATAAATAAGCAGTAATTTAAAAAGAAAACTATAACTATAAAAATTACCACTTATAAAACCTAAACTATATTTATAAAAAATATATATACTATAGATCTATAAAAGGATTCCAGTATAGCTGTAAAAAAAAATAGCAATAAAATATAAAAGCTATATATAAGCTTTTTAAAAAAAAAAACTAACTAGCTAATAAATACCTTAAGGAACAAGAAAAAACATAATCTAAAAAAAAAAAGAAACTCTTAAATAAAGAAACTAGTAAAAATAAAATTATCTATAATAAAAGTAAAAGAATCTATAAATACAGTTTTTATATAGCTAATAAAAAACATTAATAATAAATTAATACTCTTTTAGACATACACTCTTATATAAAATATAAAGCTACCTTTAAAAATATATATAACAGCAATAATATTAATAATAATAAATATTATTAATATAGTTTCCAGGAACTATAATATAATAAAACTTACTTAAAGTTTAATAAAAAAATATATAAATATTTATAATACTACTTATAAAATGTAAATTACTACTATAAAAAGCTATAGAAATTAAATAAATTAATCCTATTTTATATATACTAGTATAACCTCTATTATTTTTAAAACCTTAACTATAATTATAAAAGATATAATATATATAAATTAATAAATAAATAATACAACTATATAAATATCTTAAATACACAGATAGAGGAAAAAAAGAAATATAAGAAAAGGCAATAATATTTTAAAAAATACCCACTTTAATAAATAAGCCTAAAATAAATACAAAAATAAATAAAACTTACTAAGCTAAGTTTTAAAAACACCTATAACTGTATCTTAATTAATAATATCTTTAATGCCTTTAATAAAAACTATAGAATATATTACTAAAAAAAATATAATAATATATATTATTAAATATATATTTTTAATAAATTAAAAAACTAGTATAATAAAAAGCTAAAGTAAGTTAAAATAAAAGATTACTTAATAATACACTTTTTAAACTACGCTATACTATACTATAGAAAATATAATAAAAAAAAATATTAATTTTATTAAATAACCTAAAAGCTTTTATAAAAAAGCTATAATTTTAACAACTACTTAAATAAAAAATAAAGAAATAAAACCTTAATTAAAAAATACTATTAAATAATTAAAAAATAAAATAATTAAATTAAGTATTAATAATATAAGAAATATTAATTTAAAATATAGTAGAAAAGCCCTTTAAATATAATTATTATTAATTTAATTAAAATATTTAATAAAAAGTTAATAATTAATAAATATTTAAACTAGCAACTAGTTAAAATTTATATAAACAGCAGTTTAAATTATAATTTAATTACTAATAGCCTAGTAAACCAGCTAGGAATACCATACATTATTAAAAAAAAATTATTAATTATCTCTAATATTACAAATATAAATATAAAAATAACTATTACCTATAAGACTAATTATCTCCCTATAATAATTACTAACTAAACTAAGGATATTAAGTTTAATATATTAGACCTATAAGACTGTAATATTTTACTAAAACATCTATAATTAGAAAAATATAACCCTATAATTAATTAAAAGATAAAAGAAATAACTTAAGAAGAAAATATCTTCTTAAAGTTATAACTAGGCCAGGAAGGGGGTAAAAAAAGCAAAGACACACTTATAGACCTATAATTAAAACCTCCTGTATAATTAAAGAAAAAATAAAATAAAAAAAATAAAACTAAAAAAACAGAAATTAAAAAAAAAGTTAAATTTAACTTTAAAAAATCACTAATACTACTATAATATAATAATTAATAATAAAAAGCAAAAATTATATAAATTAATAAAATTATTACTAGATATTATATAAAACTAGCTAAACTTAATATAATATTAATAAAAGTAAAAAAATAAACTAAAGTTAATAAAAATAAGCCTTTAGCTAAAATACCTTAATAATATTAAAAATATAAAAAATTATATTAGCAAATACTTAAAAAAGAACTACTACCTTACTTAAAATAAAATTATAAAATTATTCTTAAAAATAAAACTTTACTAAAGCTCTATAAAATTTATAACCTTAATAAAATAAAGCTTAAAATATTTAAAAAATAGCTATAAATGCAACTGGATAAAGAATATATTAGAGTATTAAACTCTCCAGTAGAGTATTCTATTATTTTTATATTAAAAAAGAATAAGAAACTTTATTTAATTATTAATTATTAATAATTTAATAAAATAACTATTAAAAATAAAATACTTTTATTATTAATTATTAAAATTAAGGAAAAATTATAAAATATAAACTAGTTTACAGCCCTGGATTTTATAAGCGCTTATAAACTTATAAAAATAAAAAAAGGATATAAATAAATAACTGCTTTTAAAATAAAATATAAATTATTTAAATACTTAATTATATTATAAGAACTTATAAATACACTAGTATTATTTTAAAAAAAAATTAATTTTATTTTTAAAAAATACTTAAATAATTTTATAATAGCTTATATTAATAATATCCTAATTTTTTTAAAAATATTAAAAAAATATAAAAAATACATTTATAAAATATTACAGAAACTATAAAATATTAAACTCTTTATTAACTTAAATAAATATTAATTTTATATATAATAAATTAAGTTTCTTAAATATATTATTATATTAAAAAAAGTTTAAATAAACTTAAATAAAGTTACTGCTATTTAAGATTAAGAACTCCTAGAAACCTATAAGGGATTATAAAATTTCTTAAAACTTGCTAACTATTATTAAAAATTTATTTAAGAATATAATAAAATTATAAAACCACTAATTAATATTACTTAATTTAAGAAAAATAAAAAAAATAAAAAAAAATAAAAAAACAGGAAACTATCTTAAACTAATAAAATAAAATTAGTATTTTAGAAACTTAAAAATACTATTATAAGTAAGCCAATACTTACTATATATAACCTAAATAAGCCTATTAAAATTAAAACAGATGCTTTTAACTTTACTTTAAAAAAAACTTTAAGATAATAAAATAAAAATAGTAAACTTAAATTAGTAGCTTTTTTTTCTAGAAAACTATATAAACCTAAATTAAAATATCCTATTTATAATAAAGAATTCTTAGTAATTATTAAAGTATTTAAAAAATAGTAATATTATTACTTAAAAAATAAATATAAAATTAAAGTTTATATTAATTACTAAAATATATTTTATTTTATAATTATATAATAACTTTTTATATAATAAACTTATTACTTTAAGTTCTTAATAAATTTTAACTATAAAATTATTTACTATAAAAGAATAAAGAATAAAAAAGCTAATGCCTTAAACTAAAAAAAAGAATATTTTAAGGAAATTCCTGAATTTAAGGTATAAATTTTATATAAAAATAACTAAAGGAATTATAAATAAATTAAAATTAATACCTTATTTATTATAAAAGAATATAATTTTATTTTTAATAAAATTAAGGAATTAATTAAGAATTAGCAACTAAAATAATTCCTTAAAAAAGTAATTATAATTAATAAACTTTTAAAATAAAGTAAATAAATTTAAGTATTAAAAGAATTATAAATAAAAGTAATATAGGATATCTATTATAGTATAATTACAGCAGTATATTAAGATATTTAAACTATATATAATTATATATTATACTACTACTGTTTTAAAGAATTTAAATAAAAAATTAAAAAGGTTATTAAGAAATGTAATATATATAAGAAAATTAAAAATAAATAACATTAGCTATATAAAATATTGCAACTAATCCTAGTTTTAGAAAAAAATTAATATACTATTACTTTTAACTATATTACTAACTTACTTAAATTAAAGAATCTATTAATTAAAAAATAATTTAATAGTATTTTTATAGTTATAAATAAACTCTTAAAATAAATATACTTTTTATTATATAAGAAAGTATATAATATAGAAAACTTAGCGCACCTTTATATAAAATATATATTTATTAAATATAAAATACTAAAAGAAATTATATTAAATAAAAAAAGCACTTTTATATTTAAATTTTAGTAAAAGCTAATAGCTAAATTTAAAATATATTATAAATTAAATACTATATTTTATTTATAAATAAATAAATAAATAAAATAAATAAATTAAGTTATTAAAGTATATCTATAATATTATATTAACCTTTAGTAAGACAACTAGGTTAAAATATTACTAATAGTATAAATATAATATAATAGCTTTATTATAAAAACTATAGAAGTTATACTATTTTATACTAATTATAGGTTTATATTAAAAGCTTATAGACTACCTTATAATAGTCTAAATGTAAATAATATATATATACTTGCAGAAGATATAATTTAATTACAGCAAGAATTTAAAATTTAATTTAAATTTTTTAAACAGCGTATAAAGGAATATATTAATTAAATAAAAATTAAAGAACTAACCTTTTAAAAAGGAGATATAGTTTACTTATTATAATATTTATATAATAAAAAGTTGCTAAATATTAAAATAAATTAGCTAAGTAATAAACTTAATTTTAGAAAACTTAAATTATTTAAAATTTTAAAAAAAATTAAGGAAGTTAATTATAAATTAGACTTACTTAATAATATAAGGTTAAAAATAGCTGTTTTTTATATTTTATTACTTAAAAAAGCACTAATAAATAAAAAAATAAGTAAGTTAATTATAAATAAAATTATTATTAAAAATAAAAAAAAAGAATATAAAATTAATAAAATAACTTATATATAAATAAATAAAAAAATAGGTAAATAAGAATATTTTATAAAATAAAAAAAATATAACTTATTTAAAGACTTATAGGTTTTTAAAAAAGAACTTAAAAGGAATACTTAAGCAATCCTGCAGGGTTACTATTAGTCTTTAAGAATAGAAATAATAATAGGTTTAAATTAAATATAAATTAATTAATATTATTAATAGTAAAAGATAGGCCAGCAGCAGAATTAAGCTTTAATATTATAGCTTAATAAGCAGCTGCCTCCGCCTCCTTATATTCTACCTTTTTCAGCTCTTTTAAATTATTAATCCCTTATATAATAGCATGTATTATTTTTTTCAGCTATAATTATTTTTATTTTTAAAAATATTTAATCTTTACATTAATAATTTTATACTTTTTTTTAACCTTTTTTAAGGCATTTTTAAATTAAATATAAAAAAAAGCAATTTTTTATATTTATATAAAAGATAAAGAATAAGCGTTATATAAAAATTTATTATCTCTTATATATTTAATATATTAAGTAAAATTTTTTTTAAATATTTAATACTTTAAAAAATAGCGTTTTTTTTTATTTAAATAATAAATACAGTCTTTTATTTTAATAAAATAAAATAAAATAATCTCTAAAAGAATATTATAATACTTTATTTTTAAATAAGATTTTTTATAAATATTTATTATAATTATTAATTAAAGAATTAAAATTATTAAAGAAAAAAAAAACTAATATAGTAAAAGGAAGAAGGTAAATACTTATACTTAATTAAACAAGGTCTTAAGAATAAAACTAATAAAAAAGAAGTATTATATTATAACTTAACTTTTATAGTTGCAATAATAGGCCTACTGGGTAGGTATAGCTGGATTAACTATAATTTATTAAGTTAATTAAAAATAAATTAAAAACTAATTTATTAATCCAATATTAAATTAATAAATAAAAAATTAATCTTTAATAAAATTAAAGATTATCTCTTTAATTTTATTTAAGCTAACTAAATATATAAATTTACTTCTTACACTTACTTAAATAACTTAAATAGCCAGTTATTAACTACAGAATTAAAATTAAAATACACTTCTAACTTTTACCTACTAGTAACTATTATTATAATATCATTGCCTACAGGTTTCCTAACCCATCCGCTAATATAAACCTAGAGAACTTATTCTAGGTTTATCCCTTAGGAATCTACCCTATACTAACTATCTAGTATACGGTTCGTTACAGTATTCCCTCGAAAAATAGGAGTACACATATAAGCTGTCCTATGCCACCCCCTGTAACCTGTCCTGTAGTAATGCTCGCCTTTCCTGTTTATATTAAAAAAGATAACCTGTCCAATAATTAGATTACAGATAATTATTATTCTATAGCGAAACTAATTAAAAAAAGTAAAAAGGAATTTTTTTCTTTAATTTTTTTTAATTATATAAATTTTCTTTACTTAATTTATAAGAAATATATTTTAATTAAAAAAAATATATAAAAAATATAATAAATAGTTTTATATTTATTTTTATATATTAATATTTTATTTATAATTTTAAAAGTTTTTTTATAAAATAAAATATAAGCTTTAAATTAATATAGAAAATTAATTATCTATAATTTAACTATTAAACAGGTTATCTTTTTTTAATATAAATAGGAAAGGCAAGCATTACTACAGGACAGGTTACAGGGGGTGGCATAGGACAGCTTGTTGTAATACTTGAAAAATGGGACTGTGCGTCTTTCTTTATAAAGTATTATGCTAGCTATGCTTAGTAACCCTTGACTGATTGTAGTAAATTGTGGAGGGATTTTCATCAAAATCAATAGCCCTACGGAGTATTTTTCTAGAGAATACGGTAGTTGTGATCCATCAGGCATACCCACATCGAATCCACTGAGCTTCCCACTGTGGGGTCAACCGAATACGAGCTCCAGCAACGAAAGGCAGCAGCATGAAGCAAAATAGTTAGTGTGCCAAGATGCCAAGAATGAAACGTATCCCATGATATAGAGCAGACACGATAGCAAGAGTATGCATAAGAGAGTTACTCTTAGCAGTCCTCGACTTGGAATCTGGCACAGCCCCTTTGTAAACCCCGTCATTCTCGGTTGTCCCCAGCAGGATGACCAATGCCACTATTTCCTAAGTACAGCAATAGGGGTTTGGGGGGGAGGGCGTACTTTGCAGGCCGATAGCCCTTGCCAGAAACCCCCATACTTCAATACATGGTAGTTAACTTCATGTCATGCATTAGAGTTCAGACATCGGATATGTCCCTTATTAGAAGATACTGGGGACTGCTCTCCATTCCTCAGCCGTCGCTGTATTGTATTGACGTAATACTGCTCTTACTAAGTAGTGATTAGGGAAGATAGTGCTCCAATAATTGGACTGATGTAGGTTCAAAAATTAAACAGGTCACAGTAATATCAGCAAGTCGTCATTTTTAAGGTATCAACACAGAGATTCACTAAAGAGGTAAGCTATGTCGAGTTATGGATTTTGGTCGAACAAACTCGGCCAACACTGCCCGCGTTTCAGAATTCCCGGGGCTTGTGAATTGCGACTCAATTCAGGATTTAGGCGTGGAAGCATTGTGGAATTCTGCCACAGGCGCCCACTTTGCTCAGACACAAAAAAAGAAAAATTAGGAGTATCAATTTTCAATGAAGTTTTGCGGGCTAGTAGCATGGATAGCAATATTCTGGCTAGTCCAGCACTAAAACATTATCGAAACCCACTACTGCGAATAATAAGTCCTAACTAAGGGCCCTCCCATGGCCCGGCATGGCCTTCTCTCGCGTAAAAGTTTAACAGGTAATAAATCTTTGCACAGTCTCGTTCAACCTTTCCCCTTTGCATGTCATGTCCAAGCCAGAGATCAATTTTCTCGCACGTCATCACGTGTTTATTCCCATCTACATTACTCCCCTTCTCGTTAATTATCTACTATTCGTTTACCACAGTATTTGCACTTTAAACAATCTTTAACGAGCTTGAGTCGTATTGGAGCGTTGCCCCACACTTCACGACCCCCGATTGTTGCGTCTTCTCTACGCGTAGGTCATTTTAATTATGTATTTCCCTAGTACGACCTGGACACGCCTATTCTTAATGGTAGCTGTCGTGCAGTGCCTAACTGCACTTTTCCTCCAAACGTGAGTCTCCATCCAAAGGTTCTTTGCATTTATCCTGACGCAATGCTCTACAGGTATGTCCTCCTAACGGTCGAGGCACACTTGGCCCCAGAGGCTGTTCAGGTTCGGGCTGGCCATACAGTGCCAATGTATGGGTCGCTTTTTATTTTTGGATTCATCTATGAACTCGTGATGTTTTACGACGCACTGCGCTTGAGTAACATGATCCAAGTTGTTGGGCTGTGTATCTACAATCTCTTGCTCATGATGTATGCGGCTTTCCAGCCCAGGCAGATTCGAGATGCCCTGTATCGCCTTGCAGCCTCTCTGATCATGGGCAAACGTCCAATCCTCGACCCAGACAGCAACGTATGGCACGACATAGAACCTGCGTTGATCGCTTTAATATCGGTCCTAGCAATCGGAACCGCCGTCATGTGTTTTCTTGCCCATAGGCTCCATACAGAGTTTGCCTGGCTTGTATACAAACTCATAAATGCTGACATTTCCATGAAACGGCGCGTTTTTGTCTTAGAGGTAAGTTATATGCGGTGGCCAATATTCTTACTTATGCTGATTTATATTTGTTCATGCAATTAGCTCCACGTAACTCTTATCAAATTTGACTTCTTCTTTCTACTCGGCTTCCTAGTGCAAAGCATTGTGGACATTGTTATCATTAGCGACCCAGAGTTTGGCCTTACTATCGGAGCTACTTTCGTGGTCCTGCTCGTGGCCGTGCTTTCCATTTTTTTCGTCTGGAGTGAGAGCAAGATAGGCTCAGCAGCAGTGATTGTAAGTTGTCCACTTATCCATTCCGGTTCAAGTGACCAGAAAACGCCGTTTCAGCTAACTTCTATTCTGCTCAAGTGCACCTATTTCGGTGCAGCAGCCTACTTAGTATACAAGCTAGTAATATTAACTAGCGAACCAGAACGCTCCATGCTCACTATTTTTGGCGCTATTACCCTAGCCATGCTTATCTGTACAATCGTCACGGCCATACTATGCCTGGTTAATTACGGCAAGGGTCTCAGGACATACACCAATCCCCAGGGTAAACACTCTCGCAATGCGAGTGACGAGGCATTCTACATGCGGAATACTGCCTACGGAGTAACGCCATTCTTGCCCCATAGGATGACGCTCGAGTGAAACGTCCTACTATTGACTTTGTAGTCGATTAAAGTATGCCTAAAGACTACAAGTACACCAGGAATCTTATCCTTCAATTGTTTGCAAAAAGCTAGTAAAACTATAGTAGGGCTGCTAGACTGAGATATATGTAATAAACCATATACTAGATAGTTAGTATATAGTAAATGCATAAGGAATAAACTAAAAATATATTTTTTAGATTTATATTAGTATTAATTGTTATTAATTATAAACTATTTAAACTATTTAATAAGTACATAAATACTGTTTTATATTTTAATTAACTATATTAAGCTAACTAAAATTATAAGTTAATATTATATTATTATTAAGTTATAGTAACTTATTAATTAGCTTATAGTTATTCCAAGTAATCTATTATAATAGCAAGTATATTATTTTAATTTATTTTTAAATTATTAAATTATTAAAATACTTTAATATTTCCTACACCAGAAATACTCCTCGGTATTATATTGCACACTGGTGGACACAGGGTATTTTTCTGCATCAAATGCTATTATAGTTGCCTTTAGTCTATAACGGGGATTCCGAACAAAGATAGCCGACAGGATCCCCAGCCAGAAGTTTCCCTCATTTGCCTATCCAGTGCGACAGTATTGGATCTTATGCGCAGTGCTAATGGATTGCTTCTAGTATCTTATTAATGTTTCTTACCTGGTACTCCACAAGACAGCTCATGCTGGAGATGCCCAGCGGCCGGCCTATACTTCATCAAAGATGACTGGAACGCTCCTTTTCAAGTTATCAACCAGAACACGCCTGCTATAAAATTGCAAGTTATTAACTTCCATCCAGGACTCATTTTCAACCTTAATTGGAAAGCAATAGGATTGGTACCTGATTTATTCGGCAGTGGTCAGATTCTCTTGGTTATTTCTCAATATTCTTACCGGTGTTATATTACTCACAGCTGTAACCTCGTTCTATGCATATCAAATCGCGATGTATTTGCAGTTTGGGCAGCTACCGAGGAGGCGCGATTCCTTGACGGCAGATTTGTAAGATCGTCGTGGGATGTGGACGAATTAACGAAGGGTAAGGTTCGTAAGCTGATTGACGAAGTCTCTAACTTCCTGATGTGTTCCATTGTTGGCCTAAATGGGTTCCATTTAGTTTAAATTTTGACGCCTATCACGAGACCGCATATAATGTATGACGTTTCACTCTTCAACATCCTCAAAATAGCCTGGATAGTAAGCTACAGTGCAAGTCTGTTTTCTTCCCTTCGAATCATGGCCCAAGGTTACGCCAGGCGCCCACTTGTCTGCGAAATGAAAGAGTTACATCTGCATCATTTACCAACCATGGGTCGAGAGAAGCGAGATAACTTGCTAGAAAAGATATCAGGTGACCGAAGTGACTCTAACCATTAAGTGATTCCTTTCTGCACGTACTAATTTACAGCCTTTTGCCGAGATCAGTCAAAAGAAATGGTACCCCTAGCGTTAAAGGTTTCCCAGTTTAAGTACGGGACTTGCAGCAGCCGTTGAATCGTATATATAATAGCAACGTAGAGGTAGGACGAGACCATTGCTGCTAAAGCAACATGCTTGTTTGGATGTCTATCTTTTTTGCTTCAGCTTCGTTGTCAATGTTTCCACATCACAGAGGTGTTATATCTATTTAACTTCGCTCAAATTCTTATAGCGCGCGGATGGATGTCTATCTATGGCATTTGTAGAGCGGAACAACCGCGCACACGCAAATAACTGCGCAAGTGAGTAGCGGCTAGCTATAATTCATTGCTGAAAGTCATTTCGAATTCTACATTGTGTAGAGACTGATTTTGTTACTCCCATCACTCGTATGCCGACGAAGTGAACGTTCAGTTTATACAATCACTTCCTTGGAACAGGAGTTAAGTCCACGCCCCTAGCCGGATGACCTAGGCTCCTGTCGCATACAAGTATTGCATAATGCTGGTAATCCAGGCTATGGCGCAATATATCAGCGGCTTTTAAATAATACAGTACTATATTATCCTAGGAGGCTTGAATTAAATGCATGGCTGAAATGGATTTTTGTTTCCTGAGATTAACGGACTAAGCTCTCTTCGGCTTTATTTGAGAACCCCTGGCAAAAAGGAATTTGTCTTTACACTCACAAACAATTGGTCGAATGGTTCTATATTCCGAGGCTATGCGAGGACAAGGTATAGTCTAGTATCCGGCTGAAATACCAACTATACGAGACGGCCTCGGATTGAAAGTGGATTGGTATAAAAGCTAGGTAGGCACAGTAAGATGTAAGGCCCAAGAGCTGCCCCACAGCACTAGAAACGCTATGAGGGGCTGAAATTGCTACAGCACACATGTATGTGCTACTAATAACCTTATCTCCAATCAAAAAAACAACACATCAAAGACCATCCAAAAAATAAATAGGTAGTTACAGGAAAGTAACTTGTTTAACGTTGCTGGTATGCCTCTGCCATATAGGGTCATACGTATAGTATATGTAGCTCCATCAAGAGAATTGACGGAACCATATACAAGATACCTTTTCGCAGGTTAAGGATGTGCTATGTAGAGCTAGTTCGTATTTGATACGCGTAATTGACAGGCTAACTCGTATTTTGTATGCGGACCATGAAAGCCCTCGGATTCTCGCTTTAGGAATCTAGATTTCGGGTACCTGGCTAGTCTTGGCGAGTTGGATGCTACGGTCAAAGGTTCAGCCTCAGTTGGCAAACTTTAGGGAGGCTGCGCCTTGGAATTTGTCTTCTCGTAGGCACTTATAAATATCATATTGCACCACACTTTCTCTTTTTAAACAACTATTTTGTTATTGTTGATCTTATTTGACTATAGTTTTGCAGTAAAACTATAGATAAAGTGCGCACAACAGATGCATGCAAGGCCTAGCTTTTTAATTATTTACTCTTACTTCATTGTCTCTATTCAAATCTTTGAGAAACCTATTTGAGAATCCTTCAAAGTTAAAATGCCGACTCTTGAAACACATAATGGCTATCCATTGTGGCATTACATACCCAACCGACCAGCAGCCATTGTCTTTACTATCCTCTTTGTAATAACCACGACTCACCAAACCTATTTGATGTTCAGACATCGTTTGTGGTTCTACATCCCTTTTATCATAGGCGGCATTTGTGAGTCAGCCTTTTTATTACACACCAAATACTACAAGTTCTTACATAGGCCTCTGCAGTCGAAATCATCGGTTATATCGGGCGCATCATAGCATATGATGAAACAGGAGAGCTCATTCCCTATATTTTACAATCTATCTTCCTACTTCTCGCGCCTATACTCTTCGCTGCGTCCCTATATATGACTCTCAGCCGCGTTATTATTACTGTTTCTGGCTCACAATACTCCCTGATGTCACCCCGGTGGCTCACACGCATCTTCGTCACAGCTGATGTTCTCAGTTTCATGATTCAAGGCGGTGGTGCGGGTATACTAGTGGAAGGAGGCTCCAATAGCAAGGCACTGACCGGCCAGAATATCATTGTTGGCGGTCTTGTCTTTCAGCTCGTGGCGTTTGCTGTCTTTTGCTTGAATACCTTGCTGTTTCACCTCCGTTATCGCAAACATGGCAACGGCGAGAGTGTCTGCCATATCCCCTGGCAGGGTATTCTGGTAATGCTCTACTTCGCTTCTGGTTTAATCATGATGCGGAACACTTTTCGTGCCATCCAGTACTCCATGGGTCAGGATGGCTATCTACTCACTCACGAGTGGACTATATATGTTATGGATGGCATGCTCATGTTCTTAACTATGCTCAGTCTTACCTGGAAGTATCCTAGCCAATTGGGCAAATCTCAACCCGCCGCTTTCGAGATGACATCAACTCGAGAGGAGATACGTTTTGCAAAGACTTAGATACTTGCCTGATTTATCTTTTTATTGTAGTTAAAAGCATTTCTTAGGTATTCTATAAAGCTACCGCTCAGAAAAACACAATAGGGTACAGATTACAGACCCTTCACATATGGCAGACGATATTAGAAATATGAATTAAGCAATCAGTTTTGGACTTTGTAGGGATAGAAACCATGTAGGCATTTGTTGTAATAAACTGTGATGGTTAGGCCCTTATATAGGGTCTCAAACGGTAACGCTATATTAATCGCATGGCTTTATTAACACTCTAGATCAGCGAGCAGTTAAAAAAGCATTTTAAGGTTTGTTGAAACTTCAGTATATTTGTTATACATGAGATTGAGGCGAATTTGACTCAGAGGTTATGCCTTGGAGAAGTTAGCGAGTTCGCTAGAAATACCATATGAGAGATACATTGTTCATACGCAGCTCAAAATTGATGGACATACAATCCATTTCCAAAAAGAATAATAGAAGCCAATAGCATTAAATTTGTTATCTTTTGTATTTCTCCTCTTTTCCTCTGATTCTCTGGTATCTTGCACGTTTAATACATCTACCTCGATTAGCACTAAGGATATTTTTGCGCAATTGCTGAAGGCTCGTTTTTGACCTCTCTTTTTGAAAAACCAATTACTCCTGGCGATATAGCTGAAACAAGTGATTAAGAACGCACTGCATTCGCTGATAATATTGGTATATTTGCTACCAAGTCTTTACATTACCTTTAATAGATTGCCTTGCAGCAACATCATGCTGCATAAGAAATGTATATGTTTGCCTACGTAATATCTCCACCCATCACCTCTCTCAATGTCCAGATTAAAAGGAATCGGTTCATTTAATATGACTGCGCTGCCTATTTGCAATCTAAAGTTGCAACCAAGTGAATGAATGCGAACAAAATATAGGCCAATAACTTGAGTTGTTTTGACATTAGCATTACCACACTTATGACTGTTGCGCATTCTTGTCACCAGCGAAAATCGAGGGGCTGACTAAATACGAGACTCATCTAAGCAATCCGAGCTCGTTTCGGTACGTATCCCGCCCTTGTGAATCCAACGCTGCGCCACTATCAACCCGAGCTCATACAGACCTGGAACCACAAGCACGAAGTGGGACTCCTCGTAATACCATATCTGGGACATTTTGGCTCGGATCTCGCATATGGGACTTGGTAAAACGATCCTCTTTGCATGTTCCTATGCTATGCGCTTATGGCCAATAATCAATCGCAGAGAAAGGGGTTGGGATGTTGGGGCACAGCTCCGAACAGTCCAATATTTCTTTAAAAAGACTACTAGGCTGCAAGACTTTCACAAGAGATTATAAGTCGATAAAAAATATCTCACTCTTTTATGTTTGTCTTTTTGTCAAGCTAGATTCCAATTATATCTATATTCACTCATTAGGTTTTGTTTCTCCATTGTATTTCCAGGCAAGGAAGCCGCTTGCAATTTGGGCCCTTGTTAAATCGCTTTCCTTCTATCCTCAAAAGGGATACCGACAAACGAATCATGTCATCATCAGCACCGAGTGACTCCAGCTCTGCTGGCGGTTTTTCTTTGTACCACTACTATCCCAACAAGGGAGCTGCAGGCGCCTTTGTCGCCCTTTTCATTATATCTACTATCGCACACTTATACAAGCTATTTCAATACAGAGTGTGGTACTTCCTCCCCTTTATCATTGGATTAATATGTACGTCTTCCTTTAGAATTCCCAGCAACCCTATATTCTCGGCACGGCTGACTGTGTTTGTAGTTGAAGCTGTCGGCTACTTGGGAAGGAATATATCTGCAGGAGAGTCACCTCATTGGACGACGGGCCCGTATGTCCTTCAAAGTCTGACGTTACTTCTTGGACCGACACTGCTTGCTGCATCCATCTATATGACACTGGGCCGCCTAATTCGTCTCCTGCATGCTGACATGTACTCACTCATCCGGACGAGGTGGCTGACAAAGGTCTTCCTTTTTGGTGATGTATCTTCTTTCTTCATTCAATCTGCAGGTATGTGACCGCATCAAAGCAACGGAGTGCTGCCGCCCATTAGGCAAAACATAGATAGAGAACTGAACATGATGCACGTGCAGGAGGCGGCATGCTCGCCAACGCCAAAATGAAGTCCTCCATAGACTTGGGCGAGAACATCATCACAGGTGGTCTCATATTCCAAGTCATCTTCTTCGGCTTTTTCATGGTCGTTACCTGCGTCTTCCACCGGCGTATCATTCGCGCTCCCACCCCGACCTCACTCACTATTGTTGTTCCATGGCAGCGTTTTCTCTTTGTTTTGTATGCTGCCAGCATCCTCATCATGGTACGATCTGTGTTTCGTGTCGCCGAGTTTGCTGGCGGATTTTCTGGTCCTCTGCAGGCGAGCGAGATTTACATATACATTTTTGATGCCACGCTCATGTTCATTACGTCTGGTCTTTTCATTATCTGGCATCCAGGAAGCATCATGGTGTCAGAGAGCAAGGGAAGCATCCCCTTGTCAGATAGTGTTAGCTATAGTTACACAGAGACCTACCCGTGACCTTTGGAGTGAGGTCAAGAGGAAAGCGAGGGGCAAATGCGGGCTGCTTGGCCGGTCGAATATTTTTTGAGTTTTTGTTTTGGTGCTATAGTTAGAATAGAGTATTGTATCCGTGTGAGGTGTCTATATCTCACTTCTGTAGAGAAATATAAGCTGTAAAGCCGGAATCTGCGGTAATTTTTGGGTTGAGAATCTAGCCAAAGCTCCGACGAATTACTGCTACTCACGCTTTTCAAGCATGTTCAAGATATAGATTACTACTCGATCATGGGCCTGTCAAGAGGGCATGATTTAGAAAGTAGCAGATGTGTAGTTGTAAGGGAAAAGATGAATATATATATGCATTATATCTTTGCCTATAGAAGCGTCATGCTATAGACACATGCAGGGTAAGAGTAGATAGTGTTGGAAGTAGGAGATGATGGATCAAACTCTTGGCCTCCATCCTATCTCCTCGATTGGCCAGCGGATCCACAACCTGTGCTCCTCGTCCAAAAGATCCCAGATCTCCTGCAAAAGATGCGTCGACCACCCGTACATCCACCAACAGCCGCTAAGAAACTTGATCAAAACGCAGAAATGAGCGAATATGACCAGTGCCAACGAGTCTCGCCGCACCAGGAGCTCTATGAAGCCATGATCCATTCTGTACAGCCAGGCATAGATGGTCGATGTCAAAACCACGGGTGCCACGGGTAGAGCCCCCCTACCTATCACGTCGTGTGGCGACATTGGGTTGCCGCTCTGACCTGGTGACGAGTTACTCGAGGCGCCAAGGACAGAACAAAAGCACGCCTCAAGATTTTCAATACTTTCCTGGTAGATGGTGGCGGCCAGGGTGTCTGAGGCGGCTTGTATGACAGTCCGCCGCAGGTACATTAGCTGAGTGTGTTCGACGCTCGAAAGCCACGCTGCTGACGTACGATAATTTCCACTTCCATACTCCATACGACTGTGGCCAAGCCGGAACATGGGGCTGAACGGCCCCTGCCGTAGTTCCGTCCGCCAAGTTTCGGATATGCTTCGCACTCCTTGCATGAGAAAAACCCACTCAGCCACGCCGGTGTTACTAACGAGGAAGAAGTCGCCGGGCTGGCGGGGGCAAGCCCATGCGTAGATGAAGGTTAAAGTTGCGGCGATGTAGATGGCGGAGCAGTTCTCGGCCGTGACATGTGAGAGTACAGAAGAGATCTCGCGGAGTGCAGCGCCGTGCTCGGACCGAGCAATGTTCAGGTAGAACTCCCTCTTCTCGCTCGCGAAGAGCGACATATGCAATGCTGATAAGGCGAAAATGCTGCGCATCACGAAATCATGGCTGAATCCAACCTTGGGAACGTTGATACGCCAGAGGTTCTTGAGCACTGGGTCTCCAGAGAGAGTCTGGCTGGTCAGAGTAGTGAAGTTGTGTAAAAGCTCCAGGTGGATTGCTTCGAGAACGGGAATCTGGCAAGAGGTCCCTCCGGCGAGGTCGTCTGGGATCACAACGCTATTAGGGGCCGGTTCCTGGGTCTGGTTCAGCGGCGACCCTGACGCAGCGTTGGTGCTCTGAGGGGAAGTTGCTATCGGCCGCGGAAAGTCACACTCGACACCATGCCTTGCACAGTTGGCGCAACGGGGCTTTCTCTCATCACACTGATTGTTTCGATGTCTAGATTTAGCGAAATGCTCATTTGGAATATTGATTCTTTGATTGAATGGATTGAAAGAGATGCACGGCAAAGGTCTCATCTACGGTAGGATCTTACTTTAATTTTTCTCCTCTTGCAGATCCCGCATCCCGCCCGACTTTTCCGGTGCCGTCTACGGGTACGAGGTTCCTGCAGATCTGGAGCGGTGAGGGATTCGTCATGGACCATGTCGGTATTCAACAACTCGTCTTACGGTTAGGCAGGTCAGTATTGAAGAGGAGTGAACTCTGGGCATGAGAGATCAGCCAATCGGCTCTTAACTTGAGAAACGAGAACCGAGAAGTTTTGTGTAGAAAAGATCAAATGTATACGAGGGAGCTCGGTTACGCTAAGCTAATAAATATAAAATGCCCCACTAGCTACATACCCTTTGGTAGCCGCTATGCTGATTCTAGCAAATAGTGGAAACGCCTTTAGTAAACTTCGTATTTTTGCGAGGCAATCCGAACGTGGTACCCGCCAGCATTTACAGTTTCGAGGAGGGGAAGACAGAGTAGCTCCTGTAGTTTAGTGCGTCTGGTATTCTCAGATGACGAATTTGATGACGCATCATAAGTTTAAAATTGCATCGCCATTAATAATAGTTTCAAGCAATAACCAGATAGGTAAAGCCTTATAGTTTTGTATTGCCGCCGGCGATCTCTGTTCCATTAACATCATAAATGGACGGATGTTTATTCGATTTTATAAGTTGGTATCTATGACATCTTCATGGAAGATCTCAAAACTCTTATCTTGCATCCCAGCTCAATTAGCGAGACCTTAGGTGGCGAATTTATTACGCAGCTGTGAAAGCGGCATCATGATGTCTTAATACTTAGTTAACAACCACAGTGGAGGTGGGAAATTTTGGATATGCAATTAAGGTGCGGGATGCATGTGTAAATACACTGCAGGACATCTACTGCCCCCCTCCATTGTGCAAATATGTCGGCAGCACACTAGTCTTGGCTATTCGTAGATGTTTTCGAAAGAAGGATCAAGCGTTTGATTGAGAGACCTTTTTTATGCAATTGCAGGTTATAAATTCTTTGGAATTGCTTTTTCTGACTTCGTGGGGTTCCTCGGTGATTAAGTGGTATATCTGTTCATTGGTTCGTTGCATCTACACAGCGGTCTGTCGTCGTGCTGGAAGCGGCTGTGATAGCCTAGAAGTCACCGTGGCCGGATCTTTCAGCCAGCAGTCGGTGCCAGGTGCCCGGATAGGGCGCCTAGATTGTACAGTCGCGAGTGCCATTCTTAAGCCGCATCACGCACTACAATCTTCTCCTTCTTTACTGATGGCGGACTGTGATATTCCCTGATAACAAATATCAAAGGCCGGTACTATATAAAGCAAGGCTTTTGGCGACACATATAATGAATTGCCGGAGGGGCAGCATGTCAGACAAGGAGGAGAAGGATTCAACTCCATTGCTCTGTACCACGAAAAGCTACTCGCGGTCAACCGTGAAGAACGAAACAGACTACAGTACGTTGACAATGATTAATATTGGTTCTTATGGACTTGTAAACCTAGGCGCTATCCTATAGATGGTAGACTAGGCAACCTAGCCTGTCGTAACTCTTCTCAGCTCCGCACATGCCGTCGGATAGAGGCGTTTCCAGGCTCCTTGGCACCACGGGGAGATGAGTCTCTTTGCGGGCCAGAACTCATAACCATCTATGACTGGACTGTGAAGCCACGTTATTAATAATATGGTTCTCAGAATTTAACGTATCTATAGTAATAAGCTGATTACACCGGCTTGTTTAAGCCAGAGGAACTACAGCTAGCCCGGTTAGCGAGCTTCTATGCTTCCTATAGTATGCCCAGACGACAATAACGTTGGGAGGCTCAACCCCACCTATATATATTCCAGAATTGGAAATTTATTTATATACTAGGACATTTTCAATAGCCAATTCCGACACTGCTGTTATTATAACCCGCCTCTTATAGTCGCTACAATGGGCCGACAGGGTAGGCCAAACCGGATTACAGTAACATAGGACTGAACTATCAATCACAAGCAGATCAATCACAAGCAGATTGTTGGATCTCCAAGATAATACAATAATCCAGGAACAGATCATCAGCCTCATGAAATAATTTACAATGAATTATTAGAATTTATAAAATTATGCCAAGCGACTAATTAGTATAACACCAGCCCGGAAGTTATATAACCAGACCTCCGGGGATTTTCCTGTTATATTAAGTCGATGGCTTAGCGCATTTAGCGCCAGTCGCAGCGTTAACACAGACTTGAGTAAGGATTGTCTTGCCGCCTGACTTGTAAAATCCTTTACCTCAGGAACCTCTGACATTGCAGAAGATCGAGTCGCTGCACTTTAGTCCGTTATTAGGGAATTGAGGATCAGGCTTACTGTTGCATGTTCCAGTCTTGACGCATACATTACAACTGGAGGTACCAATGTCGCTGGGGCCGCAGATGAAGCCAGGGAGGCAGGCGGCATTAGTGTTGCACTAAGGAGTTCCAGCGCAGGCAGCGAGGGCCACGGTGGCGGTTATGATGGCAGACTGGAAGAGAAGGCTGATCACTTTGGCAGCGTGCTGGTTCATCTTGGCTGTGGTGGATGAGTGGATTTTATAGTTGTGTGCAGACCTGGATTATGTCTGGAGCTGTGCTGTTGGTTGCAGGGAATAATGGTGTTTGAAGAAAAAAAGCAGAGTGATGTTGTATTAAGAAGGTTGGACGCTTTGCTGACGAGTGTGAGAGGATGGTTGTTGATAATTTTCATTTCATCAGGGACATGCGACTTTATTTATACATGAAGTTAAAGCTTATCTAATAGAACAGGAGTTGTAATAAATGGGAGTAATTGGGTAATAACCAGACGCAGACAGCATCTAGGAGACAATATACTGACAATAGCACTTAATCATGGACCAAGGGGATTGGTAGAAATATACAATATTATTTTTCGTATAGAGCATTTATGTTTCGTTATTTTTAGCATATTATCATTCCAGGTAAGACTCCTAATTCCTGCTGCAACATAGCCAAAGACAGGACAGTGTATCTCATTTATTATAGCAAGGCAGCTTTTCTTACCCCCACCCTCCCTAATCCTCCTCTACCGATCTTTATATAGTATTATAAACTTCGTAGCAAGCCACAGTAGGTAATGGTCGGATATTTTACTGGCTTGGAATGCCACGTTCGAAAAGCACATACCAGAACAACATTAACAAAGTATAAATTTTCTTTCTTTTCAATACAAAACCTTATATACCCCAAGACCCAGGGTTCTGTCGTTGTTGTTGTTTATATTAACAATCATAAGTACCTAATATACCCTATCACTAAGCAGCGCACACGTCCTATATCAAGCCAGGCCAGCCACTACCAGATGCAGTTAACGCAGCGCCCCTCGGATGGTCGACGGGCTAACAGGGGAAGAGGGATTAAGTTTATATAGTAATGCAGTATATACAGTATATACATTGAACTTTGTTTATAAGGATCTTAGACCAAGGTACGCCTTACGGCATTGATAGGTCTTGAGTGTTTCTGTAAAATAACTTAAATCTTTCGCTGTATATGTTTCTATCGCCCAGTCCCAATAAATATCTAGTTTAGAAAGGTTTAGCAGGTGTTTACTTAAAGGGAGATTTATAAAGGAGACTAGTGTATTTCATTCTATTGTATAAAGAAAAGCCACCAGAAACAATTGCCTTTCGGGATTCCGATGATTTTATAAGAATAATAGCCTATTACTTATTCTTACTGGAGCTGTAAATATAGCATTTAAGGATGCGCTCGGGCTAATTAGCGCAGTAGGGTATATAAAATTTAATTCTAGCACCCATGTATATATATAATTCGACTAGAATATAAATAAAACTATACTAGAGTTGAAATACTTTGTGCTTGTAGGATTACAACAGGATAAAAGCAGTCTAACTTACTAGATTTATATATATAAGTAGATCCCATCAAGTATTTTATAAAGTAAAAGAGATTAAATATAATTAGCTGAATAATATTTTTTTATTCGTGGATCTAGTTATTAGGGATTTGGGTAATGGGATTATACCAGTAGTTGCCTATGACTTTGTATCCTGCATTGGTTGGATGTATACCGACTTAAAGCATGTTTATGCTGAAGGTAGTAAAATTAACAGCCAAGACATGGCGCCCGCATTCTTGCGTGTCTGGATGATTCCGGGTTATAACTGTTAATATTGCTGCGTTGGCGGCTCCTAAGCCTGATCGCATCTATTGATAATCATCTAAACAAGGACAATGGCATTGGGGAATTTGCGAACATTCCCGTTTATAAGCTGCCCCAAAGAGCTTGCCGCGCCGGCGGGATCGTTGCCCTCAGTAGGAATGCCAGGATTTGGGTTCATGTCACTCGTACCGGCGCTTAATAGCACGATATTCGGTCGTTGGTCGACTTAAAAACAGTGTTATACCATACGAATCTCAGAGCTCTTCCAGATCAGCAGCAACTCTTAGTCATCCAAGTTTGATATTTGATAGCGACTGCACGCGCGGTTTCTATGCTTTCATGCCCGTACGAGCTGCACCACTTCTCCAACGGCAAAGTTAACCAGTTTGATCTCCTGCTTGCTGGCGCCACCATCGTTGCTCTTCGTCTCCTCATCCTTCCCTCTCCTTCTATCTGTCTTATCGTCCTTTTCCTCCAACAAAATCATCATAGACATGCCTTCTACCACAAACAACCGCCATTCTCCGCTCTCGGTCTTGGCCTCGGGCGCCGCAGCAGGAAGCAGGGCAATCGATAGACCCTTCTGAGCCATGCTACCGAAACGAATAACTGGTCGCGGAGAGGTCCCCCCTGCACCACCCTCTGCTGCCTCAATCACGTAGCGTCTGTCCTTCTTGGCAACTGCGTCGGGATCATTGTAATTTTCATTACTGTCATCACCTTCCTCTCGCCAAGTACCCTTCCACTGCTGCCACGATGTCTCCGTCCCCATCTCACCGAGCGGCAACGCGAAAGGGATGCGCATCGGATTCACGCCCCCTCTCGCCGCGACCTTAGGCCACCCTTGTGACAGCGCCATGTACTGAATCGATCGCCACATCACGTCGACGCCCATCTGTGAGTTCGTCATGACGCAGATGCCACCTCGCTTCGGGACCTTCTTCACCACCGCATCACCATTGGCGGCCCTGCCGCGCATGTCCGCAAATCCCATCACGTAGCATTGGAACCCAGGCTCATTTGCTCCGCTGTGCCCAAACACGTACCCCAGATCCATTGGCACAACCCAACCGAGCGCCATCCCTTCGCGCACCACCGTGAGCATTGTCCGAGCCGTTGCACTTTTCAGAAGCGCACCCTCGACGCCATCAAGTGAGTCCTGTACTGCCGCAATCACCTTGAGAAGGTCCGTCGGTGTCGTGTACAGACCTGCGGCAGCTTGCTCCGGCTGCACGTGTTGCGCATCGGCGGCAGTTACATCTCCAGTAAAGTGAGCTTTGGCTGCGTTCTTCTCGTCACTCGGAAGCCGGTGGAACGAAGATCGTGTCATGCCCAGCGGGCCAAGCACAAGGTCTTGCATTAGTGTAGCAAAGCTCTTTCCTGTGACTTCCTCCAGTATGACCTGTAGAACCGTGATGCCTCCGCCAGAGTAACTATGCGTATGACCGGGAGGATTCTCCAGGCGCACGGGAGGGGTGTTGGTCGGGTATCCCCCTAGGATGACTTGCTTAGCCGTGGGGATGGTTGACTTGTTGACAACTGAGTAGCCAATGAAGCCCGATGTCGAGAGGCCCGCTGTGTGGCTCATGAGCTGCTTAATGGTGATGCCCTCAACCATGGTTCTGTGCGCAGTACCCTTGCCGTAGCCCTCGGCTAGTGCATCCACCACATCGGCAGGTACTAGTTCTCCCACAGTACCATCGAGAGAGAGCCGTGCTTCGTCGATGAGCTTCATGACGGCCAGCGCTGTTACGGACTTGGAGATGCTGGCTGCCTGGAACACCGTGTCGACATCGTCGCCTACGGTGGAAAAGCAGCGTGCTGAGACAGTGCCATCGTCTAGTATTGCAATGGATGTAGATGGAGTGCCGAGCTTGGCAAGGTATGATGCAGCCGTAGGGCACTCATCCGATTGGATTGATAGATATGTCGCAAACTTGTCGAGTGTCGTCATGCTGTCTTTCTTTGCTTGTATATATATACACACGTGGGTGTAATTTATGTGTATGCGTGTTATGTATTTGTCCAAGACTTTGTGCGCCTGTATTCGAGGAGCTTTCAATTTGTCTTGCGTAGGCTTATTATGTTCAGTCTTTCAAATTAGAACTGTCAATATAAGACGCAGTTTCGGATTCCAAGTGTGCGCAATATTGGAATTACACGGATTTTGCTAAGAAGTCGAGTGCGGGGTCACCTGTCCCTTGTGTCACAGGTTCGATATTGGAAGATTGTTAGACTAGCTATGCCGCATATTAATACAAGGCAGATAGTTTATACCTAGTAACCGAATGGCGCCGTCAGATCGCACTCTTATCTTTGTCTATGTCAGTGATTATACAATTATATCTTGGCACTTATATCTTATAGAATACGAATTTTTCAAATATTAAAAAATACATATATACTAGGAAAATAAATAATAATACTTTCAGTATTATATTAAGGTATTTTTGACAGTCTTTCTGCGCCGTTCCAGCCCTTGAGGGCCTCCTGCACGAAAGAAACGTTGCCGGTAGTATCTACCACCAAACCAAAGAATTGCGGTGCGATTTTCTGCATTTCTGTCCCGCATGCCTGGATAACTTGACGCTGTGGAACTGACTTTTGACTTTTAATCACATTGGCGAACTTTTGAACAACAGAAGAAGCGCTGCCAGCTTGGATTTGAGATCCCGAGTACAGTCCAACAATGACAGTCTTGGATTTGGCAAACAGTATTTGCGTATAATGAGCGTTGCTTCTCATGTAGTCTCCCAGTTATCCAGCAGCCAAAGCAGCGTCTGCAACGTGGGCGGATGTGGCCGAACTCAAGGACAAGAGCTTCACTTGTGCGTTGGCATTTTCGCCAATAGTCGAGTTGAAAGCTAGCACTTGTCGCCGAGCAAACTCACCAGTATGATCATCAGTAAAGTCAGACTCTTGTCCATCGGCAGTGCATGCCCGAAACGAGAGGTGAGTATCTGAATCATCAACTGAGTTGTAGACATTAAGTTCGAAGAGGACTGTAGCGTTGCAGTTTACCAGGGCATTGAAATCATGATAGTAGGTCCAGGCAGAAGGGTTTGGCCCCGTCTCATTGCATCGCGCAGGGCATCTTGTGATTACGGATGACAGCTGAGCATTTGTAAAGACGACGAATATAAAAAGCAAGTACACGGCTGGCCAGCCGCGATAACGCTTCATTGTTGCAGAAATTATGACGGACGATGTTGGTTTGTTTCCTGCTTGAGAAATAAGAATCAAGTTTCTCAAGTCAGTTAAAAAGAGCTATGCTTACTTGTTACGTCCTATCTCTTTGAAGGTGCGAAGGCAGGTTTTTTGTACCCAGCAGGTGTTAGGCAAATTAAAGAGTGAGAAAATCCAGGGTACATCTAGCATGCACTAAAATATATACTAGAAGAAGTCTCCAGGATCCTTGAATTTACTTCCAGGTACCTGTGTCCCAGCGATTTTTCGTGAATATAAGCATCTAAATCTGTCATAATTAAAGTGGAAGCAAGTACTGCTTTGCCGATAAAGAAAGTACACAAAACCTGCCTTCGCACCTTTAAAGAGATAGCTTGAAACTCCTGCAAATAAATGACAAACCATTTCTCAATTACAATATTCCGAAACTAAATAAACTATTACACTAACATAAGAAGAGCTGCTTTTGGTGGCACATCCCAGACTCGGTCCGGTCGGGGCAAGGCTATGGGAACTCGGCACCGGAGCCTTCTTACTTGGGCTAGAAGTATCTGCAGCTTGAGGGATAATTTGCCATTGTTGACACGACCAACAGAAATTACACTGCATTTTTGAGGGATTATTTGCTATTGTCGATAGAACCAACAGAAATATAACTAAAATAAAAACACCTAAGACATTTTCCTCTTTCAGCAGTATCAAGCGTTGTGGCTGCATATGGAAATGCCGTCTGTGCCGAATTGAATCAAAATCCTTTTTTCTGGATGAAGATGTTTGGTCATTTTGTTTTTATGTTTGGTCTGGCTGCAAATTAAATACAATCCCCATCGTGAAGTTTATGCAGTGATAATGAGAGCTCAGTTGAACCTCCTCCGCGTCCTCCTGGCGGCGTATTTGAGTAGCTGGTGGCTGGGTATGTGAATGCACTAAGGTTAGTCTGATAATATGAATATCTCTTGGAGCAGGCTGTGATGATTAATATTAACGGGCAGAGATCGGTTTATCACTTTGACTCGAGGATACGACGGGTACAATCTTTTGAAGCGGCAAGATGACTCGCTAGACAGCAACTGCTTTTACGCTTGTGAAGTTTCAGCTTGCGGAAGTTCCTGCGCTCCTGTGCAAAAAAGTGATTTCTCTGAAGTTGAGAAACGAGATCGCTAGTACAGACTGTGGAATGAGACGACCGACTTGTGGTTAGAAGTTTCGGCTGCCGTCTATGAGGCTCACCTGTCACGTCGGGCTCTAGAGAAGCGAGTTTTCATCACCAACCCACGCTGGAATGCCGCAAGAGTCGCCAGGTACTTGCCTGGTCAGATTGCGCTTAATAGTAATGGCCAAGTTGTGCCAGCAGACACCCAGTTTCCAACAAATGAAGGCTTCTTTATTGGGGGGACTAATCAAGGGACAATAGCAGTCTTGCGAGAATTTGGAAACGACCCAATACAGCTGGGTACAGGAGGGCTTCATGGATGTACCATGCTGGCGGTTGTCAGCACTTGTGCTGTTTATATGGTATGTGGCTAGCCTGCGATTGTGTAAGGTTAAGCAAAAGATAGGCAACTGACTAGATCCCGCAGGCACACTACTGGGAGACATATACGACAGGACTAAACGACAATATTGCTGTGGGAAGCGCAGACTTAGCGAACTGGCAGACGAAGGTTCTCAATTCCATCACGGGAACAGGAACCCAAGACCCTAATGCACAGGCAGATGCCCTCAATTGGAACCTCTTCAATCAGCCTGGCGACAATACTCGCGTCATGATCATGTCACCAAACAATGAGATTAGCACTTCTCTCAAGTACAAGAATAAGGTTGGGCTTATTCAGTCTTTGCTACAGGACAATATTCCTGGTGTAAATATTGTACAGCCAAAAGCGTATACTCGCCTAAATTACAGGGTTGCAAACGGGGTTTATGTTGGGCCCGATGCCAGCAAAGTTGATGAGTCGGAACGAGGAATTGCACTTTTTCAGTGAGTAACTAAGCCCACACTCAATTGGTTTTACTTGACATTTTGGGTTATGATTTACTAATTTTTGATCCTCTCACAGATACGATGGGGCTGGGAATTTTCGGCTATTTTTTGAAGAGGCTATGTATACTAATGTGTAAATGGTTCAAAGACAGTGTGGTAAATAATTATTAACCTTATCCAATCATCGATATCATTGATTCTATCTAAGTTATCCCACTTATAAATAATGGCGCTGCATTATAACAATACTATGGATTTTTATTAGGTGTTATATTTAGTAAATATACTACTAATATTCTCTCTGTACTGCATAATTATGATTCTTAATGATAGATTTTTGTAATACACAATTACTGTATAAATGCAAAGTCTGCTTAAGTTGGTTTTGTCTGATTGGACCAGACGGCACGAATGGCAGAGGAGCCAGACTAGTGCAGTAGCGACTGATGTGGATCAGGTCCAGCTTGCAACTTGAATGTCTTAGTTTCTACTAGAGGGCGGCGAAGGGAATCAGGCTCGGGCTCCATACCGTAAACGTCTCTCAGCTAATATAGCTTGTAATAAACCGCATGCAAGGATGATTGGATGGGTCGTGACAGAGCATTTGGCCTTTTTTTGTAACATTATTTATCGACAATATTGAAAGGGCTTTCTTGCTCTTTACTAGACTATTCTGCAGGGTTTTGAAGCATCCAAACCATCTCCTTAACATTTCAAAGGTGAAGAGTCGTTCTTACCTCAATCTGATCTCTACACTGTCTATACGTCTCTTTCCACCATGTCACGCACCTCATTCAACGACATTCCGCTTCCTCTAGCCCGCATCATTTGTGAGCACCTTGCGACGTCTCATAGGCCAAGCCTATACGCATTTGCACTAGTTAACAAGTCGTGCTACAATGCTGCATTGGCGCTGCTCTTCCGCCGCATTGTACTACGGGTGACCGAGGGAAGTCGCCTGGAGAGGTCTGTTCAACAGCTTCGCCAGGTTCTTGAGCGAACAAATGGTTTTCGGTTCGTCTGTCATGTCGTTTTGGGCGGATTTGGCCGCTGGGAGGAAGAACACGACCAGCTAGTGGAGAATGATATGCAGAGTGACGCTTGCAGATACCCATTTGGGAATACGGCAAATGAAGATGAGGAGAATGTAGAGCCAATCAACATTGCAAGAGTTGAGGCTCAATGGCAAAGCAGCTGGTATGTGGATAATAATGTGTGGGATATGCTCGCAGACTTGATCCCTGATTTACCTGGCCTCTCGGATGTGATTTTCGACTGTTCAACTCAATATCTACCCCGTCTACTCCACGTTTTACACCAACACCATCCTCAGTGCAGACTACATCTGGGCTCCTTCGATATATACCGTCCTGACGGGAGCTTAACGCCCGCTGAGCAAGTCGAACTCATCACATCGCCACTCCTGCACACAATCTACCTTCGAGATCGTTCACAGGAGGGTTATGGGCTGGATGGCACTCCAACATACGGCGCGGACGCCGTGCGACGTATTATTGCCGGGCTGGCGCCGAATTTGAAGAAAGTAGCTGTACTAAATACACATGCGGGCTGGTCACCAGCACTCGCGGAGGCTCTGGCACAGGAGCGACCGGCATGGCTGGGTTTCGCACTCCCAGATAACGAGACAACCAAGCGAACCAAGGGCTCACTAGATTACCTGCAACTCGTCAGCTTTGAACCTCTCAACGATATTCGTGAGTGGATGTCGTGTATCGACAATTCTACATTGCGCGTGTTAAAACTTGAGCGACTCGTTAGTGAAAATGCCCTTAAATATCTCGCCACGGAATGTCGCTTTCCCAAGTTGGAAACCTTGGTCCTGAACATGGTGACCACTAACGTATCGTCTCCTCTGCCTAGAAGCCTATGGAGTGCTACGGGCAACTTCCTTCTCACTTTACCTCCTTTACTTGCATTAGGTCTTCCAGGAACAACGAACAGTACGCTTTTACGGCCAGTTTTTGAGCACCATGGCGCATCGCTGCGGACGCTGTGGCTTTCTGGCGAGACGGCTTCGCCCAAACTCATCAAGCACCTAGTGCAAAGTTGTCCCTCTATTTGCAAGCTGGGACTTCAAATACAGCGCTCCAAGGGCGATGCCACAGAAGTTACTACATATGCTACGCTCGGATCGCTACCAAAGCTGCAGGATTGGTCCCTGACCCTGGACTGCTCTGATACTCGCGTCTTGGCTGAGCAAGAAGGGGATGACGATCCCGATGCTAAGTTAGAATCGCCCAACGACCCATCATTTGACGAGTTTGACCAGCAGATGCTGTTGGCACAGCTTGACTATTCCCGCTATCCGCGTAGGGGCCACGTACGTGACGCATTTATTAACTGTGCTGTCGATGGAGACCTCGCACGTTCCATCTTCACTGCTGTTTCGTTAGGAAAAGACAACGGTGCAAGTTCTCTGCTGCTAAACAGACTGAAGATTAGCGTTACGGGAGGATGCAATTTTGGAACAAACCGAAGTGAATACATCCTGTCTATTGTAGTCAACGAGCTATCACGTTCATGGATCGTTGAACGCAACCCCAGAGAAGTTAGAGATGGAGCACAGGAGTTAACCGTCTATGAGTGCACGAGCAAAACTCAGCAGCAACACCAACTGCAAAGTGACAACCTTGATCCAGAGGTATATAAGATTTTCAAAAGGATTTGGTTGACAAATGGTAGGGATGGTAAAAGCTGGCGAAAACAGTAGTATAGTTTACCCCTAACCGAGAGGCCGCTGGTAGTTTAAGCTAAACTACTAGCTAATATTAGTAGGTTGGTATACTGCTATTAGCTGTATTTAAAGTAAACCTACTAATTATATACCCTCTTAAACTAAAAGCTAAATATAAACTAAAATAAAAAAATAATAAATATATATATATATATTTAAGTTATAATAAACTATATATTATATAGTTAATATAGGGTAGATTTTTAAAAAATAAACCTAAAATAAATTCTTTAAGTATATATTAGTAATTAATAGGGATATATAATAGTTTTACTATAAATATATAATCTTACAGATATATAATTTTTTATACAATTTTATTAGCTAGAAAAAAATTATTAACTTAAATAAAATTCTACTGCTTTTATATTAAATACTATTATTTTATAGTTTATAGCTTTTTTAATTTATAAATTAAAAAAATATATAAATATATTAAGCTTTTTTATTTATAAATTAAAAACACACTTTTACTTTCCTAATTTATAAATTAAAATAGTTTATAATTACTTTTTTTTATAATATTAATACTTTTATTTAATTTATAATATTTATTTTTTAAAATACAAGCTTTAAATAAGCTAAATAATAGTAAAGCTTAAGTTTTAGTAATTAATTATTAAAATAAATAAAACTATAAAGCTTATTTTTAAAATCCTAATATTAATATTAATAATATTAAAAAATACTATAAACTACTATACTTTTACTTGCTTAAACTAAAAGCTAAATATAAACTAAAATAAAAAAATAATATATATATATATATATTTAGGTTTAAAATATTTATTTATTTTTATATTTAAGTATTTTTATATTTTATTATTATAATATTTATATTATAAGTTAATAACTTTATTATTAATAATAGCTTTATTAGTTAATTAAATTTTATAATTAAAACTAAATTTTTTTTAAATTTTATAATTAAAGTTAAATTTAATTTAAAATTAAAACTTATAACCCTATATTAAAAAATAGCTTAATTAATTATAAACTATATTTTTACAGTTATATATATATACTTTTATTATTAATAAAAAATAAAGTTTAAAATAATAAATAAAAAAAAAAACTTTTTTTATATATTTCCTGCTTTTTTAATTTATAAATTAAAAAATATATTTTTTATTTTAAATTATAATTTAAATTAACTATTTTATTTTATAAATTATAAATTAAAATAGCTTTTTTTTTTATATATATATTATTTTTTATTTTTTTATTTTAATATAAGAAAAATAAATTTTTATAAATAATATTAATTTTAAAATTACTTTAAAAAAATATAAATATAGTAAGTTTTAAATATATTTTATACTTAAAGCTAAAGTTATAGTAAATATAAAATATAAATAAATAATAAAATAAAATATTTTTTATATATAATATAATATAATATATACTAGCTTTTATTATTTAATTATATTTTTATAATTAAAAAAGCAATTAATAAAAAAGTATAATACTTTTATTATACAAGTATAATTTTAAAAAAGCATAACCTTTTATATATTTTTATTAATTAAAAAAAAGTATATTAACTTAAATAAAATTCTACTGCTTTTATTTAAAATACTAATATCTTTTAGTTTTTTATTTTAATCTAAAGCTTTTTTAATTTATAAATTAAAAAAATATATTAATATATTATTTTTCTTTAATACTTATAAATTAAAAATATACTTTTGCTTTTTTTTATTTATAAATTAAAATAGCCTACAGCTGCTATTTTATTTTTATTTTATAATATTTTAATTTTATAATATAAGCTTTAAATAAGTTAAATAATAATAAAAGTTAAGTTTTAGTAATTAATTATAAAAAAATATAAAGCTATAAAACCTATTTTTAAAATATTAATAAAGCTAAAGAATATTATAATATATAATAAAGCTATTATAACCTAATATATCTAGTTGCAGCTTAAAATATATATTAGAAATTAACTATAAACTAAACAACTAATTATATATAAATTAATAATAATTTAGTATTAACCTTATATAAGTTAATATAAGTTAAATATTAATTTTAATTAACTTTATAAATATAATTTATTATATAAAAATATATATATATATATTTATTAAATAGCTTAAATAATTAATTATTAATAATATACTAGTATTAAATATAAATAATATTTTATTTATTAACTATATAATTATATAAATATATTTAATAAAATATTTTATTTTATTTACTAATATAAATATATTTATTTATTTATTAAAAATCTTTTTATTTTATAATAATAATTTAAAATTAAAAAAATAAACTATTATATATTAATAACTTTTATTTAAATAAATACTATATTTTTATAATATACTATATATTAGATAGTTAATATAGGGTAGATTGTTAAAGAATAAACCTAGAATAAGTTCTTTAGGTTTATATTAGAGAATAGGTTAAAAAACCTATAAGCAATTGTAACAAACCGTACACTAGATAGTTAGTATAGGGTAGATTCCTAAGGGATAAACCTAGAATAAGTTCTTTAGGTTTATATTAGAGGATAAGTTAAAAAACTTATAGGTAATGTTATATTATAATAAAAGTTACTAGTAGGTAAGAGTTAGAAGAGTATTTTAATTTTAATTCTATAGTTAATAACTGGCTATTTAAGTTATTTAAATAAGTGTAAGAAGTAAACTTATATATTTAGTTAGTTAAGCTAGATTATTTATAAATTTTAATAATCTATTATAGATTATCTTATAAAATTAATAATTTATGTATAAATTATTAAATTATTATAATAATTTAATAATTTATTATAATTAATAAGTCAGTCCTATATTAATCTAGTTTAGCCTACCCTGTAGGCCTATTATTGTAATTATAAAAAACAGGTTATAATATAATACTCCTCTTTTATTAATCTTATCCCTAAGACTTTTATAAATCTTAGTATAAATAATATATCCCTTACTTAATAAATATAGTTATTTCCTAGTTCTTTTACTAGCATTTTTTAATTTTTTTTTATTAACTTTATTATACTAGATAAGATTTTAAAATTAATTTATTTTAAAATTATATATTATAAGTTTTTATTTAAATTAATTATTGCTAGTGCTAATAAAATAAATAAATATTATTTTTTTTATATTTTTAAAAGTTATTAAAAATATTTATTATTTTTTATTAATTTTTTTTATTATTTAAAGTATATTAAATTAAACTAATTATATTATAATATCTAAAGTTTAATTTTAAAGTAATTAAAATATATTATTATATATTATTTTTATTTAAAAAATAAGCTTAAAAAGGCTAAAAAAAAGTATTAATATACTAATATAAAAATTAAGTATTTTTATAAGCAGAAGAAAATATAATATAAAAAAATAAAATATATAGTTTTACAAGGTATTATAAACTTAAAGAAATTAAATTATATTAAATATAAGAAAGCAAAGGCTGCTGCTTATTAATTTATTACATTAGTGCCTAATTCCACTAGCCTGTTTTAATTTATTAACGCTATTAATTAATTTATATTTAACTTAAACCTATTATTATTTCTATTTTTAAAAACTAATAATATCCCTGCAGAATTGCTTAAGTATTTTTTTTAAATTCTTTTTTAAAAACCTATAAGTTTTTAAATAAGTTATATCTTTTCTATTTTATAAAATATTCTTATTTACCTATTTCTTTATTTATTTATATATAAATTATTTTATTAATTTTATATTCTTTTTTTTTATTTTTAATAATAATTTTATTTATAATTAATTCACCTATTTCTTTATTTACTAATGCTTTTTTAAGTAATAAAATATAAAAAATAGCTATTTTTAATCTTATATTATTAAATAAGTTTAATTTATAGTTAACTTTTTTAATTTTCCTTAAAATCTTAAATAATTTAAGTTTTTTAAAATTTAATTTATTATTTAGCTAATTTATTTTAATATTTAATAACTTTTTATTATATAAATATTATAGTAGATAAACTATATCTCTTTTTTAAAAAATTAATTCCTTAATTTTTATTTAGTTAATATATTCTTTTATATATTACTTAAAAAATTTAAGTTAAACTTTAAATTTTTTATAACAAACTGTATACTAGATAGTTAGTATAGGGTAGATTCCTAAGGGATAAACCTAGAATAAGTTCTTTAGGTTTATATTAGCGGATAGGTTAGGAAACCTGTAGGCAATATTATATTATAATAAAAGTTATTAATAGGTAAGAGTTAAAAGTGTATTTTAATTTTAATTCTGTAGTTAATAACTGGCTATTTAAATTATTTAAATAAGTATAAAAAGTAAACTTATATATTTAGTTAACTTAAATAAAATTAAAGAAATAATTTTTAATTTTATTAGAGATTAATTTTTTATTTATTAATTCAGTATTGAATTAATAAATATATTCTTAATCCATTCCTAATTAACTTAATAAATTATAGTTAATCCAGCTATACTT
The DNA here is from genome assembly GCA_021066465.1 of Trichoderma asperelloides. Classification (NCBI taxonomy): domain Eukaryota; kingdom Fungi; phylum Ascomycota; class Sordariomycetes; order Hypocreales; family Hypocreaceae; genus Trichoderma; species Trichoderma asperelloides. The sequence continues at coordinate 3,414 of JAJKFY010000348.1, read as the reverse complement.
ACCCAGTAGGCCTATTATTATAACTATAAAAGTTAAGTTATAATATAATACTCCTTTTTTATTAATTTTATTTTTAAAATCTTGCTTAATTAAATATAAGTATTTACTTTTTTTTTTTTACTATATTAGTTTTTTTCTTCTTTAATAATTTTAGTTCTTTAATTAATAATTATAACAGGTATTTACAAGAAATTTTATTTAAAAATAAAGCATTATAATATTTTTTTAAAAATTATTTTATTTTATTTTATTAAAATAAAAAACTATATTTATTATTTAAATAAAAAAAGACACTACTTTCTAAAGTATTAAATATTTAAAAAAGATTTTATTTAATATATTAAATATATAAAAAATAATAAGTTTTTATATAATACTTATTTTTTATCTCTTATATAAATATAAAAAATTGCTTTTTTTTATATTTAATTTAAAAATACCTTAGAAGAGGCTAAGGAAAAGTATAAGATTATTAATATAAAGATTAAGTATTTTTAAAAATAAAAATAATTATAGCTGAAAAAAATAATATATACTATTGTACAAGGGATTAATAATTTAAAGGAGCTGGAAAAGGTAGAATATAAGAAGGCAAAGGCAGCTACTTATTAGGCTATAATATTAAAGCCTAATTCCGCTGCTGGCCCGTCTCTTACTATTAATAATATTAATTAATCTATATTTAATTTAAACCTGTTATTATTTTTATTCCTAAAGATTAATAGTATTTCTATAGAATTACTTAGGCATTTCTCTTAAATTCTTTCTCAGGAACCTATAAGTCTTTAAATAAATTATATTTTTTTTATTTTATAAAATATTCTTATTTACCTATTTCTTTATTTATTTATATATAAGTTATTTTATTAATTTTATATTCTTTTTCTTTATTTTTAATAATAATTTTATTTATAATTAGCTTATTTATTTTTTTATTTACTAGTGCTTTTTTAAATAATAAAATATAAAAAACAGCTGTTTTTAACTTTATATTATTAAGTAAGTTTAACTTATAATTAACTTTTTTAATTTTCTTTAAAATTTTAAATAATTTTAGTTTTTTAAAATTAAGTTTATTACTTAACTAATTTATTTTAATATTTAGCAACTTCTTATTATATAAATATTATAGTAAATAAACTATATCTCTTTTTTAAAAAGTTAATCCCTTAATTCTTATTTAATTAATATATTCTTTTATATACTGCTTAAAAAATTTAAATTAAATTTTAAATTTTTATTATAATTAAATTATATCTTTTATAAATATATATATATTATTTATATTTAAACTATTATAAGATAGCCTATAAGCTTCTAGTATAAATCTATAATTAATATAAAATAGTATAACTTCTATAATTTCTATAGTAGAGCTGTTATATTATATTTGCGCTATTAGTAATATTTTAACTCAGTTATTCTTTTAAAAGTTAATATAATATTATAAATATACTTTAATAATTTAATTTATTTATTTTATTTATTTATTTATTTATAAATAAAATATAATACTTAATTTATAGTAAATTTTAAATTTAACTATTAATTTTTATTAAAATTTAAATATAAAAGTATTTTTTTTATTTAATATAATTTCTTTTAATATTTTATATTTAATAAATATATATTTTATATAAAAATACACTAGGTTTTTTATATTATACGCTTTTTTATATAATAAAAAATATATTTATTTTAAGAGTTTATTTATAATTATAAAAATATTATTAAATTATTTTTTAGTTAGTGGATTTTTTAATTTAAGTAAATTAGTAATATAGTTAAAAGTAATAGTATATTAATTTCTTTCTAGAACTGGGATTAGTTATAATATTTTATATAACTGATATTGCTTATTTTTAATTTTTTTATATATATTATATTTTTTAATAACTTCTTTAATTTTTTATTTAAGTTTTTTAAAGCAGTAGTAGTATAATATATAGTTATATATAGTTTAAATACTTTAATATACTGCTGTAATTGTGACGAACCGTACACTAGTTAGTTAGTATAGGGTAGATTCCCAAGGGATAAACCTAGAATAAGTTCTTCGGGTTTATGTTGGCGGATAGGTTAGGAAACCTGTGGGCAATATTATATTACAATAAAAGTCACTAGTAGGTAAGAGTTAGAAGTGCATTCCAATCTTGATTCTGTAGGTTAACAACTGGCTATCTAAGTTATCTAAATGAGCGTAAGAAGTAAACTTATATATCCAGTTGGCCTGGATGGGATCGAAGAGATAATCTTCGATCTTGTTGGGGATCAATCTTTTGTTTATTGATCCAGTGTTGGATCGACGAACACGTTCTCGATCCATTCCTGATTGGCTCAACGGATTATAGTTAATCCGGCCATGCCTACCCGGTAGGCCCATTGTTGCGACCATAAGAGTCAGGTCGTAACAATACTACTGTAATTATACTATAATAAATATTTTATATTACTTTTATTTATAATTCTTCTAGTACTTAAATTTATTTATTTTATTTTAAAAATTTATTAATTACAGTTACTTTCTTAAAGAACTATTTTAATTATTAATCTTTAATTAATTCTTTAATTTTATTAAAAATAAAATTATATTCTTTTATAATAAATAAAGTATTAATTTTAATTTATTTATAATTCCCTTAATTATTTTTATATAAAATTTATACCTTAAATTCAGGAATTTCCTTAAAATATTTTTTTTTTTAACTTAAGGCATTAGCTTTTTTATTCTTTATTCCTTTATAGTAAATAATTTTATAGTTAAAATCTATTAAGAACTTAAAGTAATAAATTTATTATATAAAGAGTTATTATATAGTTATAAAGTAAAATATATTTTAGTAATTAATATAGACTTTAATTTTATATTTATTTCTTAAGTAATAGTATTATTATTTTTTAAATGCTTTAATAATTATTAAAAATTCTTTATTATAAATAAAATATTTTAACTTAAGTTTATATAATTTCTTAAAAAAAAAAGTTACTAGTTTAAGTTTATTATTTTTATTTTATTATCTTAAGGTTTTTCTTAAAGTAAAGTTAAAAGTATTTATTTTAATTTTAATAGGCTTATTTAAGTTATATATAATAAATATTAGCTTACTTATAATAGTATTTTTAAATTTTTAAAATATTAATTTTATTTTATTAGTCTAAGATAATTTTTTATTTTTTTATTTTTTTTTACCCTTTTTATCTTTTTTAAATTAAATAGTATTAGTTAGTGGTTTTATAATTTTACTATATTCTTAAATAAATCTTTAATAATAGTTAATAAATTTTAAAAAACTTTATAATCTCTTATAGATTTTTAAAAATTCCTAATCTTAAATAACAGTAATTTTATTTAAGTTTATTTAAACTTTTTTTAATATAATAATATATTTAAAAAACTTAATTTATTATATATAA
>JAJKFY010000347.1:0-117940 GCA_021066465.1 Trichoderma asperelloides | reverse complement strand
TTTTTAAAAATAAAAATAATAATAAATTTAAATTAAATATAAATTAATTAATAATATTAATAAACTAAAATAAGCTAGTAGAATTAAGCATTAGTATAATAGTTTAATAAGCTGCAGCCTCTGCTTTTTTATATTTAATATAATTTAATTTCTTTAAGTTAAAAATACCTTATACTACTGCTTAATATATTTTATTATATTAAACTTTTTTTTATTTTTAAAAATAAATAACTTTAACTATTACTTTAGCTAAAATATTTTTAGCTTTTTTTAATTTCTTTTTTAAATAAAAATATTAAGTAAAAATATAATTTAATTAATTAAGTATTAAACCTTAAATATTATAATAAGATTTATTAAGTTAAATATATTTAAAGCAGTATAATAAATTTAATAAAAAAATTAAGTAGTTTTAAAAATTCTTTAAAATATAATATAAGCAGTGTTTATTAAATTTATTTATATTAAATATTATAGCTTTTAAAAAAAAATTATATTATTAAATTCTTTTATAAAAATTTTTTTTAATAAGTTTATTTAGTATTATAAGGTTAGTAAAGAAATTAAGAAAATATATTAAAGAAAAAAATTAATAAAAAAAGCATTTATTAAATAAAAAATACTGCTATTTATATTAAAATTAATAAAGTTTTAAAAATAAAATTAATAAAAAAAAAGTATTATATTATATCCTATTTTTTATAGTTACAATAATAGGCCTATAGGGTAGGCTAACCTAAATTAATAATAGACTGCTTTATTAATTAGCAGCGACTTATTAACTTATTTATTAATTTAATAATATAACTTATTAAACTTATAAAATAAATTTAATAAATTATTAATATTAATTAAATATATAAATTTACTTTTTATATTTATTTAAATAACTTAAATAGCTAGTTATTAATATAGTTTATATTTATAAAATTAAAATTAAAATATATTTTTAACTTTTATTTATTAATAACTTTTATTATAATATAACATTACTTATAGGTTTTTTAACCTATTTTTTAATATAAACCTAAAGAACTTATTCTAGGTTTATTCTTTAAAAATCTACCCTATATTAACTATCTAGTATATAGTTTATTATATATTACCTATAGGTTTAGTAATTATTTAAATAAAATTTATTAATATATAATAAATTATATATTAAATAATTAATATAAAATAAATTTTTAAAAAATAAACCTAGAATAAGTTTTTTAAGTTTATATTAAAAAATAAATTAAAAAATTTATAAGTAATATTATATTATAATAAAAGTTATTAATAAATAAAAGTTAAAAAAGTATTTTAATTTTAATTCTATAATTAATAACTAGCTATTTAAGTTATTTAAATAAATATAAAAAGTAAACTTATATATTTAATTAAAATTAATAGTTTATTAAATTTATTTTATAAGTTTAATAAGTTATATTATTAAATTAATAAATAAGTTAATAAGTTATTGCTAATTAGCAGGGCGGTCTATTATTAATCCAGGTTAGCCTACCCTATAGGCCTATTATTGCAACTATAAGAGATAGGTTATAACAGAGATAGGTTGTAATATTATAATATTTATTAAACTTATAAAATAAGTTTAATAAGCTACTAATATTAATTAAATATATAAGTTTTACTTTTTATACTTATTTAAATAACTTAAATAATTAATTATTAACTATAAAATTAAAATTAAAATATACTTTTAACTTTTACTTACTAGTAATTATTATTTATAATATTAAATTACTTATAAATTTCTTAACCTATTTACTAATATAAACCTAAAGAATATATTCTAGGTTTATTTTTTAAAAATTTACTCTATATTAACTATCTAGTATATAGTTTATTATATAAACTTTTTTTTTAATTTTAGGCTTAAGTTTATTATAAAATTATTTAATAAATATTAATTTTTCTTAATTAATATATATTACTAAGTTTTAAAATATTATAATATAATTTAAATATTTTTTTTTTAATAAATAGCAGTAAGTTTATTTTTAATTATTTTAATTTTTTTAATATTTTTAAAAACTTTTTTAAGTTTTTTTTTAAATTTATTAAAATTTTTAAAAATAGCTTTAGTAGATTTTTTAATAATAAAGTTATATTTAATATAGTTATTTTAAATAAGTTTAAATTATTTAAAAGTAAATTTAAAAAAATAAAATATTATAAAAAATATTTTTTTTTTTTTAAAAAATAATAAAAAAGTTTTAAAAGTAAGCTTTAAGTTATATAATAAATAATTAAAGTTTAATAAATTTATTATTATATATTAGTAAAAGTTAAAGTTTAAAAATAACTAATATTTTTTTTAAAAGCAGGAGCTTTCTACTGCTTTTTATATAATTTTTTAATAAAGTTTTTAAATTACTTAGCAGTTAGCTTATTTTAATTAAGTTTATAAATAAAATTAATATTTTTATTTATATTTTAAATAAAATTAAAAATAAAAGTATTAAAATTACTTAAAGTTGCTATAATATTTTAAATTACTTAAAAGCTTTTAAAAAACTTTTTAAATAAAAGTTATTAATATATAATATTTTAGTTTTTATATTAGTATAAGGTAATTAATTTTTAAAAAATAAACTTTTAATATTAAGTTTATATTAATAAAAAAGTAAATTAAAAGTTTATAAACTAGGTGTAGATTATATAGCTAATAAAGTATTATTATATAATACTATATTTTATATTATTACTATATTAATAATTAATTATTTAAGTTTTATTTAATAAGTATAATAAATTAGTTTATATAATAAGTTATTTTATAAAGCTTATAATTTTAATTATAATTCTTTTATAATAGCTTACTTTTATAATAGCTTACTTTTATAATAGTAATTTATTTAAAATAGCTTACTTTAGGAGCTGTAATTTTTTTTTAATTAGTCTGTCAGTCTATAGTATATCTGAAGTATATATCTTATAGTTTTAGGTTGTAATAGTAAAGTAATAAGGTTTAGAATTTTATAATATAAGGAATGTAATTACAGCAAGAGCTAAACTCTAAATCTTACAGCAATCAAATTCACGCTAAATTTATACTGTTAGTTAAACAGTTTTAATACAGCAATAAGCTTAAATAAAGCTCTTGCGCTCCCCCATGGAGGTAAGAATTTGAAATCTCAGCGATTGACGATAAATTGCATAGACATGATGGACCCTCATAAGGATAAGAATTCGAAATCTCAGTCGGTCTACTACATTCAATTGTATTTTACTCTGAATGTCACAAGCTTTCAGTAACGTCCCCGACTAACCATCACGACTTAAGCAGGGTGGTTAGACTAAGTCTGATATAGTTAACAGCTTCTACAGGCTACATGGTACTTGTATATACTTTGAGTTTCTCAGCATATTCGGTCCTAGATTGTCCTTTGTCGCCACTGGCTTTGCATATTTATTTCTTAGATCTCTGACCAGGAGCTAAAGCGTGAAGAGGAGCAGAACGCGGACAGGTTGTGTAGTAGGACACGAAAAGTTGCAGCCGAGCTCAATATGTAATGGAAATGAACTTGGAAGTTTGTCGCCCTGCGTAAAGAGGCAATAAGGACAACCGATATCTCTTACAGCAAGTGGGAACATGCCCTCGACCAGCAAAGTTTGGGGTACAACTAAATGTGAAACTGGCTTCCTCTCTTGCGGTTGTAAGTACAGACTATACGCTATTAGTATATAGAGATACTTAAATAAGCCAGAACCGACTCTTATTATCATCTATTTTAGCTATATGCAAGCTGTCATGACCTAAAACTATAAAATATATACTCCGGATATATTACAGACTAATAAGCTAATTAAGAAGGGATTACAGCCTCTAGAGTAAGCTATCTTAAATAGATTACTATTGTAAAAGTAAGCTACTATAAAAGGATTATAATTGGGATCGTAAGCCTTATAAAATAACTTACTATATAAGACTATTTATTACACTTATTAAATAAAACTTAAATAATTAGTTATTAATATAGCAATAATATAAAGTATAGTATTATATAATAATACTCTATTAGCTATATAACCTACACCCAGCTTATAAGCTTTTAACTTACTTCTTTATTAATATAAACTTAATATTAAAGGTTTATTTTTTAAAAATTAGCTACCTTATATTAGTTATAGGATTAAAATATTATATATTAATAACTTTTATTTAAAAAGTCTTTTAAAAGCTTTTAAGTAATTTAAACTACTATAGCAACTTTAAGCAACCCTAATACCCTTATCTTTAATTCTATTTAAAATATAAATAAAGATATTAATTTTATTAATAAATTTAACTAAAATAAATTAATTATTAAATAACTTAAAAACTTTATTAAAAAACTATATAAAAAGCAATAAAAAGCTTTTATTTTTAAAAAAAATATTAAAGTTATTTTTAAACTTTAATTTCTACTAGTATATAATAGTAAACCTATTAAACTTTAATTATTTATTATATAACTTAAGGCTTATTTTTAAAACTTTTTTATTATTTTTAAAAAAAAAAAAAATAAAGTATTTTTTATAGTATTTTATTTTTTTAAACTTACTTTTAAATAATTTAAACCTATTTAAAATAACTATATTAAGTATAATTTTACTATTAAAAAATTTATAAAAGCTATTTTTAAAAGTTTTAATAAATTTAAAAAAAAACTTAAAAAAACCTTTAAAGATATTAAAGAAATTAAAATAATTAAAAATAAACTTACTATTATTTATTAAAAAAAGAAGTATTTAAATTATACTATAATATTTTAAAACCTAGTAATATATATTAATTAAAAAGAATTAGTATTTATTAAATAATTTTATAATAAACTTAAGCTTAAGATTAAAAAAGAAGTTTATTAAATTAATTAAGAATAATATAATCTTTTATTTTTTATAAAAAAATATATAAAAGCTAATAATTTATTATAAAAACTAAAAATAAATTTTTTAAAATAAAAAAAAAAATATTAAAAATTTTAAGTAAATTAAGGTAAAAAATAGCAAAAATTAATTATTAAAGACAACAGTAGTATAGCTAGACTTATAGACTTTAATATAATATAAAAAAAAAAAAAAAAGTTTAAATATTATAACTATAAAAAATTAAATTATATAATAAAAAATTATAAATTCTTAAAGAAAAAGCAATTTTTAATTTTTAAACTAAAGGTAATATATATTATAAATAAAAATAATAAAGCTATTTATTTATTAAAATAATTAAAATCTTTTAAAAACCTTAATAACTATAACTTCTATAATTTTTTATTTAAACTCTTAAATATATTTTAAATATTAAATAAAAAAGCTAATAATAAAATCCTTAATTAATAACCCGTCCTTTAAGTTAATTTTATAAACCTAGTAAATTTAATTAAAGACATTGCCTTAGATAATAATAAAAATAATAAATAATGCAATTATAAACATTACTTTAAGAAATCTTAAAATATTATAAAATATTATAAAAATTTCACTCCTAAAATTATAACTCTTAATTTATTTTAATATAATATTATAAATAAAGCAAGCGCAGATATAAAATATTTTTTAATAATATTATACACTTACTTAAATAACTTATAAAAATAAACTTTAAAAACTTAATATATTATTAAAGCTATTATTATTAATTAAGCACTTCTATAATATTTTAATTATAAATAAGTAATTAAAGAATATAACTATATTAACCTAGTATATCTAATATACTATAGCATTAGTTAAATTAATTATATTACTTACAGATATATAAAATATTTTAAATAAAAAATAAAAAAAAATATTTTTTTAATATACATCCCTTAATATATAATATTAAAACTATATAATAATTTATACTGCCTTATATAAAAAATTACTTAATAATACTAATCCTTTAAAATAGTTATTTTAAAACCTCTTAAATATTTAAATAAAATAAGCTTTTTTAAATACATTAATTAATTTTATAAAATATATAAATTAAGAAAATTATAGAATTAATATAAGTAAAAAAAAATTAAAAAAGTAAAATTAAATTATTAATAAAAAAAATTTAAAAACTATAATAAAATAAAATATATATAATATATAAATAAAAAAATTAAAAACTAGTATTATTTAAAAAACTACTAAAGTCTTTTATAAAAAAGCAGCAGAAGGATTTATAATACTTAAATATTATTAACTTAAAATATAATAATAAAAAAAAAAAAAAGCACTTTAATAAAAGAATTATTTTAATAATATTATTAAACAGGAATCTGCTTAATATTTTAATAAATAATAGATTAAAAAGTAATTATATATTTACTATAACTATAATATACTTATAATTACTAATATATAAGAAAAAAAAACTATATTAACTTTTTTATATTAAAAAATAAATCTTTAAGTATAATAAAAAATAAATTAAATAATAGACTAATCCCCTGCTGCTATATATTAATAACTATACTATAAATATAATATATAATATAGCTAATATCCTAAAATATAACCTTATTTTAAAAATACTTTAATTATATAAATATAAACTTAATATAAAATAAAGAATAGGCTAAATCTATTAGTATAATAACAGAAGTACTTTAAATAAAACTAATACAAAAATATTAAAAAAGAAACTAAGTTATTAAAAACCTAAGGTTTTCCTTAGCCCTTTAAATATCTCTCTTTAATATTATTAAAAAAAAGAAAAAGTAAAGTAAGTTTATATATAAAAGTATATTACTATTTTACACTAAAAACTAATATAACTTAATAAAGAATTACATAAACTAAAAATAAAAGAACTTACTTTTAAAAAATAATTAACACTAATCCTAAAATAATATTAAAAATACTAAAAGCTCTTTAATAATTAATTAAAAAAAAGATTACTACTATATTTAAAATAAAATTATAAAATAATATTAAAAAAAAAAAAATTACTAAAATTCTATAAAATATATAATTTAAGTAAAAAAGAATTAAAAATACTTAAAGAATAAATTAAAATACAGTTATAAAAAGAATATATTTATATATTAAAATTACTAATTAAATATTCTATTATCTTTATTTTAAAAAAAAATAATAAACTATAATTAATTATTAACTACCGTAAATTAAATTAAATTACTATTAAAAATAAAACCCCTTTATTATTAATTTTATAAATTAAAAATAAATTATATAAGAAAAAGTAATTTATAACTCTTAACCTTATAGAAGCTTATAAACTTATATAAATAAAAAAAGAAAATAAATAAAAAACAGCATTTGCTATAAAATATAAGCTATATAAATATATAATTATACTATAAAAACTTACTAACGCACCTGCATCCTTTTAAAAAAAAATAAACTATATATTAAAACTATACTTAAATAACTTTATAATAGCTTATATAAATAATATTTTTATTTTCTTAAAAACCTTTAAAAAATATAAGAAATATATTTATTTTATATTAAAAAAACTTAAAAAAGCAAAACTCTTTATTAATTTTAAAAAATATATTTTTTATTTTTAATAAATAAAATTCCTTAAATATATTATTACTTTAAAAGAAATTTATATAAATTTTAAAAAAGTTACTGTAATTAAAAAATAGCTAATACCTATAATACTTAAAAAAGTACAGGCATTTTTTAAATTCACTAACTATTACTAAAAGTTTATTAAAGACTTTATATAAAAAGCTACTCTATTAATAAATATAATAAAAAAAAGCATTTTTTTTAAGTAAAGGAAAAAATAGTAAAAAGCCCTTAAAGAACTTAAAATAATAATAATATTAAAACCTATTTTTACTATATTTAATCTAGAAAAACCTATTATAATTAAAATAAATATATTAATATTTATAATAAAAAAAGTATTAAATTAACCTAAAGATAATAATAAGCTAAAACTTATTATATTTTTCTTATATAAACTTTATAAATTAGCAATATAATACACTATATATAATAAAGAAATACTAGCTATTATTAAAGTACTTAAAAAATAAAAATATTACTGCTATAAAAGCAAGTATAAGGTTACTATTTTTATAAACTACAAGAACCTTACTTACTTTACTATTATATAAAAATTATTAAACTAATAAGTTAAATATTTTAAATTTTTTTTATAATTTAACTTTAAACTTATTTACTATAAAAAATTAAAAAATAAATAAGCTAATATACTAAGCTAATAAATTAATTATAAATAAAAAGTACCCAAATATATTATATAAGTATTATAATTTAATAATAATAGTAATATTAAATAAATATAAATCTATACTATATTTAAAGTTCTAAAAAGCAACCCTATACTTAAAAAAATTAAAGAATTTATTAAAGATTAAAAAAATAAATAATACTTTAAAAATATTACTATAAATTTAAGATATTTTAAATAATATAGAAAAATTTAAGTACTTAAAGAATTATAAAAAAAAGTAATTAAATATATTTATAAATATCTTTTATATAAATATAAAGGCATAATAAAAATATATAATTAAATTTTAATATACTATAATATTAAAAAACTTAAAAAATATATAAAATATATTATATTATATTATAATATATATTAATAAATAAAAAATAAAAAACACAAGCCTTATAAAAAACTATAACTATTATCTATTATAAAATAACTCTAGGAATTAATTACTTTTAACTATATTACTAATCTACCCTTATTAAAAAAACTATTTACAAAAATATAATATAATAATATTCTTATAATAGTTTACTAACTTATAAAGCAAGCCTACTTTTTACTATATAAAAAATTATATATATTAAAAAACCTTACTTATACTTATATAAAAATAATTACTGTTAATTATAGGCTACTAAAAGAAATTATTTTAAATTAAAAATAAATATTTACTTTTAAATTTTAGCAAGAATTTATAGTTAAATTAAAAATAAACTATAAACTTAATACTATATATTACTCTTAAATAAATAAATAAATTAAATATATAAATTAAATTATTAAAGCCTACTTATAAGCTTATATTAACTTTATATAAAATAATTAAATTAAAAAACTACCAGTAGCTTAGTTATACTATAATAATATACTATTAAAATCTATAAAATTAACACTTTTTTATATAAATTATAAATTTACGCCAGAAATATTTAAACTACTATAAAATAAACTTAACTTAAAAAAAGCATAATTATAAGCTAAATTAATAATTAACTTATATAAAAAAATAAAAGCAGTACTTAAATTTACTTAAAAACTTATAAAAAAATATATAAATAAAAATAAAATTACAAAACTAATTCTTTAAAAAAAAGATATAGTTTACTTACTGTAACATTTATAAAGCTATAAGCTATTAAATATTAAAATAAACAGATTAAGTAATAAATTTAATATTAAAAAAATAAAACCTTATAAAATTCTAAAATAAATTAAAAAAGTTAACTATAAGTTAGCATTATTAAATATAATAAAAATTTAAAATCCAGTTTTTTATATATTATAACTTAAAAAAATATAAATTAATAAAAAAACTAAAAGACCTATTTTAAATAAAATTATTATAGAATATTAAAAAAAGAAATATAAAATTAAAAATATAATTACTATATACTAAAACCCTAAAACCTAAAATATTAAGTACTTTATTAAATAAAAAAGTTATTTAAAACTTAAAAACTTATAAAAATCTATTAAATACTTTAGCTTTTAAAAGTTAATAAAAAAGTTTCTCTAAACTATAGAATTAAAGAACTTAAATTAATAAACTTAAGCCTAATGCTTAAAAAAAGCTAATTAATATTATTAAAAACCCTTAATTATTAAAAATTATTTACTACTTTATCTTCTTTATTTAATTCCTGTATTTTATAATAAACTAACTCCTTACTATACTCTTTTATTTTACTTTTAATATAATAAATTTACAATAATTAATTTATAGCCTTAAATAACTTTGCCTATAACTTTAAAAACTAAACTTAAAAAAACTCCAGAGCCTCGCCTACTACCTTTTTTTCAGTCTTTAATTTTTTATATTAATTTAATACTTTTATTATTAAAAAAAAAATAAGTTAGCCTTAATTAATAATAAAGAAGAAATATTTATTTATAAAAAAATATAATTAATATACTATTACAAAACCGGCTATACTTTATATACTTATAATAATAAAAAAAATCCTTAATTATATAATAAAAAACCTTTTTTTAAAAATAATATATATACAGTATATTTAAATTAAATCTATTAAATAAAATATATAATATAAAAATATTATACTTACAAGCTTTATAAAAAAAAAACTTAAATACTCTGCCAGTTATAATAGTATTTTTAAAAAAGTAAGTTTATAAAAATTATAAATATAAAAAAGGTAATATATTTATAAATTATATATTATTATATATATAGCCTTAAAAATAAAACTAATAAAGAAGGGGCATTATATTATAACCTAAAACTATAAAATATATACTCCGGATATATTACAGACTAATAGGCTAATTAAAAAAGGATTACAGCCTTTAGAGTAAGCTATTTTAAATAAATTACTATTATAAAAGTAAGCTATTATAAAAGGATTATAATTAGGATTATAAGCCTTATAAAATAATTTACTATATAAGACTGTTTATTACACTTATTAAATAAAACTTAAATAGTTAATTATTAATATAGTAATAATATAAAGTATAGTATTATATAATAACACTTTATTAGCTATATAACCTACACCCAGCTTATAAGCCTTTAACTTACTTCTTTATTAATATAAACCTAATGTTAAAGGTTTATCCCTTAAGAATCAGCTACCCTATACCAGTTATAGGATCAGAACGTTACACAAGCTTTCTAAAGGTTATGTAAAAGTACCTAATATAGCACAAAAAAGTAAGCAATCTAGCGACCTCTACAATATATAATACAAAATAGGCCCCTGCCTCTACTTTATATATTCTTTATACTAGACTTTAACTTATCAGCGGGCTATGTAGAATAAAAGCTTTCTAACAGCTGCCTAACCTAGTTCAAGGCTTAAATATACCCTGTATACTTAAAAAAATAGTAAAAAACATAGCCAGCTTTAGTAATAATTTTCCTTACTTAACTCCCATTACTTATTAATAAACTATAGGCTATAGTTTCCAAATCCTTTAGGTAGTTTATAGATAATTTAGCAAATATAGTAATTTAGTATATTTAGTTAATCCCTAAACTTCAAAACCATTCTTATAATAATTATGTAGCTTAAAAATAACTGTTTACCAGCACAATTAGATAAAATGAGTATTTGCTTTTTTTTATATATAAAGCAGCACCAAAAGCTCTCAAGAGCATATAGTATTTGGTTGGCCAGGTCGTGCAGGAGCATGGATACATGGCTGTTTAAATTAGTACTTTACTGTAAAAATCAAGCGTAATAAACACTTACATTATTAAATTTAGTGCAGGGAAATGCTTCATCGCAAGGAAATCCAGTCCCTGCAATAAAGCAGGTGCCTGGACCGCTGCCTCCTACTGGAGGAGGAGTGCAGTTACCGCCGCTTTGGCCATAAACAGCCATGCCGAATACTCCAGCAATAATAATAAAGAGCTTCATAATAGTAATAATAGTTGTAGACCTGTTGTAATAATCTAGCTGAAGTATAGTTTGAATTCTAGGGAGTAGATTTAACTGTATATTTATATATTTGTGTTAATTAATTATATAGCTCTTTGTATTACTTATATATATTTTATAATAGTTTTATAATATTTGATATATGATGTATATTTTATATTTTCCTAAGATTAGTTATTGTATTTGTTATTATAGTATATATTATATAATATTGAAAATATATATTATATATTATTGTAATATATATTTTATTATAGTTTTATAATATTTGATATATGATGTATATTTTATATTTTCCTAAATTAGTTATTGTATTTGTTATTATAATATATATTGTATGTTATTGTAATATATATCGTATGTTGTTGTAATATATATCATATGTTATTGTAATATATATCGTATGTTATTGTTGTGCGGGGTTATATCTTGTGACACATTTATTTATTGAAAGTGTAGATCTATACCTATTTTATTTACATAGGTTGTAAGACTTACACCACCTATTCGGCTTTTCTGTTCAATAAGATTATTGTCATAAATTACTTAAGCAGCAGGGTAGAGAAAGCACTAAATCAGTAGATAGTAGAGGAAAGGAAATCTGGAGGACAAGTAAGAAGGCAAGCTTTTTATTGCTGTTGTATAGTATTAATATTTAGGTATTGAAAACAACTTCTAGAATAATATAATTGAGCTAACCTTATAAAAAGAAAAGACACTCTATAGTATTCCTGTTTTTACAACTGTTAGGACCCAAAAGATTAAGTAATTCCCAACGAAAAGTTTATTAGAAGCTTTGATAGCCTCCTCTCGATATATAAATCAACAAGGAAGACATGTCGGACGGTTTTTGCCTTGAAATTACTCATAGCCCATATAGTTGACATTCAAGAAGTCGCAAGGACATGGGGTATCTTCTACCCCAAGGGTAACAGGAATGTACTGGGAGTCGCCTGTAGGGTTACCCCAAATTAAGCGATACAGACTAAGTGCATTATACCACCCTAATCCTGACGGTTTTATAGGTGGACAAGGCCCATCACCATTCTAGCAATCATCGAGGTCAAACTGATAGTCTGGCGAGGTTTCCCAAGCTTGATAGAATGGCTGCCTCACATAGAAACCTATCTGGTCGCGAATCTGGCAGGTGAGTGTTTTGTGGCAGATATCTGAGGCATCGATGACGCATTTGGCAACATCGACGTGTTGCCAAGACGAAGAAAAGTATTGTGTAAGTCCCATAAAAGGAGCCCTTTGTATGTAGGGAACGTTCTGATCTACGTCTAGTAGAACATATGGGCTTCGCCCACCTCCAGCCGGCACAACAAGATGTCCATTCGCATCAAGATAGAACGTCTCAGTATACACACCCGGTTCCCAACTGCTGGCTTCGGTGCCAGGGCGATTGATGCCTGCATAGTTATGGGAGCCTTGGAGATTGATACCAAGGTACGATCCTTCCAGCCATGACCCGCCGTGTACCGCAAGTCTGAAGCAACTGGCACCTGCTGGAGAGACGGGGCAGGAGGTAGCTGTAGCAGCTGCAGAAGTAGTTGTAGTCGTGAAGCCCGTGAATTCATAGAAAGTGAAAGTGGTCGTTGTGGTAACAAGCGGCCCGTTTGCGTTGAACACCTGTGTAGCTGTACTGGTGGTGACTCCCGATGTTGCAGTCACAGTATTGGTCTGAGAAATGTAATTTGTCCCCGTTGCGATCTGGCTACAAGCGTAGCTGATCTTATCAATAAGCCACCCTGCCATCCCGGTAGGCACGGCGATCGCTCGTCGATCAAAAGCTCCCCTTGGCGCAGGTGTCGGTACTACATCTCGCTTATATATTGGAGTGTAGCTTCCACACATTGTCACGGTTGATGTTTGATACACAGTTGATGTGGTAGCAGGAGCTGTGAGCGTTATATCGTAGGAACTACTGGTGGAACTAGTGACTGTGAAGGTCGTAGTGATTGTACTTGTAACACTCGTTGAGACAGCTATAGTGCTGGGCACAGTCTTGACCTGAGTCAATATAGTGCGCTTTGTAGGTGGATTATAGCCGATTAATGATGTGCAAAAGTCTCCGGCGTCTGGTGCCAAAGAAGCAATTTCGTCGGGCGCTGGCCAAACGCCAGGAACATTGAAACATTGATTTCGGCGGCCATTCTCACCTTTCGACAACACGACAGGTAGCGATGACCCGTCGTTGATGTTAATCCAGTTATCATTGCTCACATATGTGCTAACAGAGAGCGAGTTAGCCGGACAACCATTAGTAGCCACAAAGTTGTATTGCGAGGACATGCCCACGGAGTTCGAGGAGAACATTTTCGGGTTAAAGACCATATTCCCTTGGCCCACGACTTTAAGGTCAACGATCCACTAGCTGAAGCTATTAATGCTTACTTTCGCCCCCGTATTGAATTGTGGTAGAATCCAGTTGACCTTGGGTGTCCAGTTACTCCCTAGAGTCAGATGCGTGGTTGAGGATATTCATGTTGATAGACGCATTGTCCCAACTGTACCCTGCTCCACCTGTCATGTCAACAGCGGAGTCGGTCGAGAACTGGTATCCTATCCCGTAAAATACTTGCGGTCTATTTAGGTATTAGTTATAAGAAGCTATATGTCATCATCGTGGTTGGCCGTTCAGACTGGCATGCGAGAACAGAAATGAGAAAAGCAGAGCAAAAGCACTCACGTGATTGCGAAAGCATTATCCAGGGCTATCATGCCAAGTGTAACACCATCAAATATGTGGTCCCAAGATCCTTGTCAGGCAGAATCTGATTGAATTCGAACACTAGCTGTGGTGCCACCCGTAACACCGTGATTTACGACAGCTGATGTTGCTGAGCTGGGGCCATTATCTGTCATTTGTAGAACTATACACCCGGAGAAGATAACGCTGTCCATGTTGAACGAGCATGTGACGTAGCTGAACGTCTTGGCAGGTCCTTGGGTCAGCAATGGTTGGCTGATAGTTGGGATCTTGACCTGCCAGTCGCCTTTGAACTGGTACGAGGTCGTCTTAATCGTGTGACTGGAACCGCAGCCAGTGAAGAAGCAGTGGATAGCGTCGCGATTCTCGTATAGCTCGTGACCTGTGCAAATACCGGCATGGATACCTTCGTACGACTGGTTTTGCCAGTTACGCCATTTCCCAGCTCATTATCTGAATGCCGCACATACCTCACTGAGAGTTCCAAGAATATCAGAAGCTGTTCCATCACAAAATTCATCCCACGATCGACGGTAAAGGGTTAGGTTTGGTATTTAAGTTTCTCAACATTACGACGATGGAGGAGAACCTTGCCTCCGTAAGCGATAGGCGTTGATCGCTTCTGGAAGACCGATTGCCCAGATAGATGTCGTCTTGTTAAAGCACCTTTATTTGTGCAGGTGCCCGAAACTCCATCCGCTGCTCGTTTGAACATTTCGTCTGGGCTGGGGAGGCCCATGTCCGAAAAAGTTTCTGTTGCTTGCCTTCCTGATCACCAATTTATCAGGATCGTACGCAGGGATTGCAACAGTGCCATTGGCTTCACCTGGCGTCAAGATCAAGCTACCATCTGGGGAATATCGAGCATTTTCCATAAGCCAGTTGTATACTTCGAGAGCTCCAGGTGTAAGGTCTGATAGACTTGTAGCAAGAGGGTGGTCAGAGTCAGTGCCAGTAGCGGTATGGGTGGTATTACTCCCAGAGTGTGTGGCTGTAGCGCTGACACTCGTAGAAGCACTAATACCAGAATGACTGGTCATAGTGCTGGTACTGGCCGTGCTGGTGATAACACAAGATGCAGCCGGTTCAGTGGGAGCTGTGGGGGCTCCAGTTGCTGAAGCTGTAAATGTTGCTTTACTGTTGTCAACTTTGCCGTATTGGATGACCGTAAGAGTACTGACGTCTGAGATCCTCTTTTGAACTGCCTTGAAGCTCAGCTTAGAACCGGCTTCACTCGAGTCAGCTCGACCTCCGAGTAGCCAAAATCCATAGGCATTCTCGCCATTGCAGGTCGCGCTGCTAGTGATTAGGACGGTTCCTGTAGCTGCGACTGAGGCTAGAATATCGGCAGATGAGATGCTGTCGCTTAACTTAAGAACAAGAGATGGAGTACAGGCAGTCGAGATGATTTTGTTACTGTTTGCCAGCACAACGCCGGGCATACCCGGTTTCATTGACAGTTCCATGACAGCAACATATGTGCCATGTACCTCTGCATAATTGAGTGTGATGTTTAATGATGGAGTAAGGATAGCGTTCGAGGCACGGTCGACGTCACCATTCGGCTGCGGCGTGAGCGGAACATTAGCGCTGCCGGATGTACAGCTATCAGGAAGACTTGGCACGATGACAAGATAAACTGGATTGCAGGTTGTTGGCGATGAAGCGGCTGTCTGAACAATGATATTACGGTCCGAGCCAAGACAGAAGCCAGTCGATCCAATGATGAGAGCGTTACCAAACTTACCACGTTTCCAGGTTGAAAGAGCGTTAGCCACTCCAGAGGAAAGGCCGAGAACCACCTGTGTATTGCTGAAACTCCACTCACAAGAACAGCATTGTATTCAATACTGTAAAAGATTTTCTTTCAGGGGTTGCAATAGTTAGTGTACAATATAATTTAGCTAAAGGGATAACCTTAAATAAATTTTAAATTTTAAATTTTAAGTATAAAACTTTCTTACCTTAGATTTCATACCTCAGGGCACGAGATATGATCTACGCTATAGGCTAGGTATAATTAGCTAAGATAAATAAATGTAATAAGTCAGATATTCTATAAGGCTCTAAATAATAAGGGAGGCTGATATTTTATTAATAAGTCGGAAACACACCTTTAAACAGGCTCATATATATACAAACACCTCTGCGGAAACTCAGCTTGTGGTACCGCTATTAAGACCACGGAGCGAGAACACGTCATGGAATCTTTTGATCTAGCTCGTACGGCTTCGTTCTCCCAAGAGTAAAACCACCGCCGCCGTTAGGGATGATTTTGAGTAACAAACGTGTGTTGTCTTTTCCTATTTAATGTAAAGAGACCTTTGTTCTCTTTATGCCTTATGATCCCGGCTAAAGCCCGGCCTAATTATTTAATGTAGCTTCCTCGGAAGGAAGGCAGGTTACAAAGCCTCGTCAAAATAGTATCT
Organism: Trichoderma asperelloides; assembly: GCA_021066465.1. Lineage (NCBI taxonomy): Eukaryota > Fungi > Ascomycota > Sordariomycetes > Hypocreales > Hypocreaceae > Trichoderma > Trichoderma asperelloides. The sequence continues at coordinate 101,206 of JAJKFY010000347.1, read as the reverse complement.
ATTTCCCCGTCTTGTGTCCCATATCTGCGAGCAATCTAAAATTCCGCGACGGGTATGGGCCGGGTGTTGAACCGGGTTGCTGATATTGACTGCTAGAGTCTGTACCCACGTCACGGAAACGAACCGAGGCCCAGCTACTCCTCACCGGATGCATCCCGTGTGCGTTAGTTAGTACAGTTTCAACATCGCAAATAACACACTGAACTAGCTAACATAAAGTACGCCGAACTTGTATCACATTGAGACTGGAACCTCTTGTACCAGACTTGCACCGCACGAATCCCCCAAACTCAAGCCCGTGGCCCACCATGTAGGTCGACCGTCACAATAACGCTGGGTTCAAGGTCTGCTAACACTAAATGCCAGGTACACAACGTCCTTCGCCTTCTTTGAGGCCCTGATCGAGGCTGGAGTCAAGAATTGCTTTGTCAATCTTGGTTCAGACCATCCCAGCATTCTAGAGGCCATGGTCAAGGGCAAAAGGGAGATGCCTGATACGTTCCCCAATATCATCACATGCCCCAATGAGATGGTTGCCCTGTCCATGGCCGATGGATACGCGAGGCTGAGTGGCGAGGCTCAATGTGTTATTGTGCACGTTGACGTCGGTACCTCTGCCCTTGCGGCTGCTATCCACAATGCCGCCATGGGCCGAGCCCCGGTCCTCATTTTTGCTGGACTCTCACCTTATTCTATCGAAGGAGAGCTCCTTGGTTCAAGAACTGAGTTCATGTGAGTTTACTACCTCGTATTCCATAATCCTAGTTAACAATCTAAAGTCACTGGATTCAGGATGTTCCTGACCAAAAACAGATCGTTTCTCAGTACTGTCGGTACGTGGGTGAGATCAAGACAGGCAAGAATGTCAAACAGATGGTTCGCCGTGCTCTTCAGTTTGCCACCAGCCATCCTCAAGGACCTTCGTATCTTATGGGAGCCCGAGAGGTGATGGAGGAGACAATTGAACCTTATACCATCAACCCGGCATTCTGGAAGCCCGTAGCTCCCGCAGCTCTCCCACAAGAGGCTGTTCAAGAGATTGCTGAGGCCTTGATTGGTGCCTCTGATCCCCTAGTCATCGTGGGCTTTACCGGCCGCAACCACGCTGCAGTTGGGCCTCTCGTATCACTAGCCAATACTATCAAGGGCCTCCGTGTCCTCGACACTGGTTGCTCGGATATGTGCTTCCCAGCTGATCATCCCGGCTGGCTGGGTATGAAGTATGGCGTAGACTCAGCAATCGAGAAGGCCGATGTTTTCCTCATTCTTGACTGTGATGTCCCCTGGATCAACAAGCTCTGCAAGCCAAAGAGCACAGCGCGAATCTTCCACCTCGACGTTGATCCTCTGAAGGAGTCCATGCTGGTCTTCTACATCGATGCTGAGCAGCGTTATCGCGTAGACGCAGAAACTGCTCTTAAGCAGATTACAGAGTACCTCCGTGGTCATCTGTCTGAGAAGCTTTCCAGCGCTGAATTCGACCGCCGAGCAGAAGCTCTCGTGCAGTCACACGCAGAACGTATCCGCACTATCGAAGAGCGAGCCAAGCCCTCCGAGTCAGGAAATCTCACTAGCGACTACGTTTGCTCGACGTTGCGGGAGAAGTTGCCCCAGGACACCATCTGGGCAGTCGAGGCCATCACAAACATGATGATTGTCTCGGATCAAATACGAGCTACTATGCCAGGACAGTGGATTCACTGCGGAGGTGGCGGCCTTGGCTGGAGTGGTGGCGGCGCCCTGGGTATCAAGCTTGCGGCAGATGCAGCTGATGCCAAGATCCCTGGCAAGCGTAAGCGATACGTCGTGCAAATCGTCGGCGACGGATCTTACATGTTCAGCGTTCCCTCTAGCGTATACTGGATCTCCGCCCGCTACGGAATCCCCGTTCTGACTATCGTTCTCAACAACAATGGCTGGAACGCGCCACGAAGGTCTATGCTGTTGGTACACCCCGACGGTCCTGCATCCAAGGCGAGTAACGAGGAGCTCAACATCTCCTTCGCTCCAAGCCCTGACTATGCGGGTATTGCCAAGGCTGCCAGCAATGGATTGATCTTTGGTGCTCGTGTAGCTGACTCTTCAGAATTCCAGACTGCTCTCAATGACGCCATTGAGAGTCTGGACCAAGGTGTCTCGGCTGTGTTGGACGTCGCAATTTAGAGATAGAGAATCATAGATGAATTAAAAGGTTTTGCACAAAGCTCAACGGCATTCAACATGCAATGCTAGATAGTTGAGTCACAATGACAATTGTTTCACGCGTTATCAACCCAGATGACTCCCTTGCGTAGCAACCTATATTACGTACGGTCTTAGAGGGACAGAGATACAAGGTACTCGAATGGAAGTGCATAACAGCTGATTGGTTTCCTCTATCTAATCCCATTACAGACTTACTCCATCGAAGAGCTGGTCACCAAGCCACCGTCGATCTTATAGAGCTAAGTTCATCATCTTTGTCTAAATTCTGATGCTATGAGACATCTGTCTATATCTTACAAATAATCACTGCTAAAAAATGGAACAAACGCAAACATATCTCGCTCAAATTTACACACGGTCAAAGATTTTACCAGGGTTCATCAACCAGAGAGGATCCAAGCTAGTCTTGATAGCCCTCATCACTTGAATGGGCACATCTCCAATCTCTTCCCGAAGAAAGTCCTTTTTTCCAAGTCCAACACCATGTTCACCCTAATCATCGTTAGCAGCCTTTCTTTAAGATCTGGATGAGGGTTACTTACTGTGCATGTTCCCTCCATTTCGATAGCCCGCACAACCATCTTGCGAACGCAGTCTTCAACCTCTTTGCGTTGCTTATCCTCAAACAGGATGGTCTCATGGAAATTGCCATCACCGATGTGTCCTAGGATACTACCGAACAAGCCGAGTTCGACGAGATCCTTTTTAGATATATCTATAAGATGTAGGGTCAGTAAACGGTCCAGATGTACATCACTGAGCACTAACCTATTAGCTCAGAGACTCGAGATAGAGGCACAGCGACATCGGTAGACCACACGTGTCCGTCGGTCTCCCGAAGTGCCATCATGCTCCAGAGTGCTTCTTTTCGTGCCGACCAGAGGGCCTTCTGCTTATGCGGATCGCTCTAGTATAGGAAGTCCTTAACTTGGTGGCTTTTGGAAATGCCCTGAACCTGCTTGATGCTCTCCTTGACAATGACATCGCTGCCACTGAACTTGAAGAATAGCGTGGGCACTTCATTCCACTCCCGCGATGTCGCACCCATCCTGTTAATCACGCTCATCAAAACCTCATCGAGTATCTCAACGGCGCTGATGGGCACACCCTTACGGATGACCTCAATCGCCATGCTGGCAGCAGCCTTGACCGTTGGGAATGTGACAACTGCGATTCCGGTATGTTCAGGGATAGGAGTGAGCTTCAGGGTGGCCTCCGTTACGAAGCCCAAGGTTCCTTCTGATCCCACGAAGAGAGAGTTGAGGTTGTAGCCAGCTGACGACTTCCTTGGCCTTTTGCGGGTTTTTAGGATTGTGCCATCGCTCAGGACGATAGTGAGATTTACTACCCAATCCTTCATGGTGCCATACTTTACGGCGTTGGTACCACTAACAACTGGTTAGCATTCAACCTTTTATGTATCAGCAAAACCTTACCTGCAATTGGTTCCGATCATGCCGCCAATTTGAGCCTGATATAATAAATAATCAATTCTGAGCCCGTTTTGGTATGTTACATCAACGTAGCAAACTTACAGAAGGGCCGGGGTCAATGGGGAAGAAAAGCCCGGTATCCTTGATCTTCTCATTCAGTTCCATCCATTGGACAGATGGCTGAACCACAACATTGAGGCTTCAAGGTAAGATTAGTATTGGTGCATCACTACCGCAAAGAAGAAAAAGATAGAAAACTTACTCATCACCGTGCATCTCCAAAATTTGATTCATGTTAACGAAATCAACACTCACGCCTCCAAATGGGGCTGAGAAGTGACCCTCGATACTTGAACCTCCGGAATAAGGGACTGGTCATACTGTCAGATACTCCCGTTTCATTTTTGGCCAAAAAGGAATAAACTTACTCATAGGTACGCGTCTCTTGTGGCAGATCTTTGCGATAGTCGCAACTTCTTCTGTCGACGTGGGGAACGTGACAGCGACTGGTAGCTGGTCGATGTTGATTGTAGACCAATCTGAGTAACCATGAGAACGCAGAATCTCATCTTCTACACTCACAGCGCCTTCTCCAAGTTCTTGTCTTATCTCTTTGACAGCCTATTGTTTTCAATCAGTCTTTGGTTCGTCATTCTGATCGTTGGAATTTGACTCACCAGTTCCATCTCAGCACGGCTGGCGTACTGAGACTCAGTGTTCTTGGTCCCCCTGTCATGGTTAACTATCGTATACAGCAATGTTCCTCCAATAGTTATTGCCGTTGTAGACAGTGCTGAGGCAAGTAATACTGGTTTCTTGCGCTGAGCTTTTGACTTTGAGCGACTTTGACGGCTATTCTCTAATTCTTGGGCCCTTTTGGAGTTGGTGCTGTGAAAGTTGCACAGACCAGGTAGCCGTGATACTGTAGAGGATGCCCCTGGTCTTCTGAGGTTCCCTAAAATGGGACGAAAAGATGACTTGAGCATTATGATGAAGGGGCTAGAATAGAACAAGCGTTTGTGAGTACAATAAAGGGGAGATAGTTTAGGGGTTGATTATGGTAATGCAGTAGATGAATGGGATAGACCAAGCCAGGCAGTGGGATATGGGGTAGGGCAACTTGATCTTGGGGGGCCGATTTTAATTCTGGGGTCGAGGCCTGTGTCTATGAAGTTGGCAGTGGAACTGAATAGGCTTAGACTAACTCGTATTGTGTGCGTGGACTATGGGTGGCAATCGGGTGGTTCCCGGGTTAACATCAGCTGAATTCGGAAAAAGCCCGGTGGCTGGTCGGGTACAGCCCGTGAAAAGGTTGATTCTCCCCCTCACAGCCGAGTCTGTTCTCTTATGCTCTGTTCTCCTCCCCACTCTTCCCATCCCGTTGATGTAAGTGATGCGAGAGGGATGGACGCAACCACGGATCCCAACCCGTCAGCAAACGAGGATGCAGCCTCGGTCACTGCTCGCCCGGCCAAGCGCAAGAGGGTCGCATTGGCATGCGATAATTGCCGGGAGAGAAAGATCAAGTGCGATGGCACCAAGCCTGTTTGTAGCCCCTGCAAAAAGCGAGGTGAACTTCCCACTCGATGTGTCTATACTGTTATTTCCGGGACGGCGAAGCAGATCAGTGAGCAAGAGTAAACTTGGTCAATGCGTTGATATCGGTCCATCGCTCATGGCATCTCTAGGTACATCACGTCTCTGCAGAAACAGATGCAGGATATGCAGCTCGTAATAGACCAGCTGCGGAAAGAGGCTGAACAGGGTACTGCAAATGCCAATGCCAATGCAAATATCAACAGAAGCTCCAAGAGCCCTGGAGAGCCGAGTACAGCCCATATCCTGCCAGCCCAGAGAGTTCGCGTTCCTGAAGCAGGAGGACCTAGCCCTGTTAGCGCCATGGGAGCCACAACCCTGAACTCCACTCTAAACAGTCGACAAGATGAGTTCTTCGGTCAATCCTCGGTTCACTCCTTACTCCGGGAGGTATCCCATCCGGACCGCCAAAGGTCCTCGGCCCCGCAACGGGATCGGGACCGGGCATCGGCGTCTTTTCATTCCAAAGCGACGTCGCTATTGACGGCTGAATTTGCCCTCCCACCACGACAAGTAGCTGACCAGCTTCTTGATCTCTACTTTGGCAATGTCCACATTTTCTATCCGTGGACACATTCTGCCGGCTTCAGAAGACGATACGAGTCGTTATGGACATCAGCTGGCTACCCTGGACCTCACCTGGGCGACGCAGGCGATATTGGCCTGGGGGGTGATCAATGTTCTGCATCGTCTTTCTTCTGTGCTCTCAACGCCATGTTCGCTCTTGGCTGCGAGTTCTCGGATCTACCCCAGAAAGAATCAGCATCGGAAATGTTCAACTCACGCATGAAAAGTCTGCTGCAGATAGACATTCTCGACAAAGGTGATTTGTCCCATATACAGGCCTTGTTGCTTGTGGGTCACTATGCGCTCTCGGGGGAGTATCCGATTCGATGCTATAATATTGTCGGCCTCGCATGTCGAATTGCTATGGGGCTTGGTTTGCATACTGAGAGGCATGCTGACCAACGATCTGTTACGGAGAATGAAGTGCGTCGGAGGGTATGGTATGGGTGTTTGCAGATGGAGATGTAAGTTTCCTTTTCTCTAACTATCTTCTTGGGGTTTTCTCTTAACGGTATCTAAGGACAGTATGCATGACCTTAGGGAGACCTCCCGTCCTCCAGATGACAGATGATGTTCTCGTACCAGCTGCAGTTGACGACGAATTTATCCGCACAGATGCCGAGACATGCGTCCAGCCCGAAGGCACTATATCACAGAACCTCTTCGTAGTAGAGAACATACGGCTTGCCAAGATTCTCGGCAAGATCTTGGCTTCCATATACTGGCCGAGCTCATCCTCAGACTTCAGCGCCCTTGTGCGTCTGGACAGTCTTCTCGAGGACTTCAGAACCTCACTAGTTGGCGTGTTGAGGTGGTGGGATGTTGAAACAGACCGAGAACATGGAGCACTCACATATCGAGACCACGTGCTCCGACGCCAGAGAAACGTGCTTCACGCGAGATTCCTCCATCTGAAGATTTTGCTCTATCGCCCAAGCTTTAGTGCATTCTGTGCCGATGCAAGACGTTCAAGACAACGGCGTGATACGGGTTCTGGGTCGGACGAGGTCGCATTCCTGACCAACACTCTGCAGTCAGCTTTCCAAGCTCAATGCGCAACGACGTGTGTTCAAGTGGCTTACGAATTATCATCGTCACTCTTGGCTGCGAGGGAAGGCGAAGCGACTGGTGCATGGTGGTTTAGCCTGTTCTGTAAGGCTCCTACATGGGTTTCTTGTAATGAAATTATACTGACTTCTCTCTCAGATCTAATGACATGTGGCGGTATAATCATCCTTGCCGAGTGCGCTCAGGCTGGACGAAGTAAGCATTTTAACCAAGCACAGCTCGACGCCACTTGGGAGAATACTATAGTGTTGCTACGGCTTATTAGGAGGGAAAATGCCCGCGCGCGAGGCTACTTGGAGCATCTGCTTCTCTTGAAGGACCAGGCGCGCTCTACGTATTTCTGTACGTCCCACCTGCTCTCGCTTCTTAGTCTTTTCAACCAGCTAATGTTTTATATAGCATTACGCAGCTCTGTAGTCCCATCACGTATCCCCTCTCGTAGACCATCTGTTAGTCTCGAAAGCCGCCCGGACGGGAACTTGGATGGTCTAGCTCCGACCGGAGATGATCAAGGAGAACAAGCGGATTTTATATCGACACTGTTTCAGGATAACTGGGACTGGAGTTTGGAATGCGGCATGCCGACTTATGGTGGTCTTGGATTTGGTGATGAATTTATTTTTCCTCTACCCAGTTGGCCATCGTAGCCATCATAATTTGTACAATATCCATCCAAAACCCTATTACACTCCAGTCCAATATTGCGGCTCGGGATTTGTGACACTGGTCGTCTGGAGCGTCTCGGCCGAGCTGAAACATAAGTGCACGAGGAACTCGCCCTGGGGCATCTTCCACTTGTCTGCTGCGGCATCGAAGTAGCTGAACGCATACTTGTCCAGCTTGAAAACTACCTTCTCTGTCTGACCTGCCGTGACAAGCATTTTCTGGTATGCCTTGAGCTCTTTGACGGGACGGGGGTTGCCATCGCACGTAGGTGGGCTGACGTATAGCTGTATCACCTGCTTACCATCTCTGTCGCCTGTGTTTTTAACCTCGCATGATACAGAGGCCTCTGTCTTCTGAGCGCTCTCAAACGATGAAGTAACAGACGGTTGCCCCGTCAGCTCAAAAGTCGTGTAAGAGAGACCTTCTCCGAAGTGGAACTGTGGCTTTGGTGTTGTTTCATCATCGTAGAAACGATATCCAACCTTGAGATGCTCCTCGTAGTTCAGAACGAGATTATCGTCGCAAGGAAAATTGAGATATGCCGGGTTATCCTCGTTCTTTCGTGGCCAAGACATGGGTAGACGGCCTGATGGGTTAACCTTCCCAGTGAGAATCCGTGCGATGGCGTGGCCGCACTCTTGACCAGCGAACCAAGCCTGGAGAAAAGAAGGAACCCGGTCGATGAAGGGGAAGACTGTGACGGGAGATCCGGAGAGGTTTACGACAACGGTGCGTGGATTGCTGGTGGCTACAGTGGCGATGAGGTCATATTGATCAGGAGTCAAGTCCATAGTGTCGCGATCATATCCCTCGGACTCCAGTTCGTTGGTTGTTCCAACAAATACGACTGCAACATCAGAGGATGAAGCAACTTCTGCTGCGTGAGTGATAGAACCTGGAATATCTACATGTTCCATGAATCGAAGTGAAGCACCCTGGAACATAGTTCCTCCGATCTTTGAGAGAACATCCTTCTCTGTAGCCCAAGAGTGCAACTCAACCTTGTACTCCTGACCAGCGATCATGTTTAGAGTGAAGCGTCGCTCGATTTTGGCCTTGAAAAAGTAAAAGGACTCAGGGAGCAGAACTGGTTCCTGTATGCGATGAAAGACCCTTTTTCCGTCCACCAAGACATCAGCCTTGCCGGTAGTGATAACAGAAAAAACATGGCTGCCGCTCGTTGTTGGAGTTAGAGTGTAGGACATTTCAGTGCAGTACTCCTCATTGAGATACGCTGGCCACGCTTCCTTGATCATGTACTCTGGCTGTACGATGCTCTGCTCGTGAGCAAGGTTCTCGCCCACAGTGGAGCTGTTGAACCAGCGGAGCTGAATAGGCGAGATGGTGGTAGGTTTAGCATGAGGTAGGGCTCCAAAGACGGGGACGCCAGGTGCATGTCGACAGTCAACACCTTGCGCTTTGAGGCCCTCAAGGGGTGAGATGATATGCTGTGCCAGGACTTTTGCGCTGCCGCCTCCACCGATACTTGGGTTGAGAGCGTGGTGGCCGATGACAGCAACCGAAGCCTTTGGAGGTAGTGGAAGGACATTGTTCTCGTTCTTCAGAAGGACCATACCATCAGCTGCACTAGCGGTGATGAACTCAAGCCGCTCTGTATCCTCCACTGAGCGCTCAGGCTTCTCGACAGGATCTTCGAAGCGTCCAGTCTTCCTCGCGAGATTGATGATGCGACTAACGCTCTTATCCAGGACTTCAGTAGTGACATTTCCCGCTTCAATCTCTTTGATAAGCTTCTGACCTCGCCATCTTGTGGGACCTGGCATCTCGAGATCCATGCCTGAGTTGAGGGCCTGGGCAATTGAGTATGTTCCCATCCAGTCTGATACCACAAGACCATGGAATCCCCATTCCTTTCGAAGCACATCTTCGAGCAGCCAGTGACTGTCTGCGCAATACTCCTCGTTCAGACGGTTATACGAGGTCATGAAGCACCAAGGATCAGAATCACGCATGACCAGCTGGAAGGGAAGCATGTAGATCTCGCGTAGAGTTTGTCGGTCAATATTAGATGTCATCTTGGTTCTGCTCTTCTCTGATTCATTGGCAACAAAGTGTTTCGGGGTAGCTGCAATACCCTCATTTTGACAACCGCGAACAAACGCTGAGGCGAGAGTGCCAATCAGGTAAGGGTCCTCCGAGTAGGTCTCATAATTGCGTCCGCCAAGTGGAGACCTGATGATGTTCATTGTAGGCGCCAGGAGAACATTAGCAGACTTTGTCTTGGTCTCTCTCGCAATCTCTTGGCCCAGACGAAATGCCTGCTCCGAGTCAAAGGTTGCCCCAACAGCGGTCGAACAGGGGAAGCAAGCTGCTGTGATGCCGCTCACGTAGCTCTCACCGCGAGCACCATTGGGCCCATCGGACATCTTGATGTGGGGAATGAAAACATTGTCTCGTTTGATTGTAGGTGTACGCCACCAGTCGATAGCTGAAAGTAGACTGACTTTCTCCTCGAGTGTGAGTTGAGAGACGAGATCAGCTGTAGCTTGAGAGGGAGTCATGGTGGGTGATAAATTTTCTGACTGGGGTCAGTGACTGGACTGCATGCATGGTTTGTTCTTTCTGAGGCGTGTTTTAGTGTTATGTAGCATTCGTTATGACCTGGCAGTGGAGATAAGACTATTTCCTGCGTGTGGTGGATCCGGGAAGCATCCGTTCCCCAAGTCAGTGACCCTCGGATGGCACCCGACACTGCCAAGGATATGTCCGGTTTTGCGGGGATGACCTGACTCCCCATGGGGTCTTCACCGAAGCAGAGGCTTTACTCGGGGACCCCGCATTGAATTCGCTTCTAGGCCCGGGGAGTTCAAGGGGGCCCATGCTAGAACTAGCTTCGTGACAGTGAATATATTAGATGACCAGGGCTGCCCGCATCAACAGACAGACGTAAGAGAGCAGTAACATCAGTCCTACCTTCCTTTCCCGCAATCTTTATCCTGATCTGATCTCAAGATGGGCAAGAACAGTCTTGACGGAAAGACAGACGTCGCCATGGCTGAGAGCGCCAGCCAGGCAGTCGACGAGCAGATCCTCGATCTCGACCAGAGAATCCAGGAGCTCGTCGCAGCCGCTCCTCCCTTCTATCAGAACAAGAACCTTCTCCGATTGTATCTTATGATCATTCCCACATGTCTGGCTGCTGCCGTCACTCTGGGCTTCGATGCCAGTATGATGTCTGGTCTTCAGGCTGTGCCTTCTTGGGACAACTGTAAGTTTTGTTTACTTACAACTTAGGCCATCATGACACTAACTAGTATCTCTCAGACTTTGACAAGCCCCGTGGTGCCCTCCTTGGTATCATGTCAGCTATTCTCCCTCTCGGTTGCGTTGTCGCAAGTCCCTTTATCAGCTTGGTCGGTGATCGCTATGGACGTCGCATGGGTATCTTTGTTGGCGCTGTCATCATGATCATCGGTGCTGCCATCCAGGGCGCCTCTGTTCATTGTGAGCCCCTATTCCTTTGCTCTTCATTCCTTCCTCAGCTAACCTGCCCTCAGTCGCCATGTTTCTCGTCTCCCGCTTCATTATCGGTTTCGGTCTTGTCTTCTCCAACGCCTACGCCCCCATGCTTATCGGTGAGCTCGCTCATCCCAAGGAACGACAGGTCATAACCTCCCTATACCAGACCTCGTGGTACATCGGTGCCATCCTCGCCGCCTGGGTCACCTTTGGAACATTCAGCATTCCCAGCGAGTGGGCATGGAGAATCCCTTCTCTGCTCCAGGCCGTTCCCGCTATGCTGCCCATCAGCTTTGTCTTCCTCCTTCCTGAGTCCCCTCGATGGCTCATCGCCAATAGTCGCAGCGGAGAAGCCAAGTCTATCCTTGTCAAATGGCATGCCAGTGGCAACGAGGAGGATGAGCTTGTCAAGCTTGAGTTCATTCAAATGCGCAACGTCATCGAGGCCGAAATCAGCAACGAGACCGGATGGAAGGAACTCTTCATTTCTCCTGGAAACAGAAAGCGAATCTTTATCCTTGTCTGTCTTGGTTGCTTTAGTCAGTGGTCTGGAAACGGTCTTGTCTCGTACTATCTCGTTCGCGTTCTTGAGACTGTCGGTGTCACCAATGCCCGAGAGCGTAACATTCTGAACGGCTGCCTCATGATCTTCAACTGGCTTACTTCAATTGCATCAGCCTTCCTTACCGCCTACATGAAGCGTCGCACTCAGTTCCTTATCTCCGTCGGAGGTATGCTCGGTATCTTCGCTTCTCAGACCCTCTGCGCTGGTCTTTTCAACGAGGATCACAACACTGCAGCTGGCAAGGCCGTCATCGCGATGCTCTTCCTCTTCTACTTCTTCTACAACTTGGCTTTCAACGCCCTGCTGTACTCTTACCCCGTCGAGCTCCTTCCTTACCCTATCCGTGCCAAGGGTTTCTCTCTTCTCATGTTCTTCGGCAAGGCCAGTAACTTTATCAACACCATGGTCAATCCCATCGGTCTTCAGGCCCTCGCTTGGAAGTTCTACTTTGTCTATGTCGCCTGGCTCGCTATTGAGCTTGCCATCGTCTGGAAGTTCTTTGTTGAGACCAAGGGTCCCAGTCTTGAGGCTATTGCTGCTGTTTTCGATGGTTATCCTGCAGCCGACTCGTCCGAGACAATTGATTTCGAGAAGAAGGCCGATGAAAACTAAACGGGGTCTGCTCTTTCTTCTCCACCTTTATATATAGTGATTCGGAGACCTTGAGATATTCCTTGGAAGTGCTAGCATTGTTGATGAGAGTGTTTCCAGAAGCGATGACTCCGTAGTGGATCCCTAAATCTCAAAGTCACAGCCTTCCACCCCACCCATATCGGTCGCGTCGCTGCTTTTGACCACACCTATAAAGACCCTCCCCTTGCCTCTCATTTTCCTCCTCAGCTCAACTCTTTCCTTCACCCCCTCCTCCCTGCCCATTGCGTCTTTTTTTTTTTTTTTTCCATCGTTCCTTTCTGCACGGCCAACAAGGGCGAAGTTGACGGACACACCGTGACCTCTCCGCACACGTACCAACCATTTGCCGCCTCAACGATTGCGATGAGTAACCAAACTATCCACCATTCGCTTGCTGAAGATGCACTTTTTCGATTCGAAATGGACAACAGAACATGAATATGACGGGATGGCCTTTGGGCAGCCTCTTCCAGGGAAAGCTGCCCAATGCTTAGGAGTTGCAAATAATAGAGTAGTGGTTAACAGCAATCTGACCCTCATCCTCTTGGCAAGGCAACCCCGACCGACATGAACCTACAGAGTCCAGGCTGCCACCTCGCCTCCTACATCAACACGACCATACGCGCCATCTCCGAATCATACAATAACCCGCCGAGCTGAAACCATCCATGAATCCATGTCAGACCAGAGGATGGCTTTTAATCAAATTCGTCAGACATACAACCGCGCATTTTAGCTTTGTGCAGCTACCATGGATTCTTACTAGTTGGCCTTGCCTTCACAACGCTGCGCTTCTTTGGCACTAACTAAAACTCCGCTGATCATGACACGAGCGCGTGCTTTATAAAGTAATTTCCGTCCAATATCCCATAGGGGCCATTCATCCTAACCAAAGAGCCCAACTTACAGTTATAGATATATTACAATATTTCAACTAGGCGCAATAATTTATCCACTTTTGTCTGAGTAACGCCTTGAGCCCTCTCGGATATAACTTAAGTCCACGGAAGGCGCCTGTAAATTGTTAAAACTTTCCCTAAACCGAAATCAGGCGTATTCCGGGTATTTGCCTCTAAAGTACTATAATATTGCTAGGAGGTAGCAATTGTTTACTGGAAATTTTTAACTAATAGGAAGTCTATTAAGAAATTATAAATAATTAAGTTAAATATTAGCTACAGATGTTTATAACTAGATGAGTATAAAATAGTCAAATATAGCTTCTAGCAGTATTTTTTTATAAACTTATTCTTCTATTACTTTACCTTTTACTAATATGAACCTAAAAAAAATATTTTAAATATATTCTTTAAGAGTTTACCTTGTGTTACAACCTAAAACTATAAAATACATACTCCAGATATATTACAGATTAATAGGCTAATTAAGAAGGGATTACAGCCTTTAAAGTAAGCCATCCTAGATGAATTACTATTATAAAAGTAAGCTACTATAAGAGGATTATAATTAGAATTATAAGCTTTATAAAATAATTTACTATATAAGACTGTTTATTACACTTATTAAATAAAACTTAAATAGTTAATTATTAATATAGCAATAATATAAAGCATAATATTATATAATAACACTCTATTAGCTATATAACCTACACCCAGCTTATAAGCCTTTAACTTACTTTTTTATTAATATAAACCTAATATTAAAGGTTTATCCTTTAAAAATCAGCTACCCTATATCAGTTATAGGATTAAAATATTATATATTAATAACTTTTATTTAAAAAGTTTTTTAAAAGCTTTTAAGTAATTTAAATTACTATAGCAACTTTAAGCAACCCCAACACCCCTACCTCTAATCCTATTTAAAATATAAATAAAGACATTAATTTTATTAATAAACTTAACTAAAATAAATTAACTACTAAATAACTTAAAAACCTTATTAAGAAACTATATAAAAAGCAGTAGAAAGCTCCCACCTTTAAGAAAGATATTAAAGTTACTCTTAAACTTTAACCTCCACTAGTGTATAATAGTAAATCTATTAAACTTTAATTATTTATTATATAACTTAAGGCTTATTTTTAAAACTTTCCTACTGCTTTTAAAAAAAAAGAAAATAAAATATCTTTTATAGCATCTTATCTCTTTAAACTCGCTTTTAAATAATTTAAACCTGTTTAAGATAACTATATTAAGTATAATCTTACTGCTAAAGAATTTATAAAAGCTATTTTTAAAAGTTTTAATAAATTTAAAAAAGAATTTAAAAAAGCTTTTAAAAATATTAAAGAAATTAAAATAGCTAAAAATAAGCTTACTGCTATTTATTAAAAAAGAAAGTATTTAAATTACGCTATAATATTTTAAGACCTAGTAATATACGTTAATTAAAGAGAATTAGCATTTATTAAATAATTTTATAATAGACTTAAGCCTAAGATTAAAAAAGAAGTTTATTAAATTAATTAAAAATAATATAATTTTTTATTTTTTATAAAAAAATATATAAAAGCTAATAATTTACTATAGGAATTAAAAATAAACCTTTTAAAATAAAAAAGAAAATATTAAGGATTTTAAATAAACTAAAATAAAAAACAGCAAAAACCGATTGCTAAAAATAATAGTAGTATAGCTAGACTTATAAACTTTAATATAATATAAAAAAAAAAAAAGGAGTTTAAATGCTATAATTATAGAAAATTAAACTATATAGCAAGAAATTGCAAATTCTTAAAAAAAAAGCAATCTTTAATTTCTAAACTAAAGGCAATATATATTATAAACAAAGGTAATAAAGCTATTTATTTATTAAAATAATTAAAATTTTTTAAAAACCTTAATAACTATAATTTTTATAATTTTTTATTTAAACTTTTAAATATATTTTAAATACTGGATAAAGAAGTTAATAATAAAATCCTTAACTAATAACCTATCTCTTAAGTTAATTTTATAAACCTAGTAAATTTAATTAAAGGCATTGCCCTAAATAATAATAAAGATAATAAATAATGCAACTATAGATATTACTTTAAGGAATTTTAAGATATTATAAAATACTATAAGAATTTCACCCTTAAAATTATAACTCTTAATTTATTTTAATATAATATTATAAATAAAGCAAGCGCAGATATAAAATACTCTTTAATAGTACTATATACTTACTTAAATAACTTATAAAAATAAACTTTAAAAACCTAGTATATTATTAAAGCCATTATTATTAATTAAATACTTCTATAATATCTTAACTATAAATAAGTAATTAAAGAATATAACTACATTAACCCAGTATATCTAATACACTATAGTATTAGTTAAACTAATTATATTACCTACAGGTATATAAAATATTTTAAATAAAAAGCAGAAAAGAATATTTTTTTAATATACATCCTTTAGTATATAATATTAGAACTATATAATAATTTATACTGCCTTATATAAGAAGTTACTTAATAATATTAATTCCTTAAGACAGTTATTTTAAAACCTCTTAAATGTCTAAATAAAATAAGCCTTTTTAAATATATTAATTAATCTTATAAGATATATAAACTAAGAAAATTATAGAATTAATATAAGTAAGAAAAAATTAAAAAAGTAAAATTAAATTACTAATAAAAAGAATTTAAAAACTATAATAAAATAAAATATATATAACATGTAGATAAAAAAATTAAAAACTAGCATTATTTAAAAAACTACTAAAGTCTTTTATAAAAGGGCAGCAGGAGGACTTATAATACTTAAATATTATTAACTTAAAATACAATAGTAAAAAAAAAAAAAAACACTTTAGTAAAAGAATTATTTTAATAATATTATTAAATAAAAATCCGCTTAATATTTTAATAAATAGTAGGTCAAGAAGTAACTATATATCTGCTGTAACTATAATACGCCTACAGTTACTAGTATATAAAAAAAAAAAACTATATTAACTTTTTTATATTAAAGAATAAACCTTTAAGTATAATAAAGAATAGATTAAGTAATAGACTAATCCCCTGCTATTATATATTAGCAACTGTACTATAAATATAGTATATAATATAGCTAATATTTTAAAATATAACCTTATTTTAGGAATACCCTGGTTATATAAATATAAACTTAATATAAAATAAAAAATAAGCTAAATTTATTAATATAATAACAGAAGTATTTTAAATAAAACTAATATAGAAATATTAGAAAAAGAACCAGGTTGTTAAAAGCTTAAGGTTTTCCTTAGCCTTTTAAATATCCCTCTTTAATATTATTAAAAAAGAGAAAAAGTAAAGTAAGTTTATATATAAAGGTATATTACTATTTTATATTAAAAACTAATATAACTTAATAAAGAATTACATAAATTAAAAATAAAAAAATTTACTTTTAAAAAATAATTAATATTAATTTTAAAATAATATTAAAAATACTAAAAGCTCTTTAATAATTAATTAAAAGAAAAATTACTACTATATTTAAAATAAGACTATAAAATAATATTAAAAAAAGAAGAATTACTAAAGTTTTATAAAATATATAATTTAAGTAAAAGAGAATTAAAAATACTTAAGAAATAGATTAAAATACAGTTATAGAAAGAATATATTTATATATTAAAATCACTAATTAAATATTTTATTATCTTTATTTTAAAAAAAAACAGTAAACTATAATTAATTATTAACTATTATAAACTAAATTAAATTATTATTAAAAATAAAACCCCTTTACTATTAATTTTATAAATTAAAAATAAGTTATATAAGAAAAAGTAATTTATAACCCTTAATTTTATAAAAGCTTATAAGCTTATATAAATAAAAGAAGGAGATAAATAAAAAACAGCATTTACTATAAAATACAGGCTGTATAAATATATAATTATACTATAAGAACTTACTAATACACCTGCATTTTTTTAAAAAAAAATAAACTATATATTAGAACTATATTTAAATAACTTTACAATAGCTTATATAAATAATATTTTTATTTTTTCAAAGACCTTTAAAGAATATAAGAAATACATTTATTTTATATTAAAAAAACTTAAAAAAATAAAACTCTTTATTAATTTTAAAAAATATATTTTTTATTTTTAATAAATGGAATTTCTTAAATATATTATTACTTTAAAAAAAATCTATATAAATTTTAAGAAAGTTGCTGTAATTAAAGAATAACTAATACCTATAATACTTAAAAAAGTATAAGCATTCCTTAAACTCGCTAATTACTACTAAAAGTTTATTAAAGACTTTATATAAAAAGCTACTTTATTAATAAATATAATAAAAAAAGGCATTTTTTTTAAGTAAAAGAAAGAATAGCAAAAAGCCTTTAAAGAACTTAAAATAGCAATAATATTAAAACCTATTCTTACTATATTTAATCTAGAAAAACCTATTATAATTAAAATAAATATATTAGTGTTTATAATAGAAGGAGTATTAAATTAACCTAAAGACAACAGCAAGCTAAGACCTATTACATTTTTTTTATATAAACTCCATAAACTAGTAATATAATATACTATATATAATAAAGAAATACTAGCCATTATTAAAGCACTTAAAAAATAAAAATATTACTACTACAGAAGCAAGTATAAAATTACTATTCTTATAAATTATAAAAACCTTACTTACTTTACTACTATATAAAAATTATTAAGCTAATAAATTAAATACTTTAAATTTCTTTTATAATTTAACTTTAAACTTATTTACTATAAAAAATTAAAAAATAAATAAGCTAATATATTAAACTAATAAGTTAATTATAAATAAAAAGTATTCAAGTATACTGCATAAGTATTATAATTTAATAATAATAGTAATATTAAATAAATATAAATCTACGCTATATTTAAAGTTCTAAAAAGCAACCCTATACTTAAAAAAATTAAGGAATTTATTAAAGATTAGGAAAATAAATAATACCTTAAAAATATTATTATAGATTTAAAATACCCTAAATAATATAAAAAAATTTAAGTACCTAAAAAACTATAAAAAAAAGTAGTTAAATATATTTACAAGTATCTTTTATATAAATATAAAAATATAATAAAAATATATAATTAAGTTCTAATATACTATAATATTAAAAAACTTAAAGAATATATAAAGTATATTATATTATATTATAATATATATTAATAAATAAAAAATAGAAGATATAAATCTTATAGAAAACTATAACCATTACCTATTATAAAATAACCCTAGGAATCAGTTACCTTTAACTATATCACTAATCTACCCTTATTAAAAAAACCATTTACAGGAATATAATATAATAGTATCCTTATAGTAGTCTGCTGACTTATAAAGCAAGCCTACTTTTTACTATATAAAAAATCACATATATTAAAAAACCTTATTTACACTTATATAAAAATAATTGCCGCTAATTACAGGCTACTAAAAGAAATTATCTTAAATTAAAAATAAATATTTACTTTTAAATTTTAGTAAAAACTTATAGCTAAATTAAAAATAAACTATAAACTTAACATTATATACCACCCTTAAATAAATAAATAAATTAAATATATAAATTAAATTATTAAAGCCTACTTATAAGCTTATATTAACTTTATATAAGATAATTAAATTAAAAAACTACCAGTAGCTCAGCTATACTATAATAGTATACTATTAAAATCTACAAAATTAACGCTTTTTTATACAAATTATAGATTTACGCTAAAAGTATTTAAACTATTATAAAATAGACCTAACTTAAAAAAAATATAATTATAAGCTAAATTAATAATTAACTTATATAAAAAAATAAAAGCAGTACTTAAATTTACCCAAGAACTTATAAAAAAATATATAAATAAAAATAAAATTATAAAACTAATTCTTTAAAAAAGGGATATAGTTTACCTACTATAATATTTACAAGGCCATAAGCTACTAAACATTAAAATAAATAAGCTAAGTAATAAACTTAATATTAAAAAAATAAAACCTTATAAAATTCTAGAATAAATTAAAGAAGTTAACTATAAATTAGCACTACTAAATATAATAAAAATTTAAAATCTAGTCTTTTATATATTATAACTTAAAAAAATATAAATTAATAAAGAAATTAAAAGACTTATTTTAAATAAAATTATTATAGAATATTAAAAAAAGGAATATAAAATTAAAAATATAATTGCTGTATACTAAAACCCTAAAACCTAAAATATTAAATACCTTATTAAATAAAAAAGCTACTTAAAACTTAAAAACTTATAAAAACTTATTAAATACTTCAGCTTTTAAAAGCTAATAAAAAAGTTTCTCTAAACTATAGAATTAAAGGATTTAAATTAGCAAACTTAAGCCCAATGCTTAAAAAAAGCTAATTAATATTATTAAAAACCTTTAATTATTAAAGATTATTTACTACTCTATCTTCTTTATTTAATTCCTATATTCTATAATAAACTAACTCCTTACTACACTTTTTTATCCTACTTTTAATATAATAAATTTATAATAATTAATTTACAGCCTTAGATAACTTTGCCTATAACTTTAAAAGCTAAATTTAAAAAGACTTTAAAGCCTTACCTACTGCTTCTTCTTTAGTCTTTAATTTTTTATATTAATTTAATACTTTTATTACTAAAAGAAAAATAAGTCAGCTTTAATTAATAATAAAGAAAAAACATCTACTTATAAAAAAATATAACTAATATACTATTATAAAACCGGCTATGCTTTATATACTTATAATAATAAAAAAAATTCTTAATTATATAATAAGAAATCTTTTTTTAAAAATAATATATATACAGTATATTTAAATTAAACCTATTAAATAAAATATATAATACAAGAATATTACACTTATAAACTTTATAAGAAAAAGACTTAAATACTTTATTAATTATAATAGCATTTTTAAAAAAGCAAGTTTACAGGAACTATAAATATAAGAAAAGTAATATACTTATAGATTATATACTACTATATATATAGCCTTAAAGATAAAATTAATGAAGAGGGGGTATTATATTATAACCTAAAACTATAAGATATATACTCCGGATATATTATAGACTAATAAGCTAATTAAAAAGGGATTATAGCCTTTAAAGTAAGCCATCCTAAATAGATTACTATTATAAAAGTAAGCTACTACAAGAGGATTACAATTAGGATTATAAGTCTTATAAAACAACTTACTATATAAGACTGTTTATTACACTTATTAAATAAAACTTAAATAATTAGTTATTAATATAGCAATAATATAAAGTATAGTATTATATAATAACACTTTATTAGTTATATAACCTACACCTAGCTTATAAGCCTTTAACTCACTTCTCTATTAACATAAACCTAATATTAAAGGTTTATCCCTTAAGAATCAGCTACCCTATACCAGTTATAGGATCAGAACGTCACACCTTGTATTAATTATTTAGTGTATGGTTTGATATATAGCCCTATAGCTAGACTTTTATACTTATTAATTATAATACTAATCTGCAAGAAGACATATACCTTTTATACTATTTGGTAAAGATAGAGAACTGGTTTAGTATCCTTGCCAACCACTTTCAGGCAACTGGCTTCTTGTAATAGAGAAGTACCCCGATTTTTCGAGACTGGCTTGAAACTCTTTGAATTTCCTCGTACTAGCTTTCCTCTCAAATAAGATGTCAAGCTCTAGGTAACTCAAGCCCTTGGGTTCTGGAAGCCTAAAGTAACACCAGATAAAGCTTAACGCAGTGGTAACTGCATAGAAAAAACATGTCTTGCTTCGCCAATTGAGGGCAACTGGATTCAGCATGTGCGAAGTGCCAATATTCATCGCAATACTGATAGCGTTATACGTGGCGCGAGCAAGGACGACCGATTTGACTCGGAGGCGCGTTGACGGAATTTCAGCCACTAAAACATAGCAGACTGGTCCAATAGTCATGTCGTATACAAAGGTCAAAAGGATAAGGAGACCAGCTGCAGCCCATGATGTTGCCCGTGATGATGGCAGAGTTCCAACGATCCCGGCAGAAATGAAAATCCAGAATGAAACCACCAATCCTGTTAGGTATAGTCGTCGTCTTCCAAAGTGAGAAAGGAGAAACCATGCAATAATCCCACCTAAAATTGCAAGTGCGTACATCCCGACCGCTAGACTAAATGCAGACCGTACATCAACTCCAGCTTGCTCATAGAAATAGGCAGCAAAGCCAGTTAGCGTTGAACCGCTCATTGCCTGAGTAGAAAAGACTAGACAGCAGATTTCCGTTCGGCGGAGGTTAGTATATTTGAAGCAGTCTAGGAAAGACGAGCTTCTTTTATGGATATGCTTCTCAACATCGTCTGTATGTTTCATCATCGCAAGAGACTTGTCAACATTAAAGTCAATAAACCTTGTCGTAACAAGTCTCAACAAAACTTTTCTTGCTTTTTGTAGTCTTTCGTGTCGTACTAGCCACCCTGAGCAGTTTTCAACAAGTTTAGTTTTATACTTCTCTCCAGGTCGACTGACTTACAGGGGCTCTCAGGGGCGAAAATAACCCCAAGAAATATTACGACGGCAAATACCCATTGAAGGCCGAAAGGGATTCGATATGACCACGGGGACGTATTGTCGACTAACCTTCGCATTATGGCCACTCCTAGCAATTGTCCGATCAGCCAGCACATATTTACGCTGCTTAACAAGTACGCACGCATTTGCACAGGCATCACTTCGGCAGCGTAGGTGGTGGAGAGACTTTGAAAGGCACCCCATGGAATACCTCTTTTTGTTAGCGTATTGGTATTGTAGCAGCAGCATCAGACATACCGCACAGGATTTGAGATGCCAGTATCATCTCAATGTTGACAGCGAAAAAAGCAGGGAAAATAAAAAGCATCAACATGACTAAAGCCCCTAGCATTGTCCAGTGGTATCCGAATCGATCAGTCGAGAAACCGTTAAGAAAAAGGCCTATTATTTCGCTAACCACGGAGGCATTCGACAATGCGGCTTGCCATGACGGACTGATCTGGTACGTGATGGCGCCAGATGAGTCTGCTCCGGGGGCTGGATGTCCGTATGCCTGTCGAAAGGCAGGGAGAGCATAGAAGCTGTTAATCAGCGTAGTATCGTAGCCTTCCATAATGATGGTGCATGAAAGGAGGAATGACCAAGCCATGGCCTTGGCATAAAGGCGACATCCATTGTAAAAATTCATTTTGCGTTCGATATCTGCAGCCACTTGAGCATCTCTTGGCGGCTCAAGTGTATTAGGAATTGCGGTGAAGAAATCTCGAAACACCTTGTCACAGATGAGTGTTTCTCCCGCGGCCGTTCGATTTGTCTCGGCATCATGAACAGCTTCGAACGGTTGGCTTGGAAGAGTTTCGACGAAGCCGGAAGCGGCGGACACTAATTCCACGAACTCTAACGTGCGAGGGTTTTCAGACGACACATGAGTGCTTTCATCTCCAACCATTTTTTCCTCCATTAAATTTGTGCTTAATAGGTGAGTGCCGTGGACGACGATGGATAGCTCAGGCGTGGGATAACCCGCAATTGAGGTCGCAATGGAGACGAGCAGCCCCACATGCATGGCACCCACTCTAATACAGAATTTATGGAAACGAATTGACGAACTCCGAGGAAGACAGAGACTTGGGTGGCGACAAACCCTGGTTTGTGGAGGTGACGCCACCAGAGCACCAATGGTCATGCAAGTGGGTTTGGCGTTGTTAGGTTAGGTTAGTGTGGGTCCAATATTTGCTTGTAAGGGAACTTGGGAACCTTAACCTAGTATTGTCACGTAACAGAGATGCATCTCACTTAAATACAGCCGGCTGATACAGCAGATAAAGTTAGTGCTTTATAAGGGTGTTATACTACGTGGGAACTGTCATAATGCAGAAACAGCTATTAAAGTTTACAAGTCGCATTAAATAGGTCCAGTTTAAGGCTGGAAAGCTGAGATTAGTTAGGGTTGCGGGAGCTATCTTAATTTAGAATGCAATCTATCTACATGTAGCCGCATGGCAGTAATTATTTAGTATATTAAGATAGAATATGTGACACGGTGTAAAAATAACCTGGCGAAAGCCCTTTAATAGAATTTCTCTTCAAATGCATTATAGTTTCACCAAGGTGTTACTTATGTATTGCGTTTTATAGCTAGATATATACTTGTGTTTTTAATTTAATTTACTATATTCTTATTATTATTTCATTCATTATTTAAAGTTTATTATACATTTTATATGTATTCCAGCGTGAATTGCTATAGCCTTTGGATAAACGTCAAAAAGCGAGATCGAAACGCTTTACTATCAACGTCAACAGCGACTCGGCAATTAGGAATAGGGGGCGAAGGAGTCTCTAGTCGAACCGCTATCATAATGCCGCGCGCTTCACCGTCGCCCGTAATGATTGATACAGCCATGTCCCTATACTCGCACAAGTCGGGTTTGGACACGACAGCCACGGCCAAGGGGTCGTGCATGGGGATCGACTCAGTCTTGGGTCTACCCGGGAACCTGGAGGCTTGATAATCTATGTAGGCCATGGTGGCGTCTCCCGCAAACGCAGCGAAACTCGAGGAAGCCTTCTTGAGTTCTTGGGCATCGGCCTTGGTGAGACGAACTTGCAGCGTGCAGTCGAGCCCAATCCAGCGTTGAGGAATACCGGAACGCAGAACGGCTCGGGCAGCCTCAGGGTCTGAGAAGACGTTGAACTCTCCCGGCTTGTCTCGTGAATACATGGTCCCGAAGAAGACTCCCCCCATGACGACAAGCTCCTTGATGGCTGTCTTTATTTGGGGCTCGAGAAGAAGGGCGATGGCAACGTTGGTAAGAGGTCCAATGGCGACAATAGTGATTTCGCCCGGATTGGCCAGGATGTGCTCGACAATAGCCACAGGGGCGTAGCCTGGGGTCGAAGGACGCGCCGTGTCTTTGAGTGCGAGAACGTGAGGGGCGGGTGTTCGCCTTTGATCGGTATGAATGATGGGGGTTACTGAACCGCGGACGAGCGGCGTGTCCTGGATGCCAAGTCGGTTAAGGAGGACGCCAGTCAAGATTGTGGCGCTCTCGACGTCGGTATTGCCATTGACTGTGGTGATCAAATCCATTTGAATGTCTGGATCTGCATGTGCCAGGGCGAGAGCAAAGCCATCATCGACGTCCGCGCCGGCCCCCATAGATAGGTCAGTGTCGAGTATGATGCGTGTTACTGGCATGCTGTATAGAGAAGAAAGGCTCAAAGGGAGGTTGAACGTAGTGTTCTTTGTAGGAATGTTTAATTCTTGTACGCCCTGTTGTGTTCTTTCTTGAGTTGTGTGTGTGTAATTTTGTCAGGACCTGTTGACAGGTTTTTCTCAACCAGTTGAGTCTAAATCACTCTCACGATCTCCTAATATGCCGGTCGTTCATTCGGGTAGTAGCCGGTCGGACAGAGGACCGACGTTGCGCCCTTAGCAACCGATAAATCGGCAATAGACTTAGCCATCTTGTGGGGGATTCCTGGGGACCACCAGTCGACAGTGGTTGATCGGTCATTGTCCCAGTTTCTCCAAATATCTCCGCGCCGTTGGGGTCATTGCGGGTCCCTATTTTGTCGGGGGCGCCCCGATCTGCGATCTAGCATCCATGGAACAAACGGTGGGATTTTCATTTTCTCAAGACTGTTGTCCGGAAGGGGAGGCCGTTTACGAATAACAGCTATAATCAGAGGCTACCGAAAGCCAGAGTAGTCGGGCATATTTAGTCGAAGCAACCTCCCCAATCTTTTCATCCATCCTCTCCTGCGACAATTACCAAACATACTTATCTAACCATAAAGTTCATGGATCAATCCAACGACAAAGTTGGCAGTTACCATCTCGAAACCCTGGACAATGCCGAGCTTCCAAAGGCTTTCGACGAGGCAGTCCAGATGCGATCTGAGTTGGATAATTTGCCCTTGTTGACGGCTGTTCGCCTCTACTAGCGAGTCTCCTTGATTTGCATGCTGGGCGCGTTCAGCGCCGCGCTGGACGGCTACCGTGAGTTCAAATGTCGACGAGGAGGAACCCGAAATCACTCTGACTTTTGAAATTTCATCAGAGGTGGCCATCGCGAGTTCCATAGTCTCAAATAAAGGCTTTATTCGTCAAATGTCAAGCGGCGGCATTGCGCTCAATCCTACTCAGGTGGCTGTCTGGGGAGGCATGCTGTCGACGGGCCAATTCATTGGAGTAGGCCTGCTTCAGCTGGGAACGGACATACTGGGCCGTAAGAAAGCTATGCATCTTACATGGCTCATGCTTGTTATCGTCAGTTACTAGCCCCTGTCTGTATGGTCTCTCTATACTTTCGGTAGTTACTGACACTGGCCTCCATAGTCCGTGGCGCTGGAGACAGCCGCAACGAACTGGCTCTACTGGCTCTTCGCCAAGCTCATTGCGGGTGCTGGTCTGGGCATGATGCAAGCGACTTATCCCGTTTATATTTCTGAACAAGCCCCAACCCAAATTCGAGGCTCCCTCACCACTTCGTACATGTTGTGAGTTGCTTAGCATCGCCGTAGCTTCTTCATTAGGCCACACTGACTGGCCGTAGTTGGTATGTTCTCGCACAGATATTCGCGCCTTTGGCGTTGCGTCAACTGGCCATCACCGACCCATATGACTTCCGGACCGCCATCCTAACGCAGTGGGGCATGCTGGATGTCCTGCTTGCCATCAACATTTTCTTGCCGGAAAGTCCCTGTGAGTTTTGATCATCATTGTAATTTCAATCTGAGGCTGATGGAAGCCAGGGTGGCTTGCTCAGAAAGGCATGTATGACAAGGCAGGAAGGGTACTGGCACAGACACATAAGGGGGTGACAGGGTACGATGTAAAGAAGGAACTGGTAACGTATAAATCTTCCCTACTGATCTTCTCAACTTAAGCTTACCTGTCACAGTCGATCATGGTCGCTACCGTTAAGCACGAAAAGCGTATCGCAGCAGAGGAAAAGAATCAGTACAAAGAGATCTCTAAAGGCGTCAACCTTTAGCGGCTCTTCATCGCATTCTAGCCCAAAGCCATGCAGCAACTCGCTGGACAAAGTGTCACCAATAACTATAGCACATATTTCTGTGAGTTGGCTTGGCCGTATTGCAATTCGGGCGCGGCGTATTGTCGTTCTATTACTAACTGGACATTAGTCCAACTAGCAGGGAACAAAAATCCCTTCACTGTAACTGTTATTCTTGCCGTTTGTCAACTCATGGGCGTTCTCGTAAGCTCTCTCACATCAGACAAATTTAGTCGACAGTGGCTCACACTCGGGTTATTTAGGTCCGGGGCTGTCTCAATTCTCGCCATTGGTATCGTAGGATATTTTAACTACCAGCGTCAAGACCTGGGTAGCCTCCTGGTGAGTTCTAGTCATGATTACATAAAAACATTATAACTCAACCCTAATTACAGGTATTTTAGGCATGCCTGTCCAACTTTAGAGTCATCGGCGGCGCTAGAATCGCATACTCATATATCGCCGAGATTCCCACCTAGCGGCTACAATCACGGACGGCTTCAATCGCCCTCATAGGATCCTTTTATCTTGGGTTAATATTCAACTATACTGTCCCGCTCATGCTACATATTTAGAGTGTTAGGACAGGATATTTGTAAGTTAATGGTCCTATTTCACCGGTAGGATGGTCTTATAGCTGACTTTTACTAGCTTTAGAGCCACTGGCATCATCTCCTGCATGGTTGGATACTTTATCCTCCCAGAGATCCGGGGCCAAACCCCGGCTGAGATTGATGAAATGTTCAAGGACAAAATTGCACCTCATAGATTCCGAAAGCATGTCACGCGCGTGCAGATGTTCCTTGAGGAAAGGGGAAGCAAGCAGGTTCTCACGGATGAAAAAGCGTAATAATGCTATATTTGCATCAGGATAGCACCTCTTTTCTGTCTCACGCCGTATTATTATTGCTACCTCAATCTAGATTAAGATTTGTATAAAGAATAGGTGGGAATTTATCCCTTGGATTGCATTTCAGTGCACAGTATACTCATGTAGTAGAACGGTGCAACAAACGCAAGCTGAGATGGTTTTAATCACTAGTGTGGTCTAGTTTGTACCTTGAGACAGGAGATTTGCGTAGACAAGGCGGCCGATATGCTTTCGTGGAGATATGGGAACAACTAGACTAGTATTTCACTGCACAACTCCGAGGACATATATGCCTGAAGTGATGTGACGTTTTCCCTTATATTGCGATAGGAGCCTGCATCGGGGATACACCATCATGGCTGAAATCTTCTTACCTGCGCTTGGCAATGGTATGCTGCCCATCATCCACGCCTCCCTCTTTTATAGATTGAGCTCAGTACACCTAAAGAAACCTGCTGACTGCTTTCCTCCAAGCTTATACTCCCAATTCTACCTTAAGAATATAACTAACCACTATTTACACGCGCAATCCCAGCCTTGGCACATGCCTCCTTTCCCTAATGAAACATTCTAAAACATTCATCACAACTGGCAAGTATCGGCGTCTTTTCCGAAAGACAAATGTTTGGTCGGGCAGTCTCCGACATCGCAAGTCGGGAAAACGCCGACACCAGCAGCCACTGACATCAAAGAGACTTTGGCCATTCGGGTTTAGGCATCCGTAGATTTGGCTATATGGGAATAGGAAATAAGGCCACCCTCAAGAATCGCTGACTCATCAGTTTCGAATAGCTCATCGGACCAAGCGTGCTTCTTGTCGGTCATTCTGGCTGAGCCCCCAGTAGCACGAATTAGAGCATTACAGTATATTATATTATATTACAGTATATTATATCAGTAATAATCACAGTCTCTGAAATGAAAGAACGGCTACATCTGTCGCAATCCCGACGATACTCCCCTTCACAAAACACAAGCAGAGCTGGTCGGGGCCGCTTCGCCTCACCCACTCGGTCCCATGACCAATCACTCCCTGCTTTCCAAAGGCCTGCTCGAGGTTCTCATAGACAAAAGGCCGTTCCAGCATGTGACAGATGCCGCTCATTCAAGAAAAAGTGCAGCCGGACGTTCCCCGTGTGCAGTTTATATGCCAGCACAGGCCGAGAGTGCTCATATAGTACAGCACCAGCGACGAGCGAAGCGGAGGTTGTGCAACTGAGGGCACGAGTCCAGTGGTTAAGTGACTTTATTAATCATAACCTGCTCGCAACACATCATGGCGAAGATATCGAGAATGTTAAGACTGGCTCGGACCTCGCCGAATTGCTAGGGAGTCAGTTGGGTGTAAATCCTGCAAACTCGGCAAACCTGCAGTTCAAGGCTCAAAGCCAAAAGGCATTCATAACAATACCATCGTCGAATCTAGCACAGCCTCAAGTCAGAACTGGCATTCTCTCCTCTACTCCTGCCGAGTTAACTAGCTCTAATCATAGAAGCAGGGGCCTCAATGTTCAAGATAAAGCAAGCAGTCGCACCTCACCCACTAATACTGGCAGCGCCGATCTCGCAGTCGGTCATGTTTCCTACCGGAACTCAGCGGGCACAGATCAAGCCACCGAAGGCTTCGTCGTAGGCCACGGCCGTGCACCAGATGCGGCAGCCCGTCGCTTTATAGATGCCTACTTCCGGAACGTGGATAGGGCATACCCCTTTGTCAACCAGGCCAAGATCCTCAAGAATCTTGAGACCATGGGCGATTTAAGCTTCAAGACTCGCAGTCTACTCTGCTGTATCTGATCGTGTCCATTGGCTGCACCACCCTCGAGCAAGCCGGCCAGGTCCCCAGGGAGACGAGAAAACGGTTCGAGGTGGCTTATGCCGAGATCATCCAAGAGTGTATATGTCAAAACAGCATCGAATCTCTCCAGATTTTAATGCTGCTAGCTCTTTACTCGCTGTTCAATCCTACCAGGACGTCAACATACTCCATTGTCGGCATTGCCGCCCGGCAGGCCATCACGATAGGTCTCACACGTCGGGCGGCCGATGACCATGCCCACTCACCAGCTGAAACTGAGCTACGTCATCAACTTTACTGGAGCGTCTTGACTCTCGATCGCATGATGGCTGTATCTCAAAGTCTGCCCGTGGCATTGACAGACGAGAATGCTGATGTGCCTCTTCCGGGCTTGACAGTTAACGAATTTGCCAGCCCAGAGAGAGCAACGTACGCGCGGAAACTGCAGACGAGTCGACATATCATCCAGCTACAACAGCTAGAGAGCCGCATCTTGGACCAAATTCATTTCAGGAAAAAGACCGAGATCGCAAAGCTGACACCGTCAGATAGGCGAGTAACGCTAAGTAGTCTGCGGGCGTCCATTAAGGACTGGTACAGCAAGGGATGCCTGATGTCGCCCATGGAGGCTGGTAACGCCACCGTACACAGCAGTATTACATAGCTCAGCGCTCGGTACTACTATTTATTATTGCTGCTGTACTTCCCGAACCACTTCAACAGCTCAGTAGAGGCTGTGTCACGGCAACATCTACTGCAGTTAGCGCAGCATCATCTCCAAGCCATATCAGCGCTGTTTCAGCAACGACAACTGCCCTTAAACAGCGTCACGCTCCACAGATTGATGCCTGTAACTCTGTTGTTAATGTACAAATTTATGACGACATATCGTCAAACAGACTGGGCCTCGCCAGCCATGTTTCCCTTCCTAGCAAAAGATAAGGTCGCAGTGCTATTGTCAGTGCTAGAAGCATTCCCAGAAGAGTAGAAACCTGCGAAGCAGGCAGCACAGACCGTGCGCCAGTTCGCGGGACTCATTTCGGGCGGCATAGCGGCCTTCTTCTCCGAGAATGCAGTGTTCCCGTTGGCAGTTGCTGGAGTCGGAAATGCCACCGTTGATGGGGACAACGCTGCAGGAGGCACTGGTCGTGACAAAGAGAGCCTGCTGGTTCTGATGAAGCACTGCATCACGGAACTGACTTCCTTGATGGTAGAGATGTTGGGAAGGTCGACTTGCTTCCAGTTTGTCGAGTATCCATCCGACGACGACAATCAAATGGGCCATTCGGTGGCGGCAGCGGACCTGCCTCTATATCAGAAACCTCAACATCGGAGCCAGTACCAGCAGCATGAGGCACAGCAGGGGCCGTCCATTAGTATGAGCCAGATCACCACGAATTGGTGTGAGACGAATGGCACCCAGGAGCTTGGTGGAAAAGGGGACGAGGTTACTGGCTATGGGTGGGGGCCGCTTGACTTGGAATTTTTGTAAGCGAAACAGGCTGGTGTTAATGTTATTGGCCCACTCCATTCTATTACATGTCTTCACACCAAGAAAGGAATTTCGCTGAAAACTCCCCGGGTATCACATGTGCCAAGTTATAATAACCCAAAATTTCATAGCTCTCATAACTATACTTGATGGTAAGTGAGCCCAGATATGCGAGAGGATAAAGAAATTGCAATAATAATATACCCAACTCTTGAAAATATTTCCGTGTATTTATATTGTAGTTAACATTAAACATTAATACTGAATTATTTGCCAATATTTTTTAAAAATTATATATAAACTATATATATAAAACTTTAATATATTATTATTAAGCATTTATAAAACTACTTTAAATAAAATAAAATTAAAAACTAACTAATATAAAATTACTAAAAATAGTATTATAACCTAAATCTCATGTTTATATATTAGTAGCACTAGAGGTATGTACTTAAGGATTAACTAAGGACCGTGTTACAACCCATCTTTTATAGTTGCAATAATGGGCCTACAGGGTAGGCCAACCCGGATTAATAATGGACCATCCCGCCAATCAGCGGCGACTTATTAACTTATCTATTAATCCAGTAACGTAACTTATTAAACTTATAAAATAAGTTTAATAAGCCACCAATGCTAACTAAATATATAAATTCACTTTTTATATTTATTTAAATAACTTAAATAGCCAGTTATTAACTATAAAATTAAAATTAAAATACACTTTTAACTCTTACTCACTAATAACTATTATTATAATATTATTGCCTATAGGTTTCCTAACCTATCCTCTAATATAAACCTAAAGAACTTATTCTAGGTTTATTCTTTAAAAATCTACCCTATATTAACTATTTAATATATAGTTTATTATACATTAATAACTCTTATTTAAATAATTACTAAACCTACAGGCAATAACAAAAATATATTAAATAATAGTTAATAAAGAATTACCCTTATACAGGAGGATATTTATAAATAACATCTACCACTTACTCTAGAATAAAAAGCAATTAACTTACTTTTTTTATAGATTAAAAATCTAAAGGATTAACTAAAGCATTATAAAAAAAAAAAAAAAATCCTTAAACTTAAGTAACTTAATAACTTTAATAAAAACACCTTAAAAATAACTAAATTCTTTATTAACTTAAAGCTATACTTTAGTTATTTTTAAAATATATTAAAAATAAATAAAAAGCAAGTCCTCTTTACTATAAATTACCTTACAGGCACTACTGTAGAATAATTTAAACCTATTTTAATAAATTATATAGCTTATAAAAAAAAACTTAAAAAAATAAAAAAATAAACTAAAGACATCTTTATTAATTTTATAAAATTTAAAGATTAAATTAAAAAATCCTTTAGTATTATAAATAAAGAAAAGAAGGTAGAAAAAGAGCTTAGGTTCCTATAATAAAAAGAAGCCTTATTTAAATATACTACCACTTTTTTATAACTACTTACTAAAGTTAATTAAACTAAAGAAATAAAAAAAAAAGTCTTTTATAATAGCATTAAATTTAAAGTTAAAAATAAACTATTTAAAGAAAATTAAAGCAAGATTAAATTTATTAAATATATTTAAAAAGCTATTAACATTAATAATTGCAACTTTAAGCAAAGCTAAAAACATAAATTAAAGAAATATAAATATTAACACCTATTTTAATAAAAAGCCTAAAATAATATAAATTAAAGAAGAAAACGCTAAAAATATATTACTAGAAGTAATAATAGTACACTAGGTAAAATAGACTTTAATACTATTAAAGCAGCCAAGTTTAAAAAGAAATGCAATTTCTATAGTAAAGTAGGCTATAAAGAAGTATACTGCTACTTTAAGAAAAAATAAAAAAAAAACAGGAAAAGCCTTAATTAAAAAACAGTAACTAATACTATAAAAAAAAAAGCTTAAATAAATACTATTACTAAAGCATCTTACACTAGTTTTAGTTAAACCGCCTGCTATAATAACGCCTGTTAAATATATAAAAGTAATAAAAATAAATTAAAATATTACTTAAAAAAGCTAAAGAAAGCTAAATTATAAAAAAAAGTTAAAATTAATACTTTAACCTTCTTTAAATAACTAAACAGTAATAAATATAGGAATAATAGGATTATAAACAAAGACTTAAATAACTTAGTAAATTAACTAAAAACTCAAGCTATAATTTCTAATCTAGATTAGCAAGACTATTACAAATCTATTAAAACCTATAACTTAAATTATAATATAAAATACAAATACTATAAATTAACTAAGCCCAGGCATAACTATAACTAACCTATATTATTTAATATATTTAAAAACTTAAATAAAAAAGCTAGTAAAGATAAGATTATCTATAATAAAAGTAAAAAAGTTTATAAGTGCAGCTTCTATATAGTTAATAAAAAACACTAATAGTAAATTAACACCCTTTTAAACACACACCCTTTTATAAAATATAAAGCTATTATTAAAGACATATATAACAGTAATAATATAAATAATAATAAATATTACTAATACAGTTCCTAGAAACTATAATATAATAAAACCTGCCTAAAGTTTAATAAAAAAATATATAAATGCCTGTAATACTACTTATAAAATATAAATCACTATTATAAAAAACTATAAAAATTAAATAAATTAATTTTATTTTATATATACTAATATAACCTCTACTACTTCTAGGACTTTAACTATAATTATAAAAAATACAACATATATAAATTAATAAATAAATAATATAACTATATAAATATCCTAAAAGCATAGGAAAAAAAAAAAAGAAAATATAAGAAAAGGCAATAATATTTTAAAAGACACCTACTTTAGTAAATAAGCCTAGAACAGGCATAAGAATAAATAAAATTCACTAAGCTAAGCTTTAAAAACGCCTACAACTATATCCTAATTAATAATATTTTAAATACTTTTAATAAAAACTATAGGATATATTATAAAAAGGAATATAATAATATATACTATTAAATATATATTTTTAATAAATTAAAAAACTAGTATAATAAAAGACTAAAGTAAGTTAAAATAAAGGATTGCTTAATAATATACTTCTTAAATTATATTATACCCTACTGTAGAAAATATAAAAAAGAAAAATATTAATTCTATTAGATAACCCAGAAGCTCTTACAAAAGGGCTATAATTTTAACAACTACTTAAATAAAAAAGAAAACAAAACTTTAA
The DNA here is from genome assembly GCA_021066465.1 of Trichoderma asperelloides. Lineage (NCBI taxonomy): Eukaryota > Fungi > Ascomycota > Sordariomycetes > Hypocreales > Hypocreaceae > Trichoderma > Trichoderma asperelloides. The sequence continues at coordinate 67,621 of JAJKFY010000347.1, read as the reverse complement.
TTAAAAAATACTATTAAATAATTAAAAAATAAAATAACTAAATTAAATACTAATAGTATAAGAAATATTAATCTAAGACATAATAGAAAAGCCCTTTAAATATAATCATCATTAACTTAATTAAAACATTTAATAAAAAGCTAATAATTAATAAATATTTAAACCAGTAATTAGTTAAAATTTATATAAACAGCAGTTTAAATTATAACTTAATCACTAACAGCCTAATAAACTAGCTTAAAATACTATATACTATTAAAAAAACACTATTAATTATCTTTAATATTACAAGTATAAATATAGAAATAACTATTATTTATAAAACTAATTATCTCTTTATAATAGTTATTAATTAAACTAAAAATATTAAGTTTAATATACTAGACCTATAAAACTGTAATATTTTATTAAAATATCTATAGTTAAAAAAATATAACTTTATAATTAATTAAAAAATAAAAAAGATAACTTAAGAAAAAGACATTTCCCTAAAGTTATAACTAGGCTAGGAAGGGGGTAAGGAAAGTAAAGATACGCTTATAGACCTATAACTAAAACCTCCTGCATAATTAAAAAAAAAGAAATAAAATAAAAAAAATAAAGCTAAAAAAATAGAAATTAAAAAAAAAATTAAATTTAACCTTAAAAAATCACTAATACTACTATAATATAATAATTAATAATAAAAAGCAAAAATTATATAAATTAATAAAATTATTATTAAATATTATATAAAACTAGCTGAACTTAATATAGTATTAGTAAAAGTAAAGAAATAAAATAAAAATAATAAAGAAAATAAACCTTTAGCTAAAATACTATAATAATATTAGAAATATAAAAAACTATATTAATAAGTCTTTAAAAAAGGACTACTACTTTATTTAAAATAAAATTATAAAATTATCTTTAAAAATAAAACTTTACTAAAGCTTTATAAAATCTATAATTTTAATAAAACTAAGCTTAAAATACTTAAAAAATAGTTATAAACTTAATTAAATAAAAAATATATTAAAGTATTAAACTCTTTAGCAGAGTACTTTATTATTTTTATATTAAAGAAAAATAAAAAGCTTTATTTAATTATTAATTATTAACAGCTTAATAAAATAACTATTAAAAATAAAATACCTTTATTATTAATTACTAAAATTAAGGAAAGATTATAAAGCATAAACTAGTTTACAGCCCTAGACCTTATAAGCGCTTATAAACTTATAAAAATAAAAAAAGAGTATAAATAAATAACTGCTTTTAAAATAAAATATAAATTATTTAAATACTTAATTATACTATAAAGACTTATAAATACACTAGTATTATTTTAAAAAAAAATTAATTTTATTCTTAAAGAATATTTAAATAACTTTATAGTAGCTTATATTAATAATATTCTAATTTTCTTAAAAATATTAAAAAAATATAAAAAATATATTTATAAAATATTATAAAAACTATAAAATACTAAACTCTTTATTAACTTAAATAAATACTAATTTTATACTTAATAAATTAAGTTTCTTAAATATATTATTACATTAAGAGAAGTTTAAATAAACCTAGATAAAGTTACTACTATTTAAGATTAAAAACTCCTAAAAACCTATAAAAAATTATAAAGCTTCTTAAAACTTATTAATTACTATTAAAGGTTTATTTAAAAATATAGCAAAATTATAAAACTATTAACTAACACTACTTAACTTAAGAAAAATAAAAAAAGCAAAAAGAAATAAAAAAATAGAAAACTATCCTAAATTAATAAAATAAAATTAATATTTTAAAAACTTAAAAATACTATTATTAATAAATTAATATTAACTATATATAACTTAAATAAGCCTGTTAAAATTAAAACAGATGCTTTTAACTTTACTTTAAAAGAAACTTTAAGATAATAAAATAAAAATAATAAACTTAAATTAATAGCTTTCTTTTTAAAAAAACTATATAAACCTAAGTTAAAATATCTTATTTATAATAAAGAATTTTTAATAATTATTAAAGTATTTAAAAAATAATAATACTATTGCTTAAGAAATAAATATAAAATTAAAGTTTATATTAATTACTAAAATATATTCTACTTTATAACTATATAATAGCTCTCTATATAATAAACTTATTACTTTAAGTTCTTAATAAATTTTAATTATAAAATTATTTATTATAAAAAAATAGAAAATAAAAAAGCAGATATATTAAGCTAAAAAAAAGAATATTTTAAAGAAATTCCTGAGTTTAAAGCATAAATTCTATATAAAAATAAGTAAAAGAATTATAAATAAATTAAAATTAATATTTTATTTATTATAAAAAAATATAATCCTATCTTTAATAAAATTAAAGATTTAATTAAAAATTAATAACTAAAACAGTTCTTTAAAAAAGTAACTATAATTAATAAACTTTTAAAATAAAGTAAATAAATTTAAGTATTAAAAAAATTATAATTAAAAGTAATTTAGAATGTCTATTATAGTATAATTACAGCAGTATATTAAAGTATTTAAACTATATATAATTATATACTACACTACTATTACTTTAAAAAACTTAAATAAAAAATTAAAGAAGTTATTAAAAAATATAATATATATAAAAAAACTAAAGATAAATAATATTAGCTATATAAAATATTATAATTAATTTTAGTTTTAAAAAGGAATTAATATACTATTACTTTTAACTATATTACTAATTTACTTAAATTAAAAAATCTATTAACTAAAAAATAATTTAATAGTATTTTTATAATTATAAATAAACTTTTAAAATAAGTATACTTTTTACTATATAAAAAAGTATATAATATAAAAAACCTAGCGCACCTTTATATAAAATATATATTTATTAAATATAAAATACTAAAAAAAATTATATTAAATAAAAAAAGCACTTTTATATTTAAATTTTAATAAAAGTTAATAACTAAACTTAAAACTTACTATAAATTAAATACTGCATTTTACCTATAAATAAATAAATAAATAAAATAAATAAATTAAGTTATTAAAGTATATCTATAATATTATATTAACCTTTAGTAAAATAACTGGGTTAAAATATTACTAATTACTTAAATATAATATAATAGCTTTATAATAAAAACTATAAAAGTTATACTATTCTACACTAATTATAGATTTATATTAAAAGCCTATAGACTACTATATAATAGTTTAAATATAGACAATATATATATTCTTATAAAAAATATAATATAATTATAAAAAAAACTTAAAGCTTAACTTAAATTCTTTAAGCAATATTTAAAAAAATATATAAACTATATAAAAATTAAAAAACCAACCCTTTAAAAAGGAGATATAGTCTATCTACTACAGCACTTATATAATAAAAAATTACTAAATATTAAAATAAACTAACTAAATAATAAATTTAATTTTAAAAAACTTAAATTATTTAAAATTTTAAAAAAAATTAAAAAAGTTAATTATAAATTAAACTTACTTAATAATATAAAGCTAAAAACAGCTATTTTTTATATTTTATTATTTAAAAAAGCATTAGTAAATAAAAAAACAGGTAAGCTAATTATAAATAAAATTATTATTAAAGATAAAGAGAAAGAATATAAAATTAATAAAATAACTTATATATAAATAAATAAAAAAACAGACAAACAAGAATATCTTATAAAATAAAAAGAATACAACTTATTTAAAAACTTATAGATTTTTAAAAAAGAACTTAAAAGAAACGCTTAGGCAATTCTATAGGAATACCATTAGTCTTTAAAAATAGAAATAACAACAGGTCTAAATTAAACACAGACTAATTAACAGCGTCAATAAACTAAAACAGGCCGGCAGAACTAAGCACTAATATAATAGCTTAATAAGCAGCGGCCTCCGCTTTCTTATACTTAATATAATTTAATTTCTTTAAATTAAAAATACCTTACACTACTGCTTAATATATTTTATTATACTAAACCCTCTTTTATTTTTAAAAACAAGCAACTTTAACTACTGCCTTAGCTAAAATATCTTTAGCTTTTTTTAACTCCTTTTTTAAATAAAAATATTAAGCAGAAATGTAATTTAACTAATTAAGCATTAAACCTTAAACATTATAATAAAATTTATTAAATTAAATATACTTAAAGTAATATAATAAGTTTAATAAAGAAACTAAGCAGTTTTAAAGATTCTTTAAAATATAGTATAAGCAGCGCTTATTAAATTTATTTATATTAAATATTATAGCTTTTAAAAGAGAATTACACTACTGAGTTCTTTTATAAAAAGATTTTTTAATAAATTTATCTAGCATTATAAAATTAATAAAGAAATTAAGAAAATATACTAAGAAAAGAATTAATAAAAAAGGCATTTACTAAATAAAGAATGCTGCTACTTATACCAGAATTAATAAAGTCTTAGGGACAAGACTAATAAAAAAGGAGTATTATATTACAACCCATCTCTTATAGTTACAACAATAGGCCTATAGGGTAGGCCAACCTAGATTAATAATAAACCGTCCCGCTAATTAGCAGCGACTTATTAACTCATTCATTAATCCAGTAACGCAACTTATTAGACTTATAAAATAAATCTAATAAGCTACTAATGCTAACTGGATATATAAGTTTACTTCTTATATTTATTTAAATAACTTAAATAGCTAGTTATTAACCACAGAATTAAGATTAAAATATACTTTTAACTCTTACCTACTAGTAACTATTATTATAATATTATTGCCTATAGGTTTCCTAACCTATCCTCTAATATAAACCTAAAGAACTTATTCTAGGTTTATCCCTTGGGAATCTACCCTATACTAACTATCTAGTGTACGGTTCGTCATAGACCGACGGACTAATTAGAGAAGGATTACGGTTTATAGGCGGCCTTATTAGATTACCTCCGTGAGCTATTGTAAGCCTATATATTATAATTTAACTATAATTTAAATAGAACGACTTACTATATAAGACCGTTTATTACACTTATTAAATAAAAGCTTAAATAGTCAGTCGTTAATATAGCATTTATATAATAATTAAATTGGACTTCTATCTAAAGTTATTAGCTATATAACTAAGACCGCTTATTAAATCCCTTGCATCTCTTCGCTAATATAAGCCTAATATTAAGGTTTATCTTTTAGAAATTAGCTACCCTATACCAGGTATAGGGATTAGAATATTATAAATAGCTTATTTAATATTAAACTAAGTATATTTAATAAAAAATTTAAATTAGTAAATTAATATAATATTCATTTTGTTTTATACAATATATAATCAATATAATATTTCAACCAGTAGCTTTTATTATCTTAATACCCAGATACAGCTTTATATAATCAGCTTTCTTACTAGATATTAATAATACAATAAATTCCCGATAGCTACTCGAGTAGCCTTTGTTCTTTTCTCTTTATAAGAAGCACAACCTTCTCACTCGGAATGCTACTCTCACCGACATGGAAGTTCGACAGAACGGGGCTTTTTAGCTCGCAGTCAAACTCAGTTAACAAATACGCAGCTAGAAGCCTGATCGCATATGTGAAGTAGAACCTTCCAGGGCTAGATGCAGTCAGAATTTAACGGTAGACAAATATTTTTAATTTATGACAACGCACCAAGAGTTTTTGCCTACTCCCCAGAATGGCCACTCCATCCCGACATCTGTCACAGAACGCAAACCGCCTTGGAATCTTGTAGGATCGAAAGTTTCTGGCTGATTGTATCGTTTCTCGTCGAAGTGAACGCCTGCCTGGTAAAACTGTACACTTTCTCCTGCCGGAACTGTATAGCCATCTGAGAATGTGAATGGTCTGATGGCCGTTCTGTGTACGGCTGTGGCTTGAAAGCAGTGTGTGCGCATTGATTCCATGAGGACTCCTTCCAATAGAGAGGTCTGCTTCGTTCGTGATGTCGACGGCATAATATGAGACCCCTGAATCTCGTCTATCAATTGTAGGTGAAAGGTTTTATGATAATATAAATCCTTGAGAAATTGAGTTGCCACCTTCACTACGAGTTAGCTTTGGAAGTTTCTAATACTAGAGGACTTTCATACTCCACCTAGTGAAAGAGTAGTAGTCGTAAACAGGATGTTGAGGTGGTGCACAATTTCTGAAGTTGACCATTCATCAGGGCTAGAGTCCACAAAGGCTTCAAGAACGGTTCCCTAACTGTGAAATAAGTGTATATCCTATCAATACTATGTGTAGTACGTACCGGGTCAGACAGAGTCTTGAGAGCGTTTCTTTTTATCGCACGTCTCGCATCTACAAGTCGCATCATTGTGTCGCGCACATACCGCTGATTCAGATTCTTGCCTTTCACCAACTTTGCCACTAGGCTGGGAGAACGTAAGTTAGTTTCTAAATAGTCTTTGAAACAAGTAGTGCACATACAACGCAAGAATTGAAGGCATTACTCTAACAGCTTCGCCAATGATGGCAATCTCCTTCGTCGCCGCAATGCCGCTCTTGACCAGCTTCACGTCATTTGCTACGACAAATTAGTCCAGTCGCAGATCTCGGGTAGGGTTTCATGCATCGTCATACCAGCATCTATGCCGAGGATAAAAAAGCAATTGATTCTGACCATCATGTACTCCAATGTCGCCATTAGAGTCATCTCGGCGAATCCTAACCAAAACTAAGCTCAAAGCTTTAGGAAATAATTGATAAATTACATACCACCTGACTTTGGTGAATTCTGAATTGTCATATCTAGATCATGCTGGAATATTTCGAGTAGCTGAGGTCTGAGGCTAGGAAGATTGCTCGACATAGTCCGAATGGCCCGGATAATAGGCATGCCTTCCTGGTCTCTCGTGTCTGGCCATTGGTCTAGCAGAGAATATTGAGGTTGAATGAACTACTTCAAGTTAGTATACTAGTATGAACATAGCAACCAATTTCCAAATATACCGATTTGACCCAACTATGCAGCGATAGATGAGCAATATCAGCACCTTTCAAATCATTCCAATGCTGCTCTGTGGACACGATATGCATGCGTTCTCCGTATCCGAACACTGGCAAAGAAAACGGCGTATTTCCAGACTACCACGGCTTTAGCCCTGATTATTTTTAGGGGTGAGAAACGTAACTTGGCGCACTTACGGCTTTTGCTCTTTCATCAATCATAACCCTTCCCTTAAAGACAAATTTCCATGATTCACGTCTGCGGAACCCCACATAACCAACATAAAACACCCAGAGTGTTACTCCAGCTAGACTTAGAAACTTTAGTGTAAGCATAATTACCCGTTTTGCATAAATGATCTCTTGGGGTTGTTCGAAATAGCAATTTCCAAGAGAGAATGCCAAGGGAAAATGTGAGACACGAAATTTCCGGGATGTTTTGGCAATAAAATTCCCTTTCTCAGAGAGCATTATTCGGATATTTTTGTCAGAGGGTCTACCTGACATATATCCGACCTTCCTGATTTGTGACTAACTTAACGGCTTAACCCCCGATGCCCGAACGCGAGGGGCAGACATGCATGTCAGATATAAGCAGCGATTCGGCTCTAACCCTTCGCATAAATTGATGCGACAGCTGAAGTATCGGGGCCCGATATTGGTAAATGGCGTTGATTGGAAGGGCCAATTAAACTTGTTACAGGTTAAGCTCCATGGGCAAAGTTAGCAGAATTCTTCTCAACACAACGTCATGGCTTGAATCGATTCAAAATATCTTGAATAACTGAATTAATTAGCTAAATATTGCTTTCAATAAGTGAAATACTAGACTAAAAACCCCTACCCAGAATAAGGTACAGCGGCTCTCAGGCAGATATGTAACGGTCGACGAATATCCAGGTGTGTCTGCCTTTTGCTTTGGGATAATACGCTATTCTGGAGAGAACGGTTTCCTCCATCTACTCTATAGAGCTACTGAGCTGAAAGTGCCTAATGTCGCCAACACTACGCCCGTCAATTGCATCAGTGATCGCATAACATGCATCCAAGCCCACCTTACCACTAGGGCCTTGACTTCCGCTATCCCTGCTACTGAAGGCCCGGTCTTACTCGCAGACTCTAACAGAAACAACTGGTTATTGGTTGGAGCCATGACGAACCATGTAAACGGGAGCATAATAATCGTTGCAGCACTTGCTAGTCCGAAAATGGCCCATGATTTTTGAGCTTTGCTACGTTCATAGCAAGTATAAAGGTGTAAGACAAATGTGCCAATTGCCATGGTTGGCATGATTTGATGACCGTAGTGGTACATGCGAACCCATTGGAACAAGAGCTGCTTCGCGTCCGTGGTAGTTTCTAAGAACACTGGTACAGCTAGAAATGAGATTGCCATCATTGACCCTACATGTGTTTAGTCCTGGTTAGCCAATCTGCATCCTGGCATCTGTGTGAATAGTATATGATAACAACGTGCCTGCGAGAAACGCTCCTGTTACCACTGAGGTAGCTTGAGAGCTAATAGTAGACATTGTTATGCTGCGGCGAAACAAGGTGAGGAATGATTCGACTGGTAGTCAAGGTAGTGGCATTCTATACCATGGACAAAGTTTAGGAGAGAGATGTCCATAAATTATTGTCTTGGTTTTAAAAAGATCAAACACAAGGTACAGGCAGACGCCAAGTAATGCAATGCTTCTCCCGCAAGGTTTAGGCGTTCTGAGTTGGGGAAAGGGACACTCGGCATTAGCATTATCGAGGGAGGTTCCGACTTCCGATCGGACATGGTGCTGTCCCGAGAGAAGACAACTATTATATTATCGGTGTTCTTAATATCATGGTAAAAAAGAGGAGAAGGGGGACAAGATGAATAAAGCTAATAAATTTCGATATAGTGCGTCGGCTATCTTGGTAACAGCCTAGCTGTAAGTTTTCTGGGTTTAGAATCGTAAAGTCACAACACAAATAGCTCCTGTACGAACGATGCATGAAATTCAACGTATTATTTTGCCTTAATCTGCCAAAAAAAAAAAAAAAAAAAAAAAACAAGATTATGATTCTTCTCCAAATATTTTAATCCAACCCAAGACCCAAAAACCGGTGTATCTAATACGTGGATGTCGAAATACGTAAAAGTTCATCTTAACAACACTAGCTTTATCAAGCACATTCACAATAATTGGCCAGATAGACGGATTTTTGGGCTGCTCTATCAGAGTGTAGAAAGTTGCGCATTTCAATCTTGACTGGGAGAGGTAAGCTATCAGTTCTGTAATATTGTAGATGTCTAAGCAGGACCTGTAGATGGTAAATATGAATGCATCCAAGGAAAGTAATGTCTCATCAACCCCATGAAAATGCACGTCGGGGTGCCGCGAGGGAATCTAGCACCCACTCCTCGCGTCTTGTTGACCACTGACACATTTTTTCCGTCATAAATACCCTCCATATTCTCCGCTGCTTCTATCATAGCGGCCGAAAGATCTAAATAACTGATGAAGCTCTCCTCCTCATCTAGAGACAGCTGATATCCACGAGCAACGTCTGGAGACAATCCACCTGGCTTGATGTAGATAGTCTTAATCCAGTCTTCATGTGATCGTAAGAAAGATTCCGTGACTCTCAGATCTTTATAGACATGGGAGGCTGCTGTTAGCATTACCGGACGAAACCAGCCAGGCATATGGCGAGCAAGGTGGTCATCGATCGTGGCAGAGCTGAGCAAGACCAATTTTGGAGCCTTGAACTCTGGTCCGGTCTCTTTTCTGATATTCTCCAAGGCCTTGACGACTGTCAAGGCACTGTCTTGGCCAAGGCGGCAACTAGGAATGTTGTCATTAGTGGTGACCGCGAGGAAAACCACTTGGCTGCCTCGGATGCATTTGGTGATTAGTGATAGGTCCAATATGCTGCCGGTATAGACCTGCACTTGTGCATTGTTGACGACTTCTGGAAGTAACTGGTGCAGTTTAGCTTGATTGCGGCAATAGGCATGGATCCTGTTTTGAGGTGACGAAAGAAGATTCTGGATAAGCGCTGTGCCGCAGTTTCCGGTACTGCCTAAGATGGCGTAGGTAGCCATTTTGAGGGCTGTGAGAGAATTGGGGCGATTGTGATGCGGAATCTAAAATGGCCGAAAAGCAAAATATCTCTGTCCTACCAGTCAGGCCACATGTTCTGTGTCTGAATACTTGTTACGTACGCGAATGAAAGCATACTCGTCTGTCTTATATATAAAGAGAGTCGGACATTTGCCATGTCATTTTTCTCGTCACTTCTCGTCACTAGCCGTACAGTCAGGGGTCATTGAAGTGGTCGGCAATATATGGCCGACAGAACAACTCCATATAAAAAGCTAAGTTCGGGATCGGGAAGCGAAAGCACACCTGAAATTATCAACGGCATATCACGAAAGCATTGGCATTATGATGTCAAGATGGCAAAAGATAAATATATAGCGATAACGATTAAGAAGTGGGTCTTGGATTTTCTCTCCGTTTAGCTATGAGAGAGTACAGCATCTATGAATTATCAAATATAACAATACTTGTGACGAAGTACAGTTTTGAATGACTTTTTACCAAGTCGCGTAATTAGTGTGTCGGTAACTGCTAAATCCCGAATGCAGCGGCCGCTGATGATGGGCCATTGTGTTCCCCGACGCCTTACTTCGCGGAGAATGCTAATTACCGTTAGTTGGTCAGGATTCGAAATAACCGGGAGTAACGAAGAAAAACATCATTTATTGGAGTCGCAACAATGAAATCCTTTCACGAGTCCACGTCTCATAGGCAGCATACCCCTCTTGCAATTTGTCGTATTGGTTCCATTTCATCACCCTTGATTGCAGCAGTGTGTTACTTCCTAGCTACGCCGCACGGAATCACCATGGGATTCTTTTACAGTCAACTCTTCAAGAGCATCCCGTATCCGACAGGCTCTTATACCGGCAAAACCATCATCATCACAGGTGGCAATGGCGGTCTTGGCAGAGAAGCAGCCCGCCATTTTGTACGACTAGGCGCCAGCAAAATGATTCTCGCTGTGCGCAGCTTGACCAAAGGCCATGAGGCCAAGCTAGACATTGAAAGCACGACTGGGTGTGGGAAGAGTATTATCGAGGTCTGGGAATTGGATATGGCTCATTATGCGAGCGTGCAGCAATTTGCCGATCGCGTTGTCCAGCACCTTGATCGAGTGGACATCTTTCTTGCGAACGCGGGTATCGCGCCAGCTCAATACAAAACAGCCGAGGACAATGAGGCATCCATTACGGTCAATGTTGTCTCGACTTTCCTGCTCGCAGCACTCGTTATGCCCAAACTCAAGGCCACGGCGGCCAAATTCCACACTCGGCCCACGCTGTCAATCACAAGCTCGGCTGTCCACGAGCACACCACTCTGCCACAGAAGTCATGCCCAGAGGGCCAAATTTTCGCAACAGTAAATGACAAAGTCACGGCGAATAAACACTGGGCAGATATGTATGCTGTTTCAAAACTATTCGAGGTGTTTGGTGTCCGCGCCCTTGCCGAGAAACATCCCGCAGAAAGCTATCCCGTTACCATCAATTGCACAAACCCCGGCTTGTGTCATTCTGACTTGGGCCGCGAATATAATGGCTTCGGATTTTGGCTGCTTAAGTTCTTAGTGGCACGGTCGACCGAGGTTGGCGGTAGAATCCTCGTTCATGGTGGAACTTCAGGCGCGGAATCCCACGGTCAGTATTTGGATGATTGTGAAGTCGGAGCTCCGTCCCCATGGGTTCTCAGCGAGGAAGGCCAAACGACACAGGGTCGCGTGTGGAAAGAGTTGGTAACGAAACTTGAGAGTGTTAAACCAGGAGTAACGAGTAACTTTTGATCAAAGTAGTATGAGTCGGATGCGATTGTTGTGTCTTGCAACTCAGATTCAATGTCTCTGATAGATATTAGGGGAATAAACTCTCAGCTATTGACATGTAATAATCGCAATTATATTCCCATAAAATTGTTATCTTGTTAATGATAGTGAATGATTAGTATACCACCATACACTGCGTCTCTTTTTTTGGCACTCCCGCAGAATAAAGAAATAACCGCAAACGGCCTACAAGCTTCATTCTAAGACCAATCCCCATCTAGTAAATCTTCAACGCGCCTACCGTTCTCCATTTCCTTGTACACTTCATTAATTGTCCATGGCACAAACTTATGACCAGGCGGGAAGTTTGTATTCTCGAACGGCACCCCGGCAACGATATGAGCAAAAGCTTGACTATACTTCTCATAGGCATACTTTTCGGGATCATGATTAAAAACCCACTTCGGAAAGCGGGTTTTAACCTTGACGGGATCCTTCCAGATAGCATCCCAGTCTGTCTCAGTCTTGAGCTGGGAATTCACGAACGTCATTTTCTGGGCGCAGGACACTCGCTGATAACGAAGTAGGTTGTAAACCTTGGTCGCCATTGGCGCAGCGCGAGATGAACCTCCCAATTGCAAACATGTAGCGAGAGTAATGGCGTCCTCAAGAGCCTGTGTGGCCCCGTTGCCGGACGTAGGAGTGAAACTGTGAGCGCTATCGCCAACTTGCACCACACGACCTCCAGGCGAAGTCCATTCTTGGCGCAAGTCACGCCAGAGTAATGGCCAGTGGACAATGCCCTTTTCCGGTGAACTGCGAATAAGGGCTGGAATAGCAGGGTCCCATCCAGGAGCTCTCAGCAGAGCCTTCACAACTTCTTCGGCATCGGTATCTGGCTCCCAAGTCTCCGTTGGTGCGCCTACCGTATCTCGAGGCGTAAATCCCCATCCAACAATCTCATCTGAGACCCAGATCCCAATGTACATTCCGGGACCAAGCCAATACTCCCACATTGCAGGTGAATCACCCCATCTCTTCCGGACCAAGTCATTCTTCATAGCCATCTCCCGTGGAAACGATATGCGATATATAGACATACCGCTGGACTGGGGAGGTTCAACATCTCCTCCACAGACAAGCGATTCAGACCTCGACCTCAACCCGTCTGCGGCAACAACCACATCGGCAAGGTGAATATCTCCATTTTCGAGCATAACACCTCCTTTGCTAGAGATGTTATCCTCAAAGTATCGAGTGACTTGTTTCCCATAACTGACTTTCAATCCCAGTTTGGCAACCTGGCGGAGTAACATGCGGTAGAACTTTTGTCGAATCTGAGCCGCTGCGACGGTAGGGCCTTTGCGGGCAGCGACAAATTCTGGTTCGTTAAAATTTGGAATAGTAGGCCCGTATATATGCTCTCCGCTGTGCCTTACATACTTAACACTGGCATCAACTTGCTCTTCTTCCATGTCGTACATCAGGTCTGGCCAGTGTCTGAATACCGACACAGCGGAAGGCTGGATGACAATGATATCGCCTACGCAGTTGTCAGAATAAGATACTCACTGAGAGAATAGAAAATACGTACCTGAATAAACAGGCCCATCTTGTCTCTCTAAGATTCCAACAATATTGTGTCCCTTTCTCCAGCATTCCAGCGCTGACATTAGGCCGCCCATGCCGGCACCAACAATCAGCACATCGATGCCGGTCCCTGGATGCCGTTCTGGCAGACTTGAACTACCCGGCTGTTCGTTAGGTCCAGTGTGACTAGAGGAATGATTGGTTATCCATCGCTCCGGATCAAACTCGTGCCTATCACCGGCGACGTTGTGGCCAAACAGCAATGATGACATGATTATGAACGTATCAAAATGTAACTGATTGTGTAAACAGTAAGTTTTCAAGGTATCAGAAACGGCGAAGATTTCCTTTCTTGATGGCTTCGTTTATTCATGATAAGAAGCCAGGAGACCGTAGCACGCTCGGGATTGAGGTATCACTTTTCTGGCCGAGTCAAATGCCCGATGTGCCGGCAATTTTTAAATACCGATAGGTATTTTACCAAGTGTAACAGCTTTGTAGCGCATTTACTTGCTTTTAATTTCCCTCTTCTTCTTCTTTGGCCTTTTTCATTTTGAGGCTGTGTTCTGGACCTTTTTTGTTCTTTTCACTTTCGAAATATTTGCCATTGCAGTCACACATATGGATCATCAGGCGTTGGCCATAGAGGAAATACCTCTGAGAAAGCACAAAGGGGGTTACATGCAAATTAACAAGGCTCTTGATCTCAGCTCATTTCAAGATTATCTTGAAGCTCAACTGTCTCATTTGCCCGCCATAGCGGATGTAGAGAGAATCAGTCCGAGAGTCATCCGAGTGCTGGGCAAAAATGCCGGAATGGTAATTGGACCAATATGTCATGGGCAGGAACTCGGACTAACGGAAGATAGTTCACGCTTCAAGGGACCAACACTTACATTGTTGGGACTGGTCGGCACAGGATTCTGATCGATACGGGCCAGGGTATTCCAGAATGGGCAGAGCTGTTGTCTACTACCCTCGAGGCTGAAAATTCCTCATTGTCCTACGTACTGATATCCCATTGGCATGGTGATCACATGGGGGGAGTACCGGACTTGTGTCACCTTTATCCCTACCTATTCAACTCTATTTACAAAAGTTCACCCGGTATAAACCAGCAACCAATCGTGGACGGCCAGCTATTCTCTGTCGAAGGCGCTACGCTTCGTGCAGTGCACTCGCCTGGTCATTCACATGACCATATGTGCTTCGTTTTAGAGGAAGATAATGCCATGTTCACGGGAGACAACATACTCGGCCATGGAACAGCGGCCAACGAACACCTCAATACTTGGATGGAATCTCTGCGCGTTATGTCCATTCACAATTGTAAGATTGGTTATCCAGCTCATGGCATGGTCATTGAGAACTTGCCCGGAAAGATTAAGAATGCGCTTGCCGTCAAAGCCAAGCGCGAGGTCCTCGCATTGCAAGTTTTACAGAAGGTTAAGCTTAGAGCAGGAAAGGGAAAAGGGAGTATCACAGTAAGGGAACTAGTCACAGAGGCTCATGGCGATAGATTGGATGAAGCCGTGAGAGAGATGGCGATTCAGCCATTGATGGAGGAGGTGTTGAGGAAGCTGGCCGAGGACCAGAAGGTGGCATTTGAGGTAAGGAATGGAGAGAAGAAGTGGTTTCGGATTCAATTTGATTAGTGTCTATTGGTTGACAAATATTCCTGCCCCCTAGGTTCGATATCTTAAAGTGGTTTGGTTAAAGTCGTTGTGTCTTAAGTCTCTTGCGAGTCCCCTGCTGTACAGATCTAAGTACAGCTAACTGGTGGAGCGTACTCAGCCTGTCCACATGTCATTTGATACTAAATGAACAAACCAGTTACCTCAGTACACCAGATTCCAGTCAGCGTAGTCACATTCGCTGGCAACTGGATGGTTTAGATCTGTTGGTTCCGTCGTGGATATCCAAAATGGAGCCCATCAACAATATGATTTATCACGGATGAAGATAAAATAAAGTATTTTAATGATAATTCACCTCTCAATATTTTACGAAGCTGGAACATTATCAACCGACAAAATGCAAAACGCAAAAGCATGACTTCAAGTTAGCTCTAGAACTCAGTGTTAGGCTAGCCCCACTACGTGGTTAAACCCAAACCTTCGGATCCCGACATATTCCCAATTTGGCTATTGCAGATGGCCGACATCCAGGCTTGCAAGGAAACCATGTGTAAGCCCCGATTTCCGATTTCCGATGCATTCTTGGTCCGAGCACCGCATCGAAGTTGTTTGTGGGTATGATGAGGTCCTTGAGTCGGATGTGCAGTATTTTGCGCCTGCCGCCAAGTGAAATGTATTACGATGCTTAAATTGAGAATACACGTCCCGTTTCTTTTCAAGAGCAGAACTATAAATATATATATATGCGCGTATGTATATATGACTCTCCAAACTACTCATGTGATATGTACAGGCGGCTTAACGTAAGGCTGTACAGTTCAATAAATCGTCAAGCACCGCCACAATGGGCACTTCAAAACTTGTGACTGTCTTTGGTGCGACCGGAGCCCAAGGCAGCGGCATAATCAACACCGTTTTGTCTTCGGTAGACTTGAAAGCAAAATACCGTCTCAGAGCCGTCACTCGTAGTCCAGACAGCGCCACGGCTGTGGCTTACAAAGAAAATGGTGTGGAGGTAGTCTGGGGTGATTTGAATGATCTCGAGTCTCTCAAAACTGCCGTCAAGGGCTCTTATGGAGTCTTTGGTATGACCGATTATTGGTCCATTCACTCCCAGGACATTGAAATGCAACAGGGCAAGAACCTCTTCGAGGCCGTAAAAACTGAGGGCGTTCGACACTACATCTGGTCATCCCTACCGTGGGCTGAGAAACTCACAGGGGGAAAGCTCACCCAATTGCCATACTTTGACGGGAAAGCCATCGTGGAAGCCCACATAGAGGAAAATAAGGAAGACATGATTGTATCCTACTTTATGCCAGGTAATTCTAATCAAGTACTTCCAACGCTGTTCCGGCCAACGACTAATTATTCTTTAGCTATGTTCTTCAGCTTCATCGAAAACTTAATTCGTGGAGGCCAGGACAATGATCCACACTTGACACTTCCAGTTTCATCTGAGTCTGCACTTTGGCCATTTATTGACCCTCCACGAGATGGCGGCAAGTACATCATGGGCCTATTCGAGGCTGGTAGCAAGAGCAATGGCGTGAGAGTCAACGCTGTAAGTTGCTGGACAACCCCCAGCGAACTTGTTGCAACCTTGAGCAAAGAGGGCGGTAAAAATGTCGCTCTAAAGACTATTTCACCAGAGGTATTTGCCAAAGATTTTCCTGATAACATTTCTGGCCAATTAACGGAAACACTCATTATGGCTATCGAGCACGGGGTATACGGAAGGGGAGAGAAAGAGAATCAAGATGACCACGACAAATGGCTAGTTGCAGGAAGTGACAGGAAAATGACCCTGCAAGAATGGGTTCAACAAAATGGGCCTTGGACATTTGAAACAAGGAGCTTCTTTGACAATTTGGCGGCACAGAAAGCCAATGGTTTAGCAGACAATGGGCACTAATTGGACAAAGGTTCCTCAAGTAGAATAATCACCATATCATATACTCTCCTAATCCCGGACCAATAAAAATAATATAGAAAAGTTTTATACATTTAAATTAAGTATAGAAAGGAATATAAGTAGTGCATAATATAAAAGATACGGTCGATATACCCCTGCAGTCGAATTAAGTTTGTATCCTCAGCTTCTTGCAGATCCCAACCCTAATAGGCTATCCTAGTCTGATCCTAGAAATGACAATACTAATAACTGCCCATTTTCCAAGGAGGTACTTTCTCAGTGAAGAGATGGTCAATCTCACTAAACGTCTTCCCTTTAAGTTCTGGCACATACACCCAGCTTCCAATGGTACCAATTATGGCCAATCCTCCAAATATGAAGCCAACTTTCCCTCTCAAATTCCCTTTATCTGGATTGACCATATACGGGATAGCAAAGCTCATAGCTAAGCCACAAAGAGCCTGTGTTGCGGTCGCAAGAGAAATTGTCTTTGCGCGTAAAACTGTACTTGATGCCTCACCAAGGATAGTAAAGGCCACCGCACCAATGGTGAGAAAATAGACGAATGCGTAAATAACAGTGCTAGCGGCCTGGACCCACTTTGCAGCTTGATTTGGGACAACATCCATTATGCCAATCAGTAGAAGCAGGGCTGTGAGGGTAACCATGCCAGACAGAAAGAGTTTCCGGCGACCATAACGCTCGACGATAAACCAGCTGACAATGTTACCAAAGACGCCGCAGGCCGTGACACCAACCCCCAGATCAAATGAATTGGACACGTCAAGGCCGGCTAGCTGGAAGAAGTATGTCGAATAACCAAGGACGAAGATGATGCCGACCAAGTGTTGACATAAGAAAACTCCAGTTGAGATACCGGTACGAATTTTATTAGTTTGTTTAAAGCAGTCAATGAATCTTGCCTCCTTGATTCCCTGGAGTTCCTCATGTCGGATGGTGTCCTCAATTTCTGCCAGTGTGCTGATTGCGTCATTCTCGCCATAAAGTCTTGCAATTACTTTCTTCGCTTTTTCTGTCTTATGGACCCGAACAAGATACCATGGACTTTCTGGAGATAGGGGTAGAAAAACAAGAAGAAATAGAGCGAAGAAGATCTGTGTTGCAAAGGGCCCACGGTACGCCCATCTATCATCTCTCTCTCCAAAAACTTTGACCACAGAGTTGGATATGAGCTGACCAATGGCGATTCCAAGATTTACTCCAGCAGTTGCAATGCCTCGAAGGGCGACGGGAGCAAGCTCGCCAGACATCATGGGCGCCAAGCTAAGGTAGAAACCCAGGCCGACGCCAAATACGAGCTTGGATCCCAGGAAGGCTGGGCGAGTAGAAGAGAAAATCTCGCCAATGCAGCCACCACTGCATACTATGGCACCAATGAAGAGAGACCTCTTGCGGCCAATCCGGTCTGCCAGCCAGCTGCATATGAAGCCACCGAAAAATTGGCCTACGGTGCCAATGACGTTGAATGCAGATTGCCAATTGGCAGGGAGAATGGCTTCTCCATCGACGGTATATCTACATCATGTTAGTGGTGACCCAAGCATATAAGCCGCGAGGTGGGGAATACCAACGTACCCAAAATCACGTCGAAAAGACGGAACGGAGATCATGGCGCCGTTGATTTGAGCATCAAAACCCCTATTCTATCAGCCGATGCGTCGGTAGTCATCCTAAGAGAAGCAACTTACCAACCCACTGCGGCCATAGCCCAGTAAAAGCACCACCAGATAACGAGTTTCTGACTCTTCCAGATTTCGGCAATGGTCAATTCATGCTCTGGGCGTCGGGCACGCTGATCATTGCCGGTTGTGGCATTCTCGCAACTCTCAATCTCTTGGATGTCGCTTATCTTTACATCAATTTCCGACATTTTGAATCAGAAGCACGACGCTGATTCCTGGATTCACAAGGAGGAAGAGCGTGAAACTATCAGAATGCTCAGACTGAGCTCAGCGTACTGACTTAATAACCTACCCCGTGGGGAAGTCTGGGGAAATATGAGCTTATATCCATTTCGGTTTGGCAACAGTTATGATGCTACATCAATTACAAGCCAAAAGTGAGTTGGGACGTTCCAGGCTCGATGGCAGAAATGCGGGATGGCCGTGTATGGTGGCTAAACGCCACTGCGCTTTTAAATGCGATATTCCGCCGCATGTGGGTCTCGCTATTTATCGCGTGGATGGCCAGCCAATTCAATAGTCTGTATGAAGATGGAACTGCCGATTTTAGTTTCACTGAACAACGTGTGGGGTAAAGCCCTTGGCTAGGGAGTATGTAGAGATGGATCATATAAGTGCGACACTCCGCATGAGCCTGCTTTGACTATGGTTGGTGACCTGTTCATCCTCTCCGCAACCTCGATTCTGACAACTGCGCAAGCCTCAAATTACACGATTGCAGTTACCACGATGGCAGATATACCCATGTCAGAAGGCAATGTTGCCACAGACCAAGTGGATTTTGAGGAGGCATCACCTGAACGCAATACCGGCTCTCGGCCAGCACCGAGGGGAACCGCATTCTACAGTCGACGACGTGCCGTGACAGCGTGCCAAGTATGCCGCGCTCGACGGACAAAATGCGATAATCGAAAACCCTCTTGCTCATTCTGCTTAAAAGTTGGTGCAACATGCATCCAGTCGCCTGTGGATCTTTCCACGTTTGATCCAGCTAGTCTGAAGATTCTTGAGCGTCTGGACGAATTGGACAAGACTATGAAGACGCTGGCCTTGGGAATGACTTCCACTCAGTCCAAAACCTTGTCAAACCCATCAGAAGCTGCATCTAGCAGGTCGATTCTGGTTGAGCTCATCCCGCCGAGTCCAGAGTGTATCATGAAATGGGACGTCTTGAGTGATCTCAGTCGAGAAATAAACGAGATTGGGGTTTCAGAGTCTGAGCCAGCCACGACACCTGGCCAATATTCGTTACAGTCCCTTCTATCGCCGAAAACAGATCTTGCCACTGAGCTTGATCTCCAGCGAGTCAATCATCTGCTAGATAACTTCTTTAATTATGCCCACGTGAAGAATCCCGTTTTAGATGAGCAAGCAACCCGGCGCATGGTTCAGTCTATTATATTAAATGGTATTGACTGGTCTCTTGAATCTTGTCTAACACTTCTGATCTGTGCTCTGGGCTGTATTGCTCGTCCATTTGGACCGACTTTGGAGACGATGCCTGGGACAAGTGCATATGCTAGCGCTGAGACGCTCTTCCATGCTGCACAGCGACGCATTGGCATTGCATTTTCTTCCGAAGATATTATCTCTACACAATGCCTATTCCTATCTGGTATGTACATGATGTGTATATTTCAACCCATCAAAGCCTGGCGTTACTTTGTGCAGGCACTTGCTTCCTGCCAACAACTACCATTCTTAAACTCGTTATCACCTCCACCGTCATCGACGATATGCGATGGAAGCCCGGCCAGCCACTCCCTGGAAACGCTCCAGCAGGCTACCTACTGGTCCTCATGGAAGTCAGAACGAGAAATTAGGAGCTACCTACGACCAACAGACTTCTCTCTCACAGAAGAAGAACTGGCCTTCTACCCACCATTTTTGCCGACGCCACCTAACTTGCAACCAGCGCAAGAGCTCGAGGCCAATAGAGACTCTTGTGTACCCAGGCAGACTGTATCTTGGTATTTTTACCTTTCCGAGATCTCCCTCCGACGACTAGCCTCAAACCTGCATGCAGAAATGCTCCAGCTTAGTGCGCACTTATTGTCGGCTCAAGATGCCTTAGAGGCTCTTGCGGCAGCTGTGCCACAATATGAAGAACAAGCCCAAGACTGGATTTCTTCGCTTCCTTTGTGTCTGTCGTTTGATGCCCCTGCAGACGAAGACGATATTTGTAGGTTTGTCCTCCGTGGACACGTAATCAATCTTTACGAACTAATCTACTGGCCGTTTATATCAACGTATCTGAGAAAGAATATGCTGGCTGTCGAAGAGATACAAATTGCTATGCCTTTAGCAGGTTGGGGAATTAAACGACTGGCACAAAAAGCACTAGACTATCATGCGTTGAGGCTCACTGTGAATACACCAGGGTATAAACATCGTCACCATGGGACTCTCTTGATGATACAATCATGTTCAAGGAGCGCTCTAATTTTAGTGGCTGCTGCACTACATAATATTTCGAATACAGCTCAGAATAGCGCAAGAGGGGCAAATATTTTAACGCTACCTTATGGTTGGCGGACTGGTATTGATGAAACCGTTGACATGTTGGAATTTTGGGAGAGGGAATTTCCGCAATTAGCCAGCACAAGACACGAGTTGCAGGCGGCCCAGAAGAAGATTCCGTGAGCTAGCGAGTATTCAATCGTCATTTAGCCTAATATATCTCAACGTCAAAGTACTATTCCTTTTTACTTCTCATGAATCAGCTCGGGATAATGCCTAGAATATGGTATAGGGTGCCACCTTTTTTGGTTGCGGAACGACTTCCAAGAGTTAACGGCTAAATTCAGTGCTGAGGAGTATCTTCATTAGTATAGTTATCAGAAGGTTCACGCATGACTCGATGGCTCCGTATTGTTGTGCAAAGCCGCCACTATATGTACACCGTACGCCACCATTATTAAAGAGAGAATCGATCAGCCCCACTTGTGCGGAATATCGCATTAGACCCCAGGCTTGCTTGCTTCGATGGCAGTTCTTTTGAGAACAAACTAAACCTTTGAGTTCAGTATAAGAGGCATCCTTTCTGTAAAGCACCACTCAAATCTATCACCATCGTTATTCAATACGAGAATCAACACAGAGACGCCTACA
The DNA here is from genome assembly GCA_021066465.1 of Trichoderma asperelloides. Lineage (NCBI taxonomy): Eukaryota > Fungi > Ascomycota > Sordariomycetes > Hypocreales > Hypocreaceae > Trichoderma > Trichoderma asperelloides. Next base: position 45,902 of record JAJKFY010000347.1, on the reverse strand, counting down.
ATGTCCCCTTCAGCAACTCAAGATGCGGCAACCAGCCGCTCAAAAGCTAAACATACTCATCCACCGTGTACCATGCTCCGTGTAAGCGGCACAAATATTGTCAACTTGGCTGGCGATGAAGTAGTCCTCAAGGGCGCAGGTTTAGGCGGCATGCTTAACATGGAAAACTTCATCACTGGCTACTCAGGGCATGAACACGAGCATCGGGCTGCATTAATTGAAGTTCTCGGTAAAGAGAATGCCGAGTTCTATTTTTCTCGACTTCTCCACTACTTCTTTACTGAGGCAGATGCAGAACTCTTTGCTTCTCTTGGGCTTAACTGTCTCCGTGTGCCCTTTAACTACCGGCACTTTATGGACGACGATAATCCTAATACTATTAAAAGTTCAGGATTTGAGCTCCTAGACAGAATCGTTAATATCTGTTCAAAATACAACATATACATCGTTCTGGATTTACATGCTGTTCCTGGTGGTCAAAATCAGGACTGGCATAGTGATTCTGGCTTAAGCAAAGCCTTATTCTGGGAATTTCGGGACTTCCAAGATCGTGCCATTCAACTATGGGTGGCTATTGCAAGTCATTATGCGGGGAATCCTGTAATTGCAGGATATAACCCCCTCAATGAGCCGGCAGATCCTCAACATACTCGCCTTATGTCGTGGTATGAGAGAGCCGAAAAAGCAATTCGAGCTGTTGATCCAGATCACATATTATTTCTGGACGGAAATACCTATGCAATGGATTTCTCAGCATTTGATGCGAAAAAGGTTTTGCCAAATACGGTATATAGCTGCCACGACTATAGTATGATGGGTTTCCCTCTCCCAGAACAGTATGACGGGACAGACAAGCAGAAAGAGAGGCTGCGTACCAGTTTTGGACGCAAAGTCAATTTTATGAGAGAAGCAGGGGTGCCAATATGGAACGGTGAATTTGGCCCTGTATACCAAGATCCGAGGACGGATCCAGATGCCGAAACAACTAATGCTAAGCGTTTCGCGTTATTACAAGAGCAGCTTGCGATATATAAGGAGTTTGGTGGCGTATCGTGGAGCATTTGGCTGTACAAGGACATTGGCTACCAAGGCATGGTGTACCTTGACCCTGAGAGTCCATACATGCGCCTTATTGGCCCCTTTATAGAGAAGAAACAGCGCCTGGGGCTGGACTTTTGGGCCTGTGCCGACAAGTCAAAGATAGACGCTGAAGTCTATCAGCCACTCATCTCAAAATTGAAGGAGATGATTCCCAAGCACTTGCAACAAAAGAAATATCCAAAGATTTGGACTTTTGATAGGCAAGTTGAAAGGGTAATCAGAGAATGCCTGATGAGTGAGTATCTGGGCTGGGAGCTTGCTGAGGCCTTTAGAGGAAAGACAAAGGAGGAGTTGGAGAGCTTGGCGGGTAGTTTTGCTTTAGAGCAGTGTTTGAAGCGAGATGAATTAAACTGGATACTGAAAATGGACACAGGAGTAAAGAAGCAAACTCGATAGTTGGTGGTTTTGTATTACGGCAACAACAATTCATACTTTGGCTTCTTATTTAAATTCATTTCGCTGGATATATAGTAAATACACAGCGGTTGCTATATCATTTGCTATAGTATATAGTAGGATATAATATTGAGTTGTTCCAAAAAGAGAAAAAGTAAGCAAAGGCTGTACAATATTTTAAAATCATGCGCTTGAATTGTTAATTGCACTTCAGGCGGGAATCCGCCGTACCGAAATATTCGTGTCACGTTAGCAACCCTGCATTGTTGCTGAGCTCATGCCCGATCTCTGTGGGATTCAAAGGAACCCAGATAGTTCGTATCTATGGCGCCCCACATCACCAGGAGCCAAAAGGACTGTTCCGCCTCGGTCGTTGAAGAGCTTCGATGAATCTTCCTGAATTGACTTCAACTCTGGCGTGCTTTAGTCCTGTGAGTTCGGTTGCTAATGAGAAATTCTGAAGGATAAGAATAAACCAAGGGCTAGCCAGGCCGCCAACTACTCCTCCGGCAACTGCTCCGATGGGAGTGTTTCCAGAAGATTTATTAGATGTTGAGGGTGAAGATGCTGTGCTTGCATTAGTAGTACGGACATGCTAGCAGATGAAGCTGTAATAGATTGTGTAATTGTTGAAGTTGTTATGCTACTCGTTTGCGAAGAAGACGGAGTCGAGGTCGTCGATGAATTCGTGGGGCAGGAGCATTGCCTAGAGATAGCCTCCATGCCCTCGCGTCTTATGCCCTTTTCAGCGGAGCTTCTACCCTACAGCAGCTGCTTTACGCAGCAGTATGCCCTCCCCTGCGCCCAGAAGATCCTTAAGAAGATCGAAGCCAATGGAGGCACTCTACAAGAAAGATATCCACCTCCAATGATGATTAAAGCCCTTAGCACAATTTCCTCACAATTTCTTTCGAGAATATTACTGACTAGATTGCCTTAGGATTTAAAAAAGCCGCTGCTTCGGATCCGCAATCTTAATAGCATTCAAAGCTTTCGGGGCCGGCCTCGCCTTCCCAACAACAATAAGATGACTATGCCCTCAACCCTCAAGATAGATGACAGCGAGGAAAGTCAACAGCAGCAGCAGTAGCCAAAGCAGCCCTAAAAGCGCCAGTTAAAGCCAAGCTTGAGGCGTGTTGCCTTAAAATTTAAGGCTAAAGGAGGGATTACTTCAAGACATGGTCAAGGCAGAGGCAGAGGCTGAGGCCGGGGCCCGGCACAAGGCCAGTCCTCTTCTTCTCAGTCAACGAGAAGTTCGCAGGCTAATAGAACTACAAAGGGACGGCCAAGGGGATCAGGAAACAAGCTATCTGCTACAGGGCTGGCTACTATATCTGCCGCCGCCTTAGGAAGTTAAAGAGGTTATCCCGGCAATGCAGCCCGAAGCCACGCAACTAGATGAGCTAGATAAACTAGCCGGCCGTGAGATAAATAGATTCCATAAAAAACACCAAAGAATACATAATTGAACAAATTGGCCAGTCTCAATTTCTCTATGACGATTTTCTGTTACCTAAGGCTATGTGATTTTGATAGGCCATATGATATACCAGTGCGCGGCACCGTAATTTAGTGTAGGGGGGTGACAATTAATATCTTGGGGTGAAAATTGGCACAGGCATGGGCCACATATGTTCAAGTAGGATTTTTATCTGTTCAAATATCAAATCTCTATTAATTTAGCTGTAGTACTCTTCTAACCAACTACGTAAATGCCCAATGGTGGGATACTCAAGGAATAGACTTCCTCCCACGACAACACCAAGTTGCTCACGAAACTTCTCTGCAATAACCAGACTCATCAGTGAATCGACACCTAAGTCTGCAAAACTAGCATCGTCTGTAAGATCGATAATGTCAATAGCTGATTCGTTGCTAATGATTTTAAGTGCTTTGGCTGTGGTAGTCTCGGAATCAGACTCTGATGCACTAGCATTGCTGTGAGGTGTCGTCCCATTCACGTTTGGATGTGACTTGGACTTGGATAGACTTGTCTCGACAGCCGGCCTTTGGTTTACCAACATCGGAGCCTCTATCTTGATGGCAATGGGCTTTATTGGAATTGGTACGTGCGACTTTGTGTGAGCAGTATTGGCTAAGGATGGTATGGTAGTGGGCGGTGCATTTACGTCATCTGGTGCAGAGAAGAAGCGACTGAGTAAAATACGAGGGTATCGGCAGAATTTGATGCCGTCAACCTTTCCCATGATGGCGCCATTCTGGAGAATGTATACGTCGCCCAAGTACACACTTGGATCTTCCTCTGTTGGAATCATTTTGACATAGGACTGATACCTGCCACCTGGGACCAAGGGTTTGGCAAAGCGCATAGAGCCCCAGCCTGGTGTGACGCAGAAGTTGTTCTTTGTGTCCACGGCGTCTGAAACGTTCATGACAAAGCCAGCCAGGTGGGCAACACTATCAATAAAGAACGGCGGTACAGTCCACTTACCACCCTTTTCAGTGGAAAGAGTGATATCTGCAAATGCTTCCAGTTCATGGAGCACGACTGAATGCATGCCACGGTATTTAGTTGCGTAATCGACCAGATTGTTAGCAAACAGGAGGTATGCCATTTTGTGATTGAAGCGATTGGCGATCCCAGATTCAGCCATTCTCTCAAGGTCTTGAATACGACCTTGGATGAGATGCGCTGTGGATATCCATGAAGTCATCCAATCGGCAGGGTCGCCATATACGATGGTAGCAGTGGCAAATTGTTCGAGACTGATGCCGTCGCTGAGCACATTTGACCATGTCAACTCGGCCATATGGGAGGCAATGTCCGAAGTGGTCACTGAAACTTGAATGTACTGATGACTTTCCGGATTATTGTGGGCTACAAGACCCTTGGTAACCTCTAAATTGTTGATGCTCATGTGCACCTGCTTAGCCTTAGGCATGAGTTTCCTATATAGATATTCACCAAGAGTATACGAGATGTCCGCATGAATTGACTTTTTTTGGAAGATTAGTAGAGGCTCAAGAGCGTTGGAAGTACAGGAAATACACTCACAGATGTAACTACTCCGCAATCGTTCATCTTATGCCCCCAGGCCGCAGAGCGGAAGTCCACTTGCATCACATCAGACTGCATTACAATAGTGCCAGATGTTCCGTCCAGCCTCTGTTCGATAATCTGGTGCACAGTGGAAGTGCTGAGACCGGAGGTTGCTACAGGGCGAGTTCTCCCAATCTTGTTCGGCACCTTTTCTTCATCGTAGAAAGTATTGCCTTTGGTAAGCGCCCAATCACCATTGTACTGAATCCAGTAAGTTCTGTCATTCCATGCATAGGTTGGTAGATCTAAAAGCTCTAGGACTTTCTCAAATGGTCGGTGAAACTCGGACCAACCAATATTTACCCCGGTACAATGTAGGGATGCAAGGCTCTGAGACATTGTGACCCAATTGTCCTCGCCTCGTCGAAAGGAGGGGATGACGTCTTTTTTTGGCGATAGGGTGGACTTGATAAAGCCAAGGCAGACAGGGTGAGGTCCAATTTCAATCCAAACAGTCTCGTCGTCAACAGTGCCAATGTTGTACGCTGCTTCAAGGGCCGATTTAAAATTGACAGCTTCCCTAGCAGAGCGACGGACATAGTTGGCGTTGACTGTTCTATCGTCGAAGATCACTTTGGAGAGCAAAGGAGATAAAACAGGTATGTGAGGCTCTTGGAAAAGAACACTTGATTTGGCGAGATGTTCAAAGTCATCGAGAACCGGGTCTATCTGTGAAGAGTGGAACGCAAATGCAACGTCGAGACTAAAGCACTTATATCCATCCTCTTGAAGGGAGTGAACGATGGTATCCATCTCCTCTGTAGGACCACTAAGCACCGTTTCCTTTGGGCCATTAACACATGCGACTTCGTATGTTTTGCCATTGGCGCTTTCCTCAATTTGAGAGAGTGAAGCACGCACTGCTACCATCTTATGGCTGCCAACCTGACATTTCTGCTCGAGGAGGCTGGCTCTTCGGCCAACGAGGAAAATGGCATCGCTCGCCGATAGGACACCAGCGACATGTAGCGCAGCATATTCTCCCAAACTGTGTCCAATAACAACATCAGGCTTAACGCCTAATGATCCCCAATACTTCGCCAAAGCAATCTCGGTGCAAACTTGGGCCACTTGCGTAATGACTGGTGAGTGTTCATATTCCCTAGGATGACTTCCATCAATCACAGGAATAAAGCTTGAGAACCCTTGGCCTCTGGAAATGGCATCCAAATGTAGAATCTGTGCTCTGAAATAGGGAGAAGTGTGGAAGAGTTCGTAGCTGGAAGATTTATATGCAGCTCCCTGACCAGTAAACGCGAAGGCAACAGACGGTGGTCCGGTTGCTGGAATCGGCTTATGAAAGTCAACAGAATCTAGGATTGATTGGAGCTTCTTCTGAACCTGGGGAACTGAAGAAGCAGCGATTGACACGCGGTGGTTGTGATGGTAACGACGAGCTGTCAGGGAATAAGCGAGGCTGGCGAGAGGGACATCAGGATTTTGCTCTATATAAGCAAGAAGTCTCTGAATGTTCCCACGGAGTGAAATTTTGCTTTTTGCCGATATGCAAATTACATGCGCGGAGCGAGGGTCTGTTCCTGTAATCTCACGCGTTGGTGCCTCCTCGATGAGTAGTGACGAGTTAACTCCAGCGGCACTAAAGTTGTTCACGGCAGCAACGCGTCTTTTGCCTGGTGTAGGAGCCCATGGTGTCTTCTGGTATGGAATACGAATTTGTCTCCTATCCAAGTCATTCGGGAAAGCAGGATTGAGGCCATTCTTTATGCCGACGTGTGGAGGTATGGCATTCTTCTGGAACATCAAAAGAATTTTGATCAATGCTGTAACGCCGGCGGCAGCTTCAGAATGGCCGACATTAGATTTGACTGCCCCAATAAACAGTGGATTTTTGGAGCTTCGTCGTCTCGTGCTTGGCGAGAATACATTCATCACTGACTGGATTTCCTCTGTATCACCAGCTTGGGTTCCTGTGCCGTGCATCTCGACGTAGTCCACATCCAGAGGGTCGACTCCTGCTCGGTTCGCTACCAGCTTGCCTAAATATGCTTGATGGCCTGCATGAGGGTGAGTTATAGAGATGGCCTCAGCTGAGTGATTTGTTGCTGCAGAGAGAATGACGCCAAGGATATTGTCATTATCAGCCTCTGCATCCTTTAATCGCTTCATTACAACAGAGCCAACAGCATCAGCTCGACAATAACCATCTGCCTCACTATCCCATGTCTTACAAGCATTAGGCGTCTTAGTCAAGAAATGACCGTGACTGAGGCCTGCAAAAGCATCAGAGTTAGTCAAGACATTCATACCGCCTGCAACAGCAGTATCTACATCCCCATTCCAGAGTGCTGTACAAGCAACCTGTAAATAGATTTAGTTAAATCCGGCCCCGCAATATTCGAGTACATCAGGTCTTACCTGTATTGTTGCTAAACTCGATGAGCACGCAGTATCAATGCTATAACTAGGCCCAGAAAACTTGAAGAAGTAATTGATCCGGCCAGGACCAAATGCACGACATCCGCCTGGAATAAAATACGTGCTGATTTCTTGTGCTGTGTTAACTTCCCGGTAGTCATCACTCGCTTGGCCATAAAAGGTTCCGATACGACGCAGATCTGTGGCAGCTGTTCGATTTGCAACGTAGCCGGCTCTCTCTAGCGCTTCATATGCTGTAACAAGAGCAAGTCTCTGCATTGGATCTGTCTGCTCAGTTTCTCGAGGTGACATGTTGAAGAAGGGGGCATCAAACAACCCCGGTTCGTCGATAAAGCATCCATACTGCGTGTGGCTCGTATTCACTCTTTTCCCAGCTGGATCCCAATGGCTATCAACGTCGAATCTGTCGGCCGGGATGCGTCTGTGTACATCCAAGCCTTGTTCCAGAAGCTCCCAGAACTTCTCAGTATCAGTGGCTCCGCCAGGCATTCTGCAGGACATGCCCACAATCGCAATCTTGGATTGCATTGGCCCTCTTGGACCACCATCTTCATGTACCGTGGGTTGGGCATGCATCCATGACATTATTTCTTCGGTTGTTGTATTAAGATCAGGAACCTTCTGGAGAGCTGCTGAAAGACCACACACGGGTAGTGAGAGCCGGAAGACAAGAAGCTGGCATTGCGTCGCGCTCCAATCCTTGACTAGTTGGACGATACCTTGTATAACCTTATCCCATTGGATTTTTTCAGTGAGAATCTCAGTAATTATCTGTTTAAACAGATCTTTGGCAGATGTCGCTGTAAAGGGTTCCCCGCTGCTTGTAGAGTAAATTGGTAGGCGAGGAGAAAACCGGGAGTTTAATGAATCCATTGAGGGCGTTTGAATGACCCAAATCGCATCATCTTCGTCGTATATATGCCTCGCATGACATAAACCTCCGTATACAGGCAATGCTACAAATTTGTGATGGTGGAAAAACTGAGCCGTACGGAACATCGCTTGCAGTCTTGATGGTGGACCACTGACCGTGACTGATGTTGCACTGAGGGCACTGATGAATACTCTGCTAGCTTCTGGAGTTTTCTAGATGTCTTGATTTTAGTAAATGAGTATGTCAAGGAAGCCACGTGCACAAACCTCTTTTTCATGGATCGAGTCCAGCTCGTGTTGGACGACATCCGCAGATACCTCAGGGAGCACGTACGCCCATGTATTCGGCGCGCCGGGGTTCGTGAGGTCACGAGGCTGCAGATTTTGGGACACCTCATTCACCAAAATACCAAGTCGGAAAGCTTGTCGTATCACTTGAGCTCCGGTGGTTACGATATCTGCTACGGTACGGGCCAAAGACACAGCAGCTGTTGCCAGTAGGCCGATACCCAAACCAGTGAGTACAACAGCACTCCCGTTATCCGTTCCAAAGGCAGCAGGATCTTGCTCGTAATATCTGGCAAAAAAAAAAAAAAAAAAAAAAATTAGAAACACTCTCACAATGCCAGGTTAATTACTTGCCCAATGAGAGTTCCAAGCTCCAGGGTACAAAGTAAGATTCCATCGATAGCTCCGCAGAGTTGACTTTTTCGAAGATCAGTGAAATCGACAATTGTCAAGATTGTTTCAAATGGGGGAATTAAATTTCTCAAATTTGTCGATAGTTGGCTTAGTTCGTCACGGATTGCGAGTGTGGCTTCCTCTAAAAACCTGGCGAGAATGTGATGACGCCTGTCCTTGCTGTTATTGTAGAGTTTACGAAACGATGCTTGCAAATCATCTTTGGGAAACTCATTACTAAAATACAGGACTTTTATCTTGTCGAAATATGCATCATCTGATCGGGAAGGGGTGTAGATCGACATTATGCCGGACACGGTGTAATTGGTGCTAATGTTGAATTCTTGCAACGCTACGTTAATCGCTACAGAGTGCCGCGATCTAGAACTTTCTGAGTTTATATAACCTTAAGCTAGTTATTCTCGTAAGCCGCTGAAAGCCCGAAAATAGCTGAACCGGTTATACTGCAGTTGGTACACCGGCGACTCAACGGTACACAAAGGACTTCAAATCCTCCACAGCCTTTTGGCTCCCCTATTCCGAGTTGTCACTTGGTCGGGTAATATACCGAGCCCGACACCTCCGACACCTCCGTTCCGCAGATTACCTTCTCGGGTTCTTACAATATCGGGCCATCAGTGTAAGAGGCGGCTCGGACATCAAAGGAAACCCCAGGCACTTCTTCTTTCACCTCATGTGAACATTGACATAGTACGTTCTTTTCTTTTTTTTTTTTCTTTTTTCTTTTTTTTTTTGTGCTCTCCTACGGTTCACATTATCCTTCTGAGGTTCTCATAGATGTTACACTCATTTTTATTTTAAAGCATGGCTGCTTTGACAGGTATTAGAAGTTCTGAGAGACATTCAACTTGTGAACTGAATAGGTGTAGAATCTGACATTCCACTTGTATGTGAATGAAAAACAAATATACTAGGCCCTGTGGTAACCGTTGTGTCAGGTTTTTAAGTCAATCACCATTTTAATTTGCCTTTTAAGATGACCGTACAAAATGAGGACTCAATTTGTATGCTTAGAATTCTGATGTTCTACAAACTATGGATCCTCAACCTCTATGCCTCTGAATTCAAAGTATTCCTTCATAATCGGATCGTTTATGAGTAAATCAACAGATTGTTTCTCGAAAGGAAGTACAACTTCCACGCCCTGATTCTTGCCACCATTCCCTTTATGCGGTGGGTACATGACAATCATATTTTCTACTACCGTGTCGGTAAGATTCCTGTAAGCCATGGGTTGACCAATACCAAAATCGTTGTCACACAGCCTGAAATTTCTCCAGTCGGTAGTGGTGAATGACATTGGGGGCAGAGAATCGAGCGGCACATCAAGGTTTGACTTGTCTCGAATCTTGGCAAACCTTGCTACTGTATCATCAAGCGATTTTTCACTCACACTGTCGGTTATGGCTCTAATGTAAGTGGCTATTTGTGAGAGAGAGCTATCCGAAATAACATCAGCCAAAGTTAGAGGATACTTCTGATGACGTGAAAGCCCTGCTGCTAGTACATTTCCTTGGTATCTTGGTGAAATCTGCGGCGTACCTGAGATTATTCTGTTAACAGCCTGATATCCAGCGTATAACCCTGGCCCTTGAATAACTAGGTGTAACTCACAACGTCTACGCATATTAATAGGTTCGCCAAAAATTGCAGGCTGCTTCAGCACAGGTTTGTACACTTGAGCCCTGTTTCTTGCTATAACTCTCCAGAGTACAGCCGTCAACGCATCATAGATTGAGATCCACGCCCCGTCTTTAGGCGACGCTAGCTTTTTCAGCGCAGCAGCCTCAGTAGGTGGAAGATGGAACAACAGCCAGGAACATGGAAGCCAGTCCGGGTGCCTGGGAGGCCGTGGTATTGGGCTTATCTGATCCTCAAACGCAATTTTGGGTGCAATGAAGCGTGACCTGTCCATAAATGCTTCATCCCAGCTTGGTGGAGGTGTTCTATATCGAATCGAAGAGCAATTATCGGCAATTTGACGAACTAAACTGGTCGTGCCTGCCATGTCCACTGCAAAGTGGTGTATGTGAATGGTGAGAATGAAGCCGCCACGGATGAAGTTCAGTTGAAATCCAACCATGGCTGGGCTATCATCTGGACCGCGAGCCGTAGGCATGCCGTCGATGCCTAAAGTTGCGGCACTTCCAAGACACCTGCTTGAGAAGTTCTGTCTTTCAAGCTCTGAGTACGATGGATAGTCATCATCAGTGCCATTGAGCCAGTGAAATACAAGCTCAACGGTACTATCAGGCTTCGTGACAATCGAGTAGTCCCCATCCTGGTTCTTCTCGACCGTGCCAACCAGATGGCGACATTGCAGAAGCGTTGCGTCAATCCCCTGTTTGAATGTTTCAGCAACAATCTTTTCATCTGCATTATCTGACTTGAAAACTATGGCGTAAGTGTTGTAGTTTGGAGGAATGACGATGTCCAAGATAGAAAGGCGAAAGGACTCTTCCTTGAAGCCATTAAACCAGAGTGGCTGGAGTTGATGAGTCACTTTCCTGCCCATTGTGACGAACTTGTGTTGGCTAGGCCTCTCGATTCTCTCTCAAGCGTTTCGTGAAGCCAAGTTTAAGCTAGTAGCCTTGCAGTTATGTAGATAAGGATATCAGAGATACGCAGAACCCTAGGAGATAGTAGAAGCGAAGGTGATACTTTTCTTCACGGGACTCGAGCTTTGTTTTCTTGGTGATCTTAGACAATAGAGAGTAGTCTTCAGTTAGGTACTTAGAACATGGTCTATCCTTTTGAGCGAAATAATTATTAGAAACAAATGAATGCGCGTAGCGTGTAAACTAGAGATGGTCCGAGATGATTTGTGGCGCCGTTTCACACCGCGATCTATAGACAAAGGTAAAATTGACCGATTCAAACGCCGAAAATGTAGGATACAAAACTCTCAGAGAATTTACCCTATCATTTGATAGGCAGTTACTCCCTGAGTTGGCCGATGACCGGAATCCGGATATTTGTGACGGGTTGACCGCTCAGTCGGAATCCGGTGCCTCTTGGAGCTCCGATTTTTTCACAATACAACCAGGCGGTGGCTCACATTTATCCCAGAAAGAGCTTTTAGATACAAATTAGTCATTTGAACGTAATTGAGAACAGCTCGTCTTTAAAGTCCTTGTAGATATTGATAATATCAGTTATTTTCGACTCCCTGCTCAATCTTCACAAATTAAAGAGCCAGCTTCGCTATTATATTGACCCAAGCCATGTCTTCCAACGTATCAATCGCGCTCATTCTTGGATCAGGACCTAACATTGGAGCTAGTGTCGCAGAAGAATTTGCATCTAAAGGATACAAAGTCATTCTCACATCAAGAAAAGTCCCCGAGAATGCTAACCCGTCGTTTTTTCACATCAAAGGCGACCTTTCTCAACCTAACTCAGTCGTCGATGTTTTGACTAAAGTTCGGAAACTTCATGGAGAGCCAAGTGTAGTTGTTTACAATGGTATGTCTAAAATGTCCCCTTTGGAGCGTATCAGGGATTCTGACTGGATCACAGCTGGTGCGGTCTCATTCGCGCCCAAGGAAAATGCCTTCAATCTTGACCTTGGCACATTCGAGTCGGATCTTAACATAAATACCACGAGTGTATTTGTTGCGATTAAAGAAGCCCTGAAATCCTTTTCAGCCTTACCCACTAGCGCTTCTCGCACTTTTATCTACACGTAAGTGGCAAAGCTGTGTACGGCAGTTTGCAATGGTTTTAGTACGAGCCCAGCTTGTATGGGAACTGACTGTTCAAAATGCAGTGGAAACGCGATGAACTTTGCGTCATTCGATGGACTCCTAACTTTGGGTGTCGGTAAGAGTGCAACTGCGCACATGATTGCATCCGCAGCTGCAACATTTGCAGACAAGGGTTACAAGTAAGTTTCGCCACGTAGGAACAGTACCAACCTAATATTCATATTCGGCAGGTTCTACTATGCGGACGAACGGCGAACATCTGGCAAGCTCTGTGGTAAAGATATTAGTGGCCCGGCTCATGCCGAGCTATATGGGCAGCTCTCTGAAGACAGGAAACAGCGGCCTTGGTTGCAGACATTTGTTAGTGGACAGGGTTATGTTGATTTCCCTGCTGATACCGTTGTTACCTTCTAAACCGCCATACTGAGGTGAAGTAAACGGTGACCGACGATTTTGGAGGATAAATTGTCTGTAACACGTAGCAGCGAGATAGAACTGTACTGTTGTGCTTGGGTAGTTGATCAGAAAAGTGAACGTAAGTTTAACCAGAATGAAGTAGATGTTCAGATCAAAGGCAACGTGCTAGCTAAGCCATTGTGCATTCCAGTAAAGAGAAAGCTATGTGGTGCATTTTAGATGGAGAGATTGTGCAACGAGTAAAAATGCAGCTTTAATAAGCAAGAATCTACATAAATCAACAATAACAGCACTTCTTCAAATGCTATAAAATGATACTCTTTTTACCAATTAATTTACGTTCTGTTTATTGCCCTGCTGAATAGATATAGGCAACGATTTGATTGATAATTGCCGTATTATCCGTTGATGTCACTTCGGTTAGGGGATCTGCACAATTGCTTTCGTAAGGTATCTTGATGTAGAAAACTGAAACCCCCCTCGTGTTACATTGGTGTACAATTTGACTTTCATGTAGCAAGTGACGAGGATCATGACCAAGAATTCGATGAATGATGCCCGCTCTTACCCTTTAGTACTACCATCGGCCGGGCGTAATACCGATAGACCGAGTATTTAGAGACCAACATCAAGTATTGTTCAATATACAATGTGGTATCCGGATTTTTTCCCCTAGCTTCTTCCCCCCCTACCTTACAAGTAATCGCCGTTCGGTTGTATTTGGAACTCCGACGCCCGCATATTGTCCTCGGAACCTTGCCTATTCTCAGCGGCACCATCTATCATGCGCATGTACTTTCTTTCCTGATCTCACATTTTACTCTTCTCCTCGGAGAAGTGCATTTATTTTATAACTAATTGCCAACCCTACTGTGACGCTTGGGCATCCGGGTCTCCATAACCGTTCTTTACTTTTCTCGTAGTAACTAATTTCTACTGACTTTGAAGGTAAAACACTCCATGGAACCTGATCCAGACGTACCACCACGGCCAGAGGGAAGCCCAGGCGCGCAATTCCTGTGCTTGACCATCTGTGGCTATCGTCGACCTGGAATGAGCGAGACGGACTACAGGCACCATATGACACAGGTTTCAGCTCCCCTAACCAAGGATTTGATGGTCAAGTATGGTGTAAAACGATGGACTCAGGTTAGCAATCTCTTTCCAGCACAGACAACTTGCTGTTATATATTATTTTCCATCTTCCAGCCAGACTATCTTCTGACTGTTTGCAGATTCACAATACAGCCGCAACTCGGTCACTGATGGCTAAATTATATGACCATCAGATGACCAATCTTGCGGACTTTGACTGCTTTAGCCAGGTGGTGTTTAAAAGCGTAGATGACTACAAAAAGATGAAAGAAGACCCGTGGTATAAATCTCAATTAGTTAATGATCACGAGAAGTTCGCCGACACAAAGAGGAGCATGATGACGATTGGCTGGATTACGGAATTTATTAGAGATGGGGAGGTAGTGGACGGAATGAAGGATTGTTGACAAAGGATCGAATTTGTAGAACCATGCGATTTCTGTTCTAGTGTTTCAATTGCTAAACAAAGGAAGAGCATCGCGTCGCTCGCCCAGTTCCTCCATCTTTAGTCATGCGAGAGTTGCAAGTATCTTTTAAGAAACCACGGCAATAATGAACCTTACCTTTGCCGATCGACATGATTATGGACGCAGCATGCCCACAATCATAGAATTTACGGTCGCAATGTGGACATTGTATGTGAAATTGTTTCCACCATTCAACATTCAACATTTGCACGAATGGTTTTCCCGTCCTCTGCCGCTGCACGTGGACCATGCATGCACAGTCCGCGCCACACAATGAGCTGTCGGGTAGCTTTCTCCAAATGCCCTGGCTCGGCTATTAACCTAGCACACAGCGATTTCACGTTATAGCCCAATGGTATTTACTAGCCGCCCTCATTTTTTTTTAGGTCTAGTTCGAGTCAAGTCGGAGTCCGTGGCATGCCCACTTCACCCATTTCTAGTCGATATGCCCGACCAACTGAACTAATCCCGAACCCAAATTCGTTCGTTCGTTCCGAATGACAGCATTTGAGCCAGGGCCGAACGTTACTACAATGAGCCGCTCTCCTTGCATCAACGCTGTCAAGGTCCCGGCTTCACCATGCATCCCATCGCGCTCGGAAGCTCGCGAACTCACACGGAATGCTTCGCTCCAGGAGTGGACGCTGCTTTCGGTGAACGCTATCTAGAGATAATGGAGAAGATCAACATAGATTTAGTTGAAGATTTGGCCGAGTTACCCATTTCTATTTGCTCCTATAGGCTTGTCGATTTTGTGTCCAACACATCTGCAAGAGAAAGTCCAAGTTTAGCGCCAGAGTGGAAGAGGAAAAAAAAAAATAGCGACAACAACAATGGCCCCGTCAAATCGACCGTGCGGCCTCATTGGTCAAACTGGCATCGAACTCTTGACATGCAATACCCCCAATGGTGTCAAAATATCCATCTTGCTCGAAGAACTTAAAGAAGCTTATGGCTTGGACTACGTTTACCAGAATATTGACATCATGGAGAACATCCAAAAGGAGCCTTGGTTTACTAGACACTCTCCGAACGGCCGTACATATTTCTTTGCGCAGCAACATAAAAAATGAACTTTGACCACTAACTATAGTTGCACAGGTATCCCAGCAATCGTAGATCACGATAGGGAGCAATTTTCCGTTTTCGAGACGGCCGCAATCCTCATGTATCTAACACGACACTACGACCCAGAGCACAAGTTTAGCTTCTGTGATACCAATGACATTTCCCGTTCAGAACAGTGGGTTGCTTGGCAACATGGTGGTCTCGTGAGTATTTGCAATATACAACTGCACTTTGTTTCCTTTTCAAGCATCTAAAACATGTTTGTGAAATCTAGGGGCCTATGCAAGGACAAGCGAATCACTTTTACCGAATTATTAAAGACGAGATACCTTACCCCACTCAAAGATACGTCGGAGAGACGGAACGTCTTTACGGAGTTCTCGATACGCAGCTGAAGGGCCGTGATTATCTCGTAGGTCCCGATCGCGGCAGATACTCTATTGCCGACATTGCATCTTTTGGATGGGTAAACACTTCATATTTTTCCGGTATCATTCTCTCAAAATTTCCAAATGTTGAACGATGGTGGAAGAAAATTAGAGACAGGCCGGCCGTACAGATGGGCATTCGTATTCCAGAGCCAAGCCAGGTCCAGAACGGGAGAATTCAGGAGAGGTTGGAGGAAGAACCACTGTTCAAGGCAGAGGATGACGACAGGAGAATGGCGGGAGATCGGGCCAAGAAGCAGTTCAACTACAAGTTTTCTTCTCCATGAATGGAATCATGCATGGCAATTTCGACTGCTGCAAACACATGTGCGCGTCACAAGGTACAGAAGCAGAATGAGTGAGAAGAGGTAGACTTAGTGAGTTTAATAAAGTACATAATCTTATTTAATAGGAATAAAGCTCCTTTATCTTCATATTCATAACGCAAGCTTAACGCACTCATGGACCGAGCTCTCCAGTTAGCCAATCCAGTGGCTAACCTTCTCAATGTGCACCATCGTGCAGTTTTACAGATTAGAATGTAACTACGAAATGCGAACGCGGCGTTTCTTAAACATGGATCCTTCCCTCTCGTCAAATATCTCTTTTTCAGCAGATTTATAGTGCCAGTCAAGTAGCGATGGATGCCGAAACAGAAATACTACCGCAGATTATTCATGGAAAGTTTGAATCAAATTTAGTGTCGGACTATTTGGTCCTTCACAGCGAATATCGTAGGTTTCCATGGTATAGGTGGCCTACTCCTCCAGACATGGGCCTCCCAAAAAGAACATTGCAGAACAATTTGATATCTCAAGCAACATTATTTTAATATAGTGCATCCTCGCAGCGAATAGGCTTTGGCAGCCTTCCGATTTTGTCTCATAAGATGAAACCTCCAGTACCAATAGCTGAGTGTACTAGGCACAAACAATGGGTACATCTTCATCTTTGAGGCTGGCCTCCGTCTGTGGCAACGAGCAGCTCTTCGTAGCTTCTGGTAGAGACTCGGTGAGATGCCTCGGTATTGGGCTTAGATTTCTTTCAGATCTGTCAGTGGCAGAGACCGTGTCTCGCGATGGAGGTTTAGCCGGCATCTGAGGTGTCTCTTGAACCATCGTTCTCACAACTTTTCTTTTCTTCCACTGGACATTAACTTTGTGGAGCCTCGTCATGAAAGCGGATCGTATTGGTCTACTCGCACCCGGTTGTGCATGACTCCAGCACAATTCCATCAATAAAAGAGGCAGCACCTTGTTTAAAATTGCTTGGGCCAGATCTGTTTCAGTTAGTCATGTGAAATATGTCCCCTTTGGATAGAGTGATATACGTTTTCCAGGGCAAGAGCGTACTCCAACACCAAAGAACATGCTATTTGCTTCTGCTCCATTGTCAAATTCATATACCCGGAAAACTCTGACGCCCAAAGATACGCACCACAGGCTTTCAGCTGTTCAGGAGACATTTCGAACCAGCGCTCTGGTCGAAAAGCGTCGGCATCTGCACCGAAAAGCGACTTATTACGCCCCATCACCCATGGATTGATTCCGATCGCAGTCTGCGGCAAATAATTCGTCAGTACATCTCAAGGTTGGAAAGGGTGTAGTAAAAGCTTACTCCAGCTGGCAGCCATTTCCCTTCCAACTCCATTCCTCCATGTGGTACAACTCTCTGGAGAGGACTTCCAACCGCAGGGTGCAACCTTTTGCTCTCGTTCAAGCAGGCGCTCAAGTAGGGCAAACTTTCAATCTCCGTCAGCTTTGGTATCTTGCTCAATTCCCCCGCTGCCCTCGCCCCGTCAATCTCCCTTTGGATTTTCTCCTGGCATCCAGGGTGGGAGATGACAAAATCAAGGAAACTGGAGATTGTAATGGCTGTTGTTTCGACTCCAGCACCAAAGTTGGTTCCGAGCATCTCAGAAACCCAATGCGGTTTTAAAGCTGGCTTTTCAGCATGGATTTGTAGGAGCCTAGTAGCAATATCGGTTGCTTTCATAGGCAGTTTTTCACTGGCGAAACTGTCGAAGCGGTCTCGGATGCGTTTTCTCATCCACTTTGGCAACCAAAGTGTCAGTTAATTCGGATATCGTGTTGAAGAGATACTCACGATGAAAACATGCTCCGTCTTCTGACTAGCCGGCTCGGAATGAATCGTGGTCTTTTGAGTCAGCAAGCTGGGGAGCATGGCCAAGATGATCCGCAACTTCGGCTTCACAATCATGTTGAACCACTTCTTTGCTCTGTGAAGACGGGGGACATACCCAACCCAATGCATGTAACCCCACAATCTCATGGTTAATTCGATTGATCCATCATCCACACCAGCTTCAAGAAGGCCCTTTGATTCACCAAAAGTAGCGACTTGTAAACAGTCTAAATAATATGAGTGGAAGAAACCACGAGTCATATGGACGCTGGGAACCATACCAGAAGCGAGAAAGTTGGCAACATGGTCAATATCTTCGATACGACCCGCTCGTTGAATCATGATGGCGATGTTTCTCTCCAAGATGTTGTCAAGGTTACCCTCTATTTGGCGCATGAAATTATCTGTGTAGGCCGGTCCAACCAGTCTTCTTTGTAGTCGATATTTATCCATGTCCAACTCGGAGAGAAAGTCCAGCTCATCGCCATCACTCCATCCTGCGCTCCCCGTCGCGATGTACCAATCTCCTTTTGGAAATTTGCTTGTAGGGCCTATTCGTTCAGTTTAGTTCACCGTTAGCTCAACTCCTTCTCGGCAGCAGCCTTACCGTATATTACATGTCTCGACTTTGTACTAGACACAATGACCTCATTTGGGCTGACTCGAACGATAGGGCCATATTTCTTGTGCAGATCCAAATCTATCCATGGTCGTTGAAACGTGCGCTGGCGGATGATGAGCCAGAGTGGTGATATACTAGCAAAGAATGGCCCAGGAACATTTCGAAGAGGTGTCAATTCTCTTACGTAGAAGCAATACAAAAATAATATAACGAAGATAACAACTGCCAGAGACGCCAGTGAGGTGGCAGAGGAACCGAAAGTGTCATCGTTGAAGTTCATGCTGATTATAGGCGCTATAGTGATCTTGCAGCCCAACAGAATTGTTTATATTGTTTATTATCAGCTTGAAGTAGTAGATATAAAGGGTGTGGCATTGGAAAATTTCCATTTGTTCCTGTTCGCCGTCGGGTGCCGACTCATCGGGGGTCGGTGGTCGGAATTCGGGCCTATGCATGTTGCTCATTACCTATGCATTGGCGGTGCAAAAAGTAGTCTTTGAAGTAAAATGGCAGACGAGTTCACAATTACGTTAAACACTTCCTCAATACCACGAAATGAGCAGAATTTTGCAGGGTGGAGAAGGTGCTCTGCAGATCGGTTGGCCACACTACCCGTTAGTATAACTTTCAGTAAATCAACCTTTCGGCTCGTCTTAAAGTTGGACCTAAACCCCTTGGAATACCTTAAAAGTGGCATATATAGCTTATTTAGTGCATTTTGCAAAATACACAAAAAGTAAATACTGCTTATACAAGTAATATATATTTTAATATGTTAGAAAAAAATAAATAAAAATAATAAAATAAATGGGTAACAGGTGTTTGTTATAAATTATATATGTATTTTAATAAAATAAATATAAAATAAGTATAAGAATTAGTTAAAAAGTCGTGCCGACTATTAATGGGATGTTTCAGGGACTTTGGACCTAAGTTTAAGGCGAAGCCTCAAGGTGACCGAGAGTCATACCAACGGGTAACCCTACCTACCCTAAGATCTGAATTTGTTGCATCAACCTGCTGAGATATATTATATGTCTTAGACCATCTTTGGATTGTTTACATGTGTTTTAACATAGATACAAGATCAAATTATTTACCCCTAATCGACCTCGAAGAATGATTAAAAATGTAGATCCTGTCGAGCGCTATACATCCAGTTCGTCTCGAAAGAGAAAAACGGCGACTCGTATGCTTTTACCGCGTGAGCGCTTCCAGTCACTGGTCCTTTGCATGCAGTTGTCTACAGTAGGTGCCTAGAGTATTGAAGAGATACTATTCAACTACCCGAGTTGAGGTTTTACATTTAAGACATATTTTAAGAACCATGGCTGATTAATAAGGTAAAGTTGGAACTTTCCGATCATGATGGACCAAACAGAGATGTACTCATTCGTGCACAAATCAGGGACTCGCAAGGCACAGCTGGATGAGCCATCTTATTGTTTTAAATTTAATGGTCTTATATGCTCAAGACAGCCCACTCGCCATTTCGATGTCTCTATTAACGATGTGTACTTACTTGTCTAGGCAGAAACAGTAGTGGTGGGGTTAGCGGCTGCAGCTGCGGCCGCAGCATGGGCAGCACCTTGTCGATCCATCTCAGCAAAGAAGGCGGTG
Source organism: Trichoderma asperelloides (assembly GCA_021066465.1). NCBI lineage: Eukaryota > Fungi > Ascomycota > Sordariomycetes > Hypocreales > Hypocreaceae > Trichoderma > Trichoderma asperelloides. The sequence goes on along the minus strand of JAJKFY010000347.1, from coordinate 25,803 downwards.
TCGACCATCTCCTCAATCTTGCTAATCTGTTTTCCGTCTTCAGTCAAGGTGACGAAAGCCGCATATTCGTTGGCCTGTGAGGTTTCGCATCCTCGTCAGCTTCTGACTAGTGAAAATGGTTGTAATGGACTGAGGGGATGTTTGCAGGGGCGAATCCACCAAAAGAACACTATTCCTAATCCCGGTTGCTGAACTGCAAAGCCATATATCACAAAATTGTCCCATTTCCTCCAGAATGTAGAAGATGAATTAAATGTAGAGGATTTGCATACCCACTTAAAGTCGCCGAAGGGAGTGTCAGCTTTGGAAGTTGCGTAGATGGCAGCCTTGCTCTTCTTGGTATCATGAACGACGTCGTAAACTTGCAACTGTTCAAGTGATGAGCTTAAGCGGTTGATACTTCTTGGTATGGTATCTAGACTAAAAGAACAAAAGGTATTACCTTCCAGTTGGTGAGGTTCCCGAAAAGCTTGGGAAGAGCCTTCGAAACAACAGTGTCCTTGCTCATGGGTGGCGCATTGAGTGAGAAGGGCAGGATCTTGTTGGTGCAGTCATTAGTCCATAGTTCAACCCACGCTTCGGGGTTGTTTGTGCCCCATCCCTCGATGAACTTATCGATGGTGGCGGCTTGGACTTCAGCTGGAGCGGGCATTGTGGGTGTTTTTAAACTTGGGATAAGGTTTGGTTATAAAATGGTGATGGCTTGGTGATGACTTGATTGCTTGGTTGGATGATTTTGAAGTGCAGTCCGTTACTTTTAGATGTCCTATTTATAAGTCAATTCGTTTATATTACTTTGTATCGAAGCAGCGGTGCTGTTCCAATCAGCAGTGTAAAAGGAAACTTACCTATTCGGAAGTCGACTCCAACTCGGACTCCGGTAAAGTAGTATCAACGATCGGAAACAGCCGCACATGCCCATGGCAATATATGCAATTGAATTATTGAAGAATTACTTTCCCGACCTGCAATTTCAGTTACAGTACCAAGTGTGAAGTCGGACATTATCAAGACTGGGCTCGGGGATATTGTGTGTGATTTGACTCGAGGCGTAATAACATACGATCTTAATACCCGGCTGGAGCGGCCTCTCAAAAGTGGTACATCCGGTCAAGAGGTACAAACCTGCATTTTGTGCTCAAGAGCACTGGCGCAAAAAATGGAGTGATACCTATTTTATATATCACTAGAAGTTATCTCTGGCCAGGTTTTCGAGCCACGATTCCAAACTACCCAATTTTTCAGATGCTGTCAAATTACTCCACCATGTCCACACAAACCAGTACGACTATAAGCAAGGAGGTTGATGTTGAGACACCATTTCTTACCGGTGCGCGGAAGAGTGGGAGCAGTGTGCCGTTTTGGGCGTCTTATATACAGTCTCGTCCTAACCCAACCGAGGACTTCTTCCAGCTCATTAACGAGTACCACAAGAGGTGATTTCCTTCTCCATCTGCCTGTCACCTGTCCAATCCTTCACTTCTCTAACATTTTGAACGACATCCAGCCACGGTAACAACCGTGCTGACATTGCCCATGATGTTGGAACAGGACCAGGTAACATTGCTGCCCGACTTGCGGCCTACTTTAACCACGTCGTCGGATCAGACGTAAACGAAGAGGTGCTGGACGCCGCTCCCTCCATCGTCCCGGCCGAGTTGCTCAACCGCATGACCTTTATCCAGTCTTCAGCAGAAGCTCTTTCACAGAAAACACCAACCCACCTCGGCGGTGAGGGAACAACTGACCTTGTTGTTGTGAGCGAATGTATTCCTCTCTTGGATCATCAAGCTGCACTGAAGGAATTTAACAGAGTGCTTCGACCTGGGGGAACACTAGCCATTTACTTTTATGGTCCGGCAGTTTTCACTGATGGTCATGTGGACAGATGCAACACGGCGTATGACAAGGTCGCCACTCGCATCTGCACCTTTAATCAGCCCATGAAAGATACTCCGGGATTTCCTATCCACCTCCGCGCCGCTGAGGCTCTAGTTAGCGAGCTGGATAACATCCCCCTGCTTGAAGAAGACTGGGAGAGCATACAGCGTTACAAGTGGAACTGTGACTATTCACTCTTGTTCAACAGCAAGGCCGGCTTTGACTTTAACTTCTCACCTGTGGATCGACGAGGCAAAGCAGATGAGACTAAAACGGCCATTGACCGCAATTTTTGGAGTGAAGATTGGGGTATTGATAATGTCAAGGCGTATTTGGACTCGGTGTATCCGAACTACCGCGTCAAGGCAGGCGACAGGTATTCCGAGATAGAAGTTCTCTTGGAGGAGCTGAACGTCGCCATGGGCAAGCAGAAGAGGAAAGTCACGTTTCCAGTTGTGCTTATCCTCGCGACGAAGAGGCCCGCGCTGAACGGCCACGCGACTCCCAAGGCCAAGAAAGTCCAGTTGTCCCTGTCCCAGCATCATGGTGGCAGCTACGGATGTGTCAATGACCCTGCCCCCGAGTCGATCGAAATGGCAAATAATCTGCTGCAAAAGAACCATGACGACTATCACATGTTCTGGAGAGATCTCAACGGGCACAACCACATGGCCCATTCCATCCTGACTCACTTCGCAATCGGGGCGAACCCTGCTGAGCTGCAGCGTGCCAACGACGACGGTGTCGGTGTCCAGCGCGCTCGTCCTGACGTTGACTCGGACGTGGTCAAAGGTCTATCTGACGACAGCAAACTGATGGAAATTATGGGTGATGTCACGCAATATAGCAATGCGATTGAGTTTTTCGAGCAGCAAATCGACCTGTACGGATGGAGAGCTGTTCTTCACAAGCACTGCTTCACTCGTACCTCTGTTGCCGACACGATTCTTTCTCGGATGTACGAGGGAGCCCATCACCCATTCATCCATCTTGGCCTTGCAGTCGAGTTTGAGCTGCCTAGCATCATGGCGGAAGCCCTCGCTCAGGCGGTGTGTCATCCATTCTCCGGTATTCCAGGCTGTCTTTTGCAAACCGATGCAGAGGCTGGAGATCTTGATCCCAACGCTCCACACAAGCCTCTCCTGGACTTGTACAAGGAAGCTCGCGCAAACAAAGCTATTCTGAACGGCCCTCTCTGGGAAGACGGTCCTTTTAAAATGAGAGACGGGACCCTCGGGCGATCAAAGGCGGACATCATCTGTCTAGCTGCCCAATACCGCGTCAAGCCATCCGAGCTACGACTAAGAGCCGCCGAAGTAATCAACTGCAGCGCTTACATCGCGGGCGCGGCACAGCGAGCCGGGAAGACGCCAAAAATCGACTTTTTCCACATGCACAACGTGACCAGCTCGGTCTTCCTGACTGTCCTGGTCAACGACCCCTGGATCAGCTTGGAAAACAAGGTCAGGTTAGTAGAGTGGAAAGGCCGAACTGATCTCTTCTGGTATGCTGCCTGCGGCTGCCCGCAGTACAACATTGCCGAAATCTTCAACTACACACCCGGTCCAAGCGCTGGCAAGGGATGGACCGAACTATATCATGATATTTGCCAGATGAAGGACGACGGTCACGTTGCCAAGTTTGTGCGCGCGGCCAAGAGTGCAGGCGAAGTGTGTCGGATGTTCGAGAAGCAGGATCCGGCTGCGTTTCCCATGACAGGAGAAGCATGGATTCAGCTCGCTCGCATGACGTACGACTCGACTCTCGGCGTTGCTGACCCTGAAAAGTGGGTTTTTGGAGCTGGATTCCCCGAGGCTTGGGAAAATGTACCTGCTAGATCACAGTCGGCGGCTGTCAAGCCCAAGATGTTTCCCTGCCCCACCAAGGAATATCGCAAGTCACAATATGACGCTATTGATCCTTCTTTATCAGCTCTGTCGGCAGCTGGGAAGAACATCGTCATCACTGGTGGCGGCTCTGGTATCGGCGCAGCAACTGCCCTAGGATTTGCCCAGGCCGGAGCCGCCAGTATTAGCATCATTGGTCGTAGGGGCAACATGCTCGAATCGACCAGGAGCAATATTGAGTCACTGGTTCCTGGTGCTCATATCCACACTTACGTCTCTGATGTCGCGGATAAGGACCAAATCGGCGCCGCATTCAAAGCAATTCACGACCGTGTCGGCGAGATCCACGTCTTGATCAACAATGCGGGCTACAAACCTACTGTTCCGCCAACATCGAGCGCCATCAAGGACCTCGACGTGGAAGAGTGGTGGCGCTGCTTCGAAGTCAACATCAAGGGCTCATTCCTCGCCACGCAAGCCTTCCTAAAATACAAGTCTGACGAGGCTGTGGTGCTCTACGTGACGACGGCGCTGTCCCATTTCACCGGCTTTCCAAACAATTCTGCCTATAGTTCGAGTAAAGCAGGCGCTGTGAGAGTCTTCAGCACGCTCCAAGCCGAGCATCCCGAGCTTAGAGTGATTTGCCTACACCCAGGAGTTGTAAATGTCGGAGGCAAAGTCAGCGGCGCAAAGCAGGCCGGCTTAGCAGACGATGGTGAGTTTTTGAACCCCCCTCCCCCTCCAGCCTCTCTCCCCCCAGCTCGTGATTTTGAACGACAACCCCCCCCCCTTTAAGGTGCGGAATTGACAATTAGAACTAGTCTCCCTCTCTGTCGGTAGCATGGTCTGGCTCGCCAGCCCAGAAGCCGATTTCCTCAAGGGCAAGTATATCTGGGCCAATTGGGACGTTACAGAGCTAAAAGCGAGGGCAAAGGAGATTGCCGAAAGCGACCTATTTACTATGAAATTAGGGGGTTGGCCATTTGACAGCAAAGCTACGTAGTCCAATCTGACAGGCAGATAAAGGAGCCGTGGCTGGGATGGGCCGCAGACAATAGTAACGAGGAAGATGCCGCGTGTATCGTCGGTGGGCGGATAGGATGAATGGAGTTCAACTTATTAGTCTTGATATTACAATCCATCTCGCTCTTCTTACTAGCTTTGATGAGTTGGTCAAAAATGCCAGCCCTCGTAAAAAAGACAAACGAAACTGTACTCGCTAGTTTGCTGCGATGGCCCATGTAAAGACCAGATTAGGATACAATCCCCTCATCATCCGGTTCTACGAAGCCCGTCAGCTTTCCTACCTACACAAAATCCGGAAAAAGGGTGTTTAGTCAAACCCTTAAACAAATCTGGTCGTTAAATATTGACACATTAACTGCTATAAAATCTCTACGCGTTAAAATGACTTTTATAACATACAAAATATGCACAAGTATGTGTATCCATCCGCAAATCGAAACTAAACACTGCATATAAGTCGGCTACATCTCATCTCACTGCATTGAACATTGAAAACACCAAACTGGACCCATCCAGCTCCAACACGGGCAGCAAGCCCCGCCAAATTCCACCCTCATGCAGGCTCTCGAGGAGAAAATGCCCGACAACAGCACATCACACCGTTGCAGTGAACCCAAACGCCCGACTTCCGAACTTTCGTGTTGGCCAGGACCGACATGGTGTAAGCAACGAGGTAAATAGCGCTATCCTTCGTGCAGTAGTTGGTATCACGCACCATCCTCAGTCAATATTTCTATTTCATCTTTTGCATCGTCTTGCTACTATTCTGTACACTTTCACCAATATGAGTACAACAAGCACACTGCCCACTCGATGGGCAAACACGCCATGGCCGCTCCTCAACGCGCCGCAAGAAGCTACCGTAGACACCACCCTTCCTCCCAATCTTTTCAGACGTACCAAAAGACGAGTAAAACAGAAAGAAAAGAGCAAAAACTCTAAACTAACCAAATATTGCGAATGCTTAGACATCCCACTATGCCGTCCACATCGCTACCGACATGGTACATGTCCATAACATCTTCCTCCGCGCCCTCAACAGCATCATCCTACAATCGCCATATGTTGTTAAACCGGGAGACATTGCCGACTTACTGTTCTACACCAAAACAGTCGTGATTACCATTGATGCTCACCACTTCGGGGAAGAGGAATACCTGTTCCCAGCACTAGCAGCCTATACGAACAATCAGGACATCATGTCCGTGAACCAGGCCCAGCACGCTGCTTTCCACGCAGGGTTGTCATGTCTAGGAGAATACTGCAAATCTACCAGTCCGGCTGAGTATTCGTACACGACGTTCAAGGGCCTGATCGATGCCTTTGCGCCGTCATTGTACGAGCACCTGCGCGATGAGATTCCCACAATGCTCGCTCTCAAGGTGTACCCGAGCGACGAGCTCAAGCGCATGTGGGTGCAGGCTGAGAAGCACATTACCGATGTGGGGAGCTACGATGAGATGTTCCCTTTGGCGTTCGGATGCATGGATCGCGGGTTTGAAGGTGGGAAGCACAAGTTCCCGCCAGCACCTTGGTGGGTTGCATGGGTCGTCCAGTACTGGTTCGCTAGGCGGCATCAGAGCGTGTGGCGTTTCAATCCGTGCGATATGTGGAGGATGCCACGGCCGCTGAAGTTCCTGCCAACAGACATGGACGGAGAGTTGGATACTTGATGCCTTGGGCGGCGGGAGATCCAGAGATTTCGGCCCTAATAGAGAACAGCGCTAGCAGGCCAAGGCACTCGAAGGCACAGTCCCAATCTTCCTTTCGTTACCAAGGCCACAATTACACTGTAGACTTGTTCAGCACGAAAGGCGCCCCCATTTTGCCCCATATTCACATCTTAGAGTGCGACCGGCTCTCTGTGTATGCCCTGTTATAGATTGAGATGAGAACTTGTCTCTAATTTTATATACACTAATTTCATCAATCTCCTACATCTGTCATTGCAAGGCGTTTGGGATCTGTTGCTCGTCGTGCTTTGGATTATTGGCCCCCTTGTAACCCAAATCCCAGTCCATCGCAGACCAGTCCAAGTGATCCATGTCGATGTCATAATAGGCAGGTACGTCAGAGTATCCAATTTCCGGAGCAGAGCCAGATTGCTTGATGCTATTGCCGCATTCCTCAGGGATCAGAAGTTCTCGGCTTTGTCGAATAGATGACACAAGCGGCGGTGTCTCCAGCGGGTGCCCTGATTGCTTGTACGCACTCTCCCTGACTTCCCAAGCTTGCAAGATCATGTTCGTTAAAAGCCCAAAGAAGCTGTCCGTCACAGACAGAACCTCAATGAGCGCGTGGTAGTTGTCGTTCATGATTTTCCATGCATCCGTAGCCTGAGCACTCTTAGGCCGCCACTTGAGGTGTTGGATGATTTGGATGTACGCAATAAAAGGGAAATAGCAATGGACCATCCAGATAAAGCCTTTGGTGAGCGGTGAAGTCATGAGCTTTGTATTGCACTCGAGCATTCTAAGCGCGTACGAGAGAGCGGCATCTCGCTGCGTCTCAGCGTGATGCAGCGAAGAGCCCGAGTATCTGAAGTGGTGTTCTACCAAGCGGTACTTGGCAATGTTGCCTCTTGTTGTCCATATAGTCATGAAATGAATCGCGTTTTCGGGATCGCAAAACTTCAAGTACTTTTCTTCCATCATTTTATGAAATGTGTCAATTTCGGAACCCTGAGGGACCTCCTGACCCGTCGTCACAGAGGGACGAAGACCAGGGCCGAAAAACCCTAGATGAAACTTGGTATAGCGAACAAAGTCCGCAAGTTCGCTGCGACAAACCGCGAAAATAACATCGGTCAACTTTCCTTGGACCTGAGGGGACTCCTTCATCTCTTCTCTAATATCGGAGTCGTTGATGGTAAGCGGCACTCGGCAGTCCCAGGTTGGAAGTAACGCAGTAGCATGTAAGTCGGCCATTTCTCCAATTCGAGTGTCGAAAAGTATCAGAGACCACCAGAGCCTCCGGCCCATCTCAGCCTCGAGTGGGGATGCCTTCGCCAAGGTAGCTTCACTGTGAAGGCCCATGCGTTGCGCGATACGAATGGCAGTGCCAAGGATAGATGACAGAGACTGCGGAGCAGTGGTAGGTCGAACCGATATCTAGGGCCGTTAGAAAAATAAACAAAGGAACTGTAAGCAATAGATGTACGAACGAGGTATAGACACAATGCCGTCAAGCAGTCTCGGTTCGTACTCCGCATGAAGCGACTGTTCAGAAGAGCTTGCTGGCAACCAAGCTGGAACCGAGACAAAAGATCAACCTTGGATGAGGCAAACATTGCTCGACACTCATTCTCAGTCAGGCTTGAAATGGCCATGCAGTAAATCCCAAACATGAGCGCCTCCAACTCTGGCGTGATGGTTATGAGATTGGTTGCGGCCGCGATCAGGCGTTTTTGAAGAGTGTGAGTGTGCGTTATCTTCAGAAGCGGATCAACGTTATCGAGATAGACTTGCCACAGCTGGAATATCTGGAATGGCTGAGGGTGCAACGTGTGTATGTCTACTATCGTCTGGTGCCAACCAAACCCAAAGAGGAGGTGAGCATCATCCGCGATTTCCTGATCCCATGCCCTCTTGAAGACAACCCCCCGCACTTCATCGTCTGACGAGTCGCCATCGGTGCGATCGCGGAACTGTATGCAATTGTCAATCGACAGAAAAACATGAAGTCGAAGTGTGGTGACCCTACCTCTTGGTTCATTGTGTGCAACATCTGCCTGGAGCCAATTCAATTAGCGAACACTCAATTACAGGCGCATGGCATGACCAGAGGTCAGCGCGGGGGGAGCGTATACTTGGCCGCGCGCACCCTCCGCCTTGGAGAGCTGGTACCTGCATGAGATGAGGCAGTGGTGGTTCCGGGCTCATCGTCAGATTCGCATGGCTCTTCAACATGCGAGTCGGGAGACCCCTTGGGTGCTGAGACAGATGACTCCGGCCCGCGTGGGTGAAGTGGTTCAAACTTGATGTTGTGCTGGGTGAGCAAATCCTCATAGTTGCGAATCCGGTCGAGGAGCTCCCTCTCTGGCAGTCGCCTCTTTCGACGGCGCTGGACTTGGTTTGATGCGACACATGGCACACCTGCTTTGGCACATGTTGCACACGGGTCTTTGTGATCACACTTGACCTTGCGCTGCTGGCAACGCACGCAAGCCAGCTGTCGCCGCGGCCGTAGCATAATCTCCTCGCCCGGAGGGAAATACGTTGCCGCCGCCAAGGCAGGGCGCCCTCCCGGAAGGCTGGCCGACGAGGAGGACATGATATTCCTTGGCCAGCGGTGGTTGCGGTATCCAATGTCCCAGCGCAAAGATGGTGGGGGTCTGATGTTGGTGGACGACGAGGGGGACGATGTCAAAGGAGCAGGTACATGGCAGCTTCGAGTTCTTTGGCACGTGACCGCTTCCATTTCTGCAATTACATGTACCTTGGTGCAAATCACAATGTTGGCCCGTAATGGTTGTTGATTGACTCCTCTCTTCACGTTTAGGCAAGTAGTTAATCGGTCTGGTAGGATTTTGGGCAACGAAGGCAGGCCCTAGGACCGGTGGGTGGCGCAATCCGACTGCAACCACACAAGCACAAGCACAAAACCAGGTTGATAAATTTCGCTATGAAAACCAAGGAAGAAAGTACAATGCGAGGAAATCAATGCCTATTTATTTATTCATTTATTTATTCATTTGAATCCTGCGGCGGCGAATTTCGCACTCTGTCTTCCCATCTCGGCAAAAAATGCTGTATCCACCATTTCCTTAATGTGTCCAATCTTCATCCTGTCCTCAGTCAATGTGATAAAGGCCGCATACTCTTGCGCCCATTTAAAGTCGCCAAAACGCGTATCTGCACTTGATGTTGCGTAGATGGCAGATTTTCCCTTGGCCGTGTCGTGTAGGATTTCGTAAACCTCCAACTGCTCGAGTTTTAAGTCTTTCTGTTTGCACTACTATTTTCAGGCCAGCCGCTGTACTTACCTTCCAATTTGAAATATTGCTAAAGTGTTTGGATCGAATGACATCGGCTTTGGACATGGGCGCGCAATTGAGCGAAAATGGTAGAATTGTGTTTGTACAGCCGTCCGCCCACAGTTCTGTCCAGGCTTCACCAGAGTTGATTTTCCATCCCTCGACAAATCTATCAATCGTCGCTGCCTGGAGAGACGCGTCGTGGGGGACTACTGCAGCCATTGTGCCAGATTTGACTGATTTGAAATTGCCTCAGCCGCCTTTTGGGTGTTGCACCCGCTCTATGTGTCAAATAAATATTACCCTAGCACAGCCATCCAGATCACGCAATTCCTGGTACTGTTGATCGATGATCATCGACGATAAACGTGTCCTTGAGATGGTAGAATTAATTGTCGGGCATGAACAGAAGCATCGGACTCCGATGGCAGGATTAGGATTTGATTTCGGTCATTTTTTTTTTTTTTCAATACTGCTCCCTGCCCATTGCATTGATCGCCGTTGGTGGCACAAGGTTTAATTCTTACAGCCGACGCGTAATACAGCAGATTACAACCTTGTACTCGTGTATGTTGGCTTCCTTTTGTTTTGCCTAGATAGCTAGTGTAGTATCTCATGCATTCGAACCGAAACAAAACGGGGACAGTAGGACCCGTAGGCATGACTTTGCACCTTCGTACACATTGCGCCATTCAATTACGAATATGAAGGTTCTTTCTCTGCTTAACATATTAATTAACAAATCGAGTGTCTGTTGAAGGGAACAGTTTTTTACACTTCTTCTGTATTACTAGCTGTTTTAAAGGGTGTAAATAGCAATCTCAAGATGGATGATAAAGTCTTTCCAGTAAGCCAAGGAAATTTTCTTAGAGTAGAAATGCTATGTATGCACAAGGAAATTGCCATGCACCATATCTAAAAATACACACAAATGAACCTGACCTCGCCCTCGATGGTTGGTCTACAAATAAGAATTAAGAATTAAAACAATATTTCGCATAGGTCGCCATTTGGACACTAATGCCCATGCTTCTCGGCCTCTTTCGCTGTTGCGCCCTGAGGGCGTCTCCCCAGTTTCTCCATCTGATTAAACCCTGGTTGGGGTTTGTGGGAACTTCACCTTCGTAAACTGCGTCTTGCTCTGTCCATGTGACTTCGACGCTCTCGAAAGAAGTCCATCATTCCTTCTGTGGAACCTCGGTGGCTGTATCAATCGTTTTCTCCTCGTCCTGAGGATCAGCCTTATCGCCCTTCTTGTCGCCATCTTTCTTAGGGGGGCGTCGCGTGTTTTTGTTCTCCAGAAGTACTGCACCAATAATAATCAAGCACGTCAAGATCAGACCAATTCGAAACACATCCCGAATGGCATTGTTGTACACTTGAAGCACTGTGGGCTTCAAATCAACTGGCAGTGCATCAATCAATGCAGTCGCTCCACCAGACGTGACGAGGTTGCGGTCAAACCCAGGGAAGCCAGCTAGCCTCTTGATGAGTTGATTGGTCAAGACGTTCTCTCCGGCAGGGACCGATACCGATCCGCCGATGAGCTGGGCAAAAAATCCTAATGCAAGGGCAATCGGCACATCCTTGTCAGACAGCACCACTTGCGCGGCAAGGTTTGGCGTTTGGACGGTGGCGCCCATGCCAAACCCGAAAAGGACCTGATAGCCGATCCACTTGCCACTGTCCGAGTCCACGTCGAGTGTGGTGAGCATCCCGGCGCCGACGATCATTATAACGGCGCCCAAGAGGCCGGCATGGACGTAGTATCCAGTCTCTTCCACAGTGGCTCCATAAATAATCGACGAGACAAGTAGTCCTAGCATCAAGGGTAGCAGCTTGACACCAGACGTCACAGCCGAGTCACCCTTGACCGTCTGGAACCAGATTGGAAGGTAATAAACTTCAAGAGAGTTAGCCAATGCATCTAGGTACATAAGACAGGTCAAGGAGTCTTACTGAAAATGTACATGCCGGCACCGAGAAAAGCCATCTCCCATACGCCTGCCCAGATGCTGCGGATTTTGAAAATACGCGGTGGAATCATGGCAGTCTTTGGAAGCAGGATTTGAATAGCAATGAAGGCAATAAACAATATTGACATCAAAGTCAACAATGCTATGATGCGCGCACTATTCCACTGAAAATAGTCAATATCGATCGCCGGATGCAAATGATTAAAAAAAAAAAAAACTTACGGCATATATTGAACCTCCCCACTGGAGCGCCAATACTAAGCATATGACACTAGGCACAAGGCACAAGGTACCCAGGGGATCTAGGCCCAAAATCTTGTCTTTCCATGGGAGTTTTGTTGACTCTTGTTTGGGAATTTTCAGGAAAGCCGCAACAATGATCATGACAACTCCACCAATGGGCAAATTGATGTAGAAGCACCATCTCCATGTGACATGAGTGGTAAATGCACCTCCGATTAAAGGGCCCAGGATGATTGCAAGGCCGAAGAAGGCACCCAGAGCACCTTGCACCGCCGGACGCCTCTTCAGAGGGACGGAGTAAACAACGGTCGTGACCTGCGTTGATGGCATTAGCTACGCGCTGCGAGGTAGTCTCATGGGCGAAGATGATGCCACTCACAGATCCAGCAAGAATACCAGCCGCGCCAACTCCAGCAAATGCTCTTCCCACAATGAGTGTGGCTGAATTAGGCGCAGCACCACAGATGGCAGAGCCAATCTCGAAGAGTAGAATGCTTGTGAAGAGAACAGACTTGGCAGAGTAAAAGGTGTAGAGTTTACCAAAAAGGAGCTGAAAAGCACCGCAAGTCATCAAATATGCGCTCCCGTACCAGCCGACATCAGGGAGTGAATTAAACTCATTGGTGATGGCAGGAATCGCCTAGAGTCACATTAGCATTTATGACGTTGGGTGCTCCAGGCTCAGTTTGCGTACCGTTGTCACAATGGTTCTATCCAGAGCTACCAGCATCATGCTGAAGAGAGACGACAGCATCAGGAGGATGATTTTCGGGGTCGCAAGACCCTGAAAGGTATCGTCAACTTCTCCTTTGGCGTCAGATTTGGCATCCGGTTCCTGACTATTACGTGCTGTCTCGTCGCCCTGTGTTGTTTCCGACCGTGATCCCACATCCTGCTCCTGAGGCGCCGAAGATTGAGGTTTTCCAACCTTTGTGCCTATTTCTTCTGCGGTCATAGCGGGAAAAAAGGTGGTCGGTAAAGTTTGTTGTTTGCAATCTGCCTGCAGGAGGATTGAAGCACAATATGTCCCTGCTGAAGCGTATCGACAAGTTGTTGCGGTCGAAGAACGATTGAATGTGCTCGATTGCCCAAAAAGAAATTGATTATTGAAGAATCGTTCATTTTAAAAGAATTGAGCTTAAGGATCTGCATGTGTCAAATCTCATGACTGCCTACGTAAGTAACCATGCATCCGGCTGCTACGAGCTTGTGCCTGTCGGCGAGTATCAAGACCCGATGTCAACCTTGGGTTGTTGGCGGGAGTTATCAAAGTCCGTGTGGGGCCGCCCATAGTATATCGTACGGCAACAGAATGGCAACGGGGTAGGTTAAATTTCTTATCGCCAGTGCTTACTGCATCCTCAGGAACAAGTAAAAGTTCTACTACGAGCTGCATGTTCTAAGCCCCTGATATCTGAAATAAGGGATGCGGTCTTTGAAGTATTAACGGCCGAACAAAGGAAAGCCGGAAACACGATCATAACTAGGTCCGTAGATGGGGTGCCACACAGTGGAGCATCAGCAGACAAACGCAAAACAACGGCACGGCACAATCTCCGGTCGCAGCAAGATAGCCGCCGATGACTTGTAGATTTCCAATGTAAAGTCGTTTCTCGTGTCTCAACTTCCTCCTCCGTCGCGGCGCTGAACTGCCCGACACCAGCCTTTGCACTCGAACATAATGTGCGTTGCATACGAAAACATTCATCCGCCTCCTCCCGCCTCCTCCCGCCTCCGCCTGGGGCTTCTTACACGTGGATCGAATGCGGCTTCGTCAGTTGAAGCTGCCATTCGGACACAACTACTGGTCTGTGCGGAGAACAGAGTAGCTCTGCATCTACGCGAGTTCAAATCTAGCAGGGCCGTTGTTGCAGGCGGAACGTGGTTACACTTTCGGCATCTTTGTTCATGTTTTTGCCTTTTGCAAGATGAAGCAGAGGTTTTCGGGGCTTGGTATTGCCGCTCAGGCCGCCAAGGGCATGTTGCCAATGTTAATATTATGTTCAATTACAGTTAACAGAACTGGTATTATTGTACATAAGGTCCAGCTTGGTACTTCACTCCTAGGACCACAAAAGCACTATCTTGCACACACATATTCTTCACAATGACGAGCCTGCCACTTCCATCATGATGAACGTCGTCCACCAAGGCAAAGATATCGGTAATTTCCATTGGACGATCGCTTCCTAATTGCAGCAGAGACAGATCAAGGACACGAGCAGTGCCCGCGGTATAGTGTTCAAGAGAAGTGGTTTTAGGAAGAACCCTCACCTGTAAGATCAAGGTAGCCGCTGGGTTTGCGCTCAGAACGTTTACATGTGCCTCCAGCTCCGCCAGAATCTGCATACGAAGCTGGGAGAAAGGCGTCACCAGAACTGACGATGTCAAGCGTACCATGTATACCGCCGCATCCTTTACGACCTGTTGCTGTCCACTGGTCCGCTGTTGCACCGATATGCGGTCCATCAGTTGGTTGTTCATCGCATAGCCGTTCGATGCAGATGTGGTGTCGTTCATTTGTACGACAAAGTTCAATGATGGGTAGAGTTTAGCCAGTGCTGAAGCAGGTGATATGGACTCAGCAACCACCTATTTTGCACCTTTGTAAGTATACGCATCTATCTACCACCACAGGAAAATGGACTTTCTCACGTCTGCAACTCGCGCGTTGCCTAATTTAAGCCAATCAAGACGACCGAGTAGCTCGGTAGCAGCTTCATCGTCGGTGGAGTCCATATGACGAGTATAGGCCACAAACTGCCTCTTCAATTTTGGGTTAGTGCCACAGTTAGACTGGAAAGATTGTGCTGTGTTAAAAGCAATCGAGTAAGCACATTCATAAGGGCTATCAGTATGGCCATAGCTCTTTGTGGCTACAGTCATGTTCAACTCAGCGGGGGCGGCCGTCCCTGCTAGGAACAGGGCGGCATCCAGATGAGACGGCCGGGTGACGAAACTGGCTGAGAGGGGAGTGTGTGAGATGTAGCCTGGCTGTGGCTCGTAAAGAAATCCAGCTGTGGTCATCATGTATAGTATACGGCTCAACTGTGCTTCTGGCACGCCAACAACGTCAGATATTTCCTGAATTTGAACACTACTATTTAACGGAATGCAGGCAAGCGCTTGAAAATCCCCCAACCACTGAAGGCATGCAAGGATTTGGACCTAGAGGAGAAGAGATAAGTCAAAAACAGGCAAGATGAGAGACAAGGGGATAAAAAAGGTGCCGTACCTGACTTGCTAAACTGCGGAGGAAATCGGTGGGCTGGAATAACAGAACTTGCAGCTCCGCCAGAAGCGTGAGCAAGTTCTGTCTCGCTGGGGCGAGCTCACTCGATGATATCGAATATCCAAGCTGGCATTTCTCATTGAATGCCTTAGTGGCGTCTATGAGCTTTCTAATGCATTCCTCAACATTATACAAGGTGTTGAGCTGCATAGTGTAACAAAGAATGAACGGATATGGCACTGAGGTTCAAGAACGGGTACAAGGTCCGATGCTCAGATGCAACACAGAGATGCATGGCTTGGATATTACATATTTATATCTTGCAAGTGAGCCGAATCCTAACGGATGGCTCTCCTGCGAGTACTTGAAGCATCTTGACAAGTTTAAAAAGGGTTATATCATGGATTGCGGGCTTTCTCTCCCCCCAGTTCTTCCCTGACCAGTCGTATTCCCTTAATTCGCAGGCAGCGCTTGTTATCTTGGATTGGCTGCTCTCCCCCAGCAGATAGGCAACCCACTGCTTTGCGCAAATGTAAGGAGATGGATGGACCCGAGATGAAATCCTACACTCAGCCTCGTCTGTCGCAATATCTAGTTGAAGGAGGCGGGGTTACCAAAAGTGCCCGCTTATAGGACAGACATTCCAGACAACCGATACGCAATGTCCCGTCCCGTCGCAGCCACATGTAACATAGTACAGTAGGAAGTTGGCTTTTGCCCTACGGTTCACTAGACATAGCTTACTGGCACGGGTCGTTGGACCAACCACGAAGGGAATATCGGAAAGAAACATAAATTCATCCTGCAAACGTATCGCATGTTACTAATACTGCTAGCCTTGCTGCTGCATGCAAGTAGTCGGACAGCGAAATGATGTATGGTGGGTTACAGTCATTCGTATGGTGGGTTACAATCATTGCCCAGCAGGTATATATCTCGCCACTGAGGTTGTTGAGTGTAAGGGTAAGCGCTGCAGACTCGGACAGCGAACCTGCAGCCTCATCCCCATCGCCCGTTGTCTTTCGCCCATGAGGGGTAGAACAGTCTGGTACGAACTCAAACGAGACTGAGCAAATTCGGAACACTACTCTGTCTCACGTCCATGCCCCTGTTGAACACTCTTACCCCTCTATTAAAGCGATGGGACGGGGACGGGGCGGATACACGGAATACGGAAATTGCCAGGAGAAGAATCCTCCGCAGTGCAGCGCGTGTGTAAGTGGGTATTACCATATGGTTGGTGCGTATGTACTCATGATTTTTTTGAGATTGAAAATTGAATTTCTATGGAAAATTGGAAATTTTACAGGTACCTTGACAGCGAGGATTTGTTGTAAAGTGACTATGGACTCACATAATTTCGCCTGTATGATTGGTGGGTTATATGCGAACTGTGCCGTGGTAAAGAGATAATCTGGGCCTATACCCCATAATCAGAAAGCGTGCTGTGCAGCATGTTGCAATAATGATCCTTTATCTTGATAGTAACTTTAGCCGGGTGCAACCACTGGGGTAGTATTTCCCCTCCGTTCCTTCTGTTCCTTTCTTTTCAGCTTTTCATTTTGTTTAAAACTTAGAAACTCCCTCGGATGCAATGCATTGGATCCCACAGGAAAAAGGTTGTGTCTAATGCGCTGACTTTGTCTTGGTGGTAACATATAATTACGTTCACCAGATAACCACGTTAACTGGCCACTCGCCAGAAATTATCCTATATTGCGTACTTGAGAAAACCCTGTATCTCAGCATGCAAAGCCAAACATCTTCGGAAGAGCCGCTGCAAAACAACACGACGTTGAAACTTCGTGATAGCTGCAACGCATGCGCAGTATCAAAGTTGAAATGTAATAAAGAAAAGCCAACCTGTTCGCGTTGTGCCAAGAAGAAAATCGCGTGCAATTATGTTGCCACAAAGAGAAAGGGAAGGAAACGCGCTCAATCAAGTCAGTCGACGGCTTTAGATAGACCAAGCACCGCCGATGCGAGTCCTTCGCCCGCAGCACCAAAGCCTATTTTCAATCCTCTAAGTCGATTAGAAATGTGGTTCGCGGCGGACTACGCCATATCGATTGAGGACTATCTATCGCGATGTGCTGATTCCACTGATGAAAATTCTAGAGCATCTACCCCGTACCCTGCTTTGTCAGATAACTTGATGCCAATGCAACTCTCAGACTTTGCGGCTGAAGACGACGAGACCTTGCATTTGCTTACACCTCAGATGTTAGAGCTCTTGAACTGCGACGTCACAAACGGAGTGGATCAAGCACCCGCAGATGTTTCAGAAGTTGCTGGCAAAAAAGATGCCAATTCCGACTCTGCCGGATCCTTGGCTTTCTTCGAAAATTCTATCATTGAGCCGGCAATGCGTTCCGACGTTGAGCCATTGGTTCCTGACGAGGTGCCTCGCTCACGTAGAAGCGAGGCTGACTCGTGTTGCATGTTGCAAGTAATGGCTATTGTGAAGCAAGCCTTCTCCAATTCATCCACGTGTGAGAACCTAGACGCCATGGACATCTGCGGCACACCCGGAAGCAGTGTTTTTGCTACCAACCAGCAAACCATCAACATCATCGGCGAGGTTTTGAAATGCTCGTGCTCTCAGGATGGATTTATCCTCGTCATGATGTCTCTGATTATTCTCAGGGTACTTGGACAATACATCTCAGCAGCACGGCGGCCTCATCTCTGGTACGACAGATCTGGAGACAGTTTGGCGACTTACTCGCCAGTCAGTATGAGCGTTCATGCTTTCCTCGATAAAACACTTTCAAGCCCTTCTGGCCCTGAGGAGCCAGACGAAGATGATCCTGCGTACATGGCCGCGCAGAGGGTTCTAAGCGAACTGCCCTATGTTCAGCGCCTAGTAAACCAACTGTCAATAAAGCTACAAAACCAAGGCTTCAGTGCCAATATGGTGGGAGAGATTCAGATTTCAGAATTCAATCAACAAGACAAGAGCAACTCACTGCTACTTCCTCTGGGGTTGTTTGACCAGCTCAACACTGATATACGGAGAAATCTCAAGTTCCTAGCAGGGGAGGTTATTGCTACCCTGCGGCGGGAGTAGAGTGCTCCTGGTAGTAAAGCTTTTATACTAAATAGGTAGTTTATTTATAGATTTTTTAATATTTAAAATGTTTTTACTTTATTTTAAAAGTTTATTATTATAATTACTTAAGTAGCTTTGTATTTTAAATACTTAGTATATTTTTATATTATTTAAAAATACTATAAAACATTCTTATAAACATAAAAAATACTTACTCTTCTCAATGCGAATAACCAATGATATACAGATAGCAAGGCTTCCTGAAATCAGTCTGAAGTGTACTCTAGCGCTATACAGTTCCTAGCAGGAGCATCAGTCTTCCTGCAGTAATTTAACCCGCCGTGTCAGATATATAGGCCAGTTAATACCGACTTTTTTTTTTAGTCACGGACGGAAACAACCCTAATTAACCCAAGAGAGAGCAATTTAGGGCGTTACGCGGGTGGTAGCTAATTGACAGCAGTCGAGGGTAGGATACCTCGAAGAAATCGTAAGATTGTAAATTGACGATACTTTCTCCCTAAACCAGCATAAACCGATAACCTCATGCGAAGACGTCCGCCCAAAACCTCTCACCTTTGAGTTTCTGTACCCAATCTCGAGCTACTTCTTCTTCAACGCCAGTGGTCTCCATACGAATGCGTGCCATTGCATCTTCCACGCCCGATCCTACGATGCCTGCTCCGCAAATGTAAATCTTTGCTCCTTGCTGGAAAAATCTGGCAGTATCCTGCCTATCAAACCAGATTCGATCCTGAACAAATTTACAGCCATTGGAAGCTTCAGGTTTGAAGGTATACGCTCGGCGGACATCTACAACCCCTGACTGTTGCCAAGCATCAAATTCCTCTCTGTAAAGATCATCTTCCTCTGGATGGTTACACCCATAGAACAAGAGCGCTTCACCAACCTCTTTCCCCCCAGCCTTCTTGATGGCACGTTCTGCAATAAATGCATGGAATGGAGCTAGGCCGGTTCCAGCACAAGCCATTATAATTGGGGTTCTATCATCCGTTGGAAGGTGGAAGCCAGTGCGGCTTGGGCGGAGGCTGATGTGAAGCTGATCACCAACACTCAGTCTCTCCAGGTAAGAGCTGGCGACACCGAAAAACCGATGGCCTTGTCGGCTACCCTTAGACGGTGCATCGATCACAGTGTACGTTAGAGAACACTCGGACTGTCGATCCAAGGGGGTCGAGGAGATACTATATTGCCTCATTCGCATGGGTGGAATGGCCGCCAAAAATTGCCCAAGAGAAAAGGTGGCTGACGGATAATCCTCAAGCACATCAAGCAAGGTTACATTCAACTTCTGAAAATCTTCCTCCGCAGCACGTCTCTCCAACTCATCTTTGAGGTTGAGCTCGGGTATGGACTTGGCAAGGGCAGAGACAGACCGGGCGGTTACTGGCTGGCCCAACTCAACCATTGACGCCAAGACGTCATAAAGGACGAGAGGTTTTCCAGTCGGCAGACTAGTCGTTGTCATTTGGTCGATCGTGATGGTGGTGTCCCACGGAAGTCCAAAACGTTTCATGACACGGCGGACCACTTCTGGTGGATTGAGTGGAAGGACCGCCAAGTAGTCTCCAGCGCGATATGTAAGCCCAGTGGGGAGACGGATACCGATATGGCGCTTTCTCGGTGCTCCAGGCTTGGTCAACAAACGAGCCTCGGTCACTTCCCCGGTCTGAACATCTTGACGAAGAAGACTAGACCGAGCTTTGACATTGACTTGAATTTTGAGTTCTTTAGTCCCAGGTTCCTGAGAGCCGGAAGTGTTGCCAGATGCGTCACTCAACTGCGGCCAGAACTTTTGATCCTGCCAATCGTCGAAAACATCGAAAATGTTGCCTTGTGTAACGTCGGCAGCCGCACGGTTGGTGATACGCTTGCCTCCGTTATTGGCGAGAGCATCATCAATAACAGTTGGCACCTTTTGATATGTTGAACGCCATTCCTCTGCGAACGGGTTAGTATAAAACGTAGTTACATATGCACAACTTTTGGCTACAGAGTGCACACTTACTGTTTCCAACCCCAAAAACCGCATACCGTACATTTTTCACCTCGGGATTATTGGCAGCCGTCAGCCACTCTACAAAATGAGCAGCATTGTCAGGCGGTTGCCCCTCATAGCTTGCCGTTATAATTACCACCGGGACTTCTTGCGGTAGATCACCAGTCACGGTATCTAGGGACTTGACTTGAGCAGCAAATCCGTGTTCTTCTGCGGACGATGCTAGTGATTGGGCGAGAGCTTCACAAGTTCCTGTGTTGGACCCAAAGAGAACTAAAAGAGGCGGAAGGTTGCTCTGTGAGTGAGTTTGGTTTGGTTTTGATGAAGTTTCACTGGCCTTGGCGAGCTGACTTGTTGGGCCAACCGTGACGTGATCGAGGAAACCTGGATCCCTAAGCCTTGCTCGCATGAAGAAATCCTTCGGTTTAATCGTTAGAGTTGTTTGAATTTGAAGCTGATACGAAGGGTTACTCTTGGTAAATTGGAATGCTTGCAACAAAGAGGCCACGGCGAGCAGTGATTCTTGCCAAGCAAAAGGTCGGCCAATGCAAGCACGGATGCCATTTCCAAAGGGCTTCATAAGACATTAGTCGTGACTATCATGTGAAATTTAAGTGGATGAATACTTACTTTCCAAGCGTTCGGCGGGAGCTTTCCGAAAGCTTCATCCATCATCCTCGAGGGCTTGAATTCCTCAGCATCAGGGCCCCACACCTCTGGATCACGGTGAAACTGTGCCAAGAGAACTTGAACACATTCACCGTCTTTTACCAGGAAACGTTCATCAAGAATCTGGTCTCCTTTTGCCTGAAGTGTGAATGCAGGTGCAGTAGGGTGAAGACGGAGAGTTTCTCGCAGACATGCCTCAATGTAAGGAAGCTTCGACATGTGACTCAGGGTTATGTTTCCACTTCCAATAACTGTATCAACTTCCTCCTGCGCTTTGCGATAGGCTTCTGGGTTTTGCAAAAGCTCATAAAAGAGGAACGAAAGTAAACCCGCCGTCGTCTCGTGCCCTTGGATTTCATCAGCAATGTACATTTTCGAGTGGTAGGCAGAACATTCATACCAGCGATCAGAAACGTAATCATGTTGCGGATAATCGTATCATCGTCCAGAGATTCTCCTGTCTTTGGATCCTTATTCAATATCATCGCATTCAGAAGGTCTTTCTTGCTTGTTGGGTTTGTTCTACGGTCATTGAGAAGTTGTTTTGCTACTGTTTCCAGTTCCTCTATGTCCTCTCGATACTGTTTCTCTTGGGTTTGGAAAAGGACATTAGTAAGAGGAGGTCGCCTAGACCGAATGAATGACTCAGTGAGCACGCCGACCATAGCCCGAACGAACGGATGTTGACTTTCGTGGTAGAACGAGTTGAATCTCGTACCCATGGCACATCTGGATATTGAGTTAGTTCAGCAGGCTAACAGCAGATCTGGGTGAGTTTTACAGGGCTATGGAATCGAGCGTGAGTCTAGTGAAGTCGTCCGGGACATCGATCGGCGTGTCAGGACCAAAACGTGCCCATTTCACAACCATTTGGGAAATAATGTCTTGCATTTCTATTCCATAGCTTGTCAATATTGCATTGGTTAAGTCCACCTAAGTACTTGACGAGGAGTTATAAGTACCTGAAAACATGCCCCCTATTGACAGAGGGCCAAAAGCAGGCATTAATGTGCGGTGCGCAATCTCCCAGTTGTGCTCGCCTGGATATGCAGTAAAGAGTCCATCATGAAGTGCGTTTCGAACTTGCTGCAGTGAGCCAGACACTGACTTTTGGAATCTCTTTTCGTCAAACAGCTCTTGTGCTAGACCATAGTTCGCCACGAAAATACGATCACGTGGCAACCGAAGACGAAAAATTGGACCTTATGAAACATCAATCCATCAACTCTCTCTAAATTTGTTCCAGAAAGCCTACCATATGTGCTGGCCATTCGAGCGAGACTATCATGTGGATGTTCTGGGTCGATGTCGAGCACATTCCCCAAAATGGGGTAGCCCGATGGTGTTGGGATGACTTCAGTCATGTCGAAACAGATCGTGTCGGTGATATTGTACTCTGCAAAAGTAAATTGTGTTGATCTCAAGAAGCAAAAAAGTGCATTAATACCTTTAATATATATATTACTCGTAACTCCCGTAGACTGATGTCATGGCCTTAAATCGTGGTTGGGAACCGCGGCCTGTTCCATTCACATTCCAGCCACGAAGATCCACAGTGTGTGACGGGCCGGCGAATAACGCCAAGGTCTTCATTCCACCGAGGTTTCTTAGTGGACCGCGGGCTATCGTGCCGCATGACTCGTTCAATTTTCCAGTGCCACAGAGTGCCTCACAATGACATCAAGGGCTGGGCGCTAGGTTTTGCATCTTGCCCGACGCTTGACGCGCATAGATAACATCCAAAACGACGTCTTACTGGTCCGAAAACTATCGTCAATACCTCACAAGTGCTTTTTTTATTTTATTTTTAGCATTGCCGCTGAATAGGCTAGTGCAGCATCTGCTGAATTCTTAAGCTAAACTACGCGGGAGAACGCTTGTCTAACCGCGAGCAGCACCTGTTGGTTGACCTCTCATAATCTACATAGAATTTAAAACATTTGCTTTCAATCGTTAGCACATATCGTACTGTGAGAAGAATCAAGACTTTGCGATCTAGGTATCAGTATATGAAGAGAACCTATACTCTTAATCGATACTTGAACATGGGTCACGTTTGGGTTCACAAGGATACGGTAAGCAGGTCCGGTCAATAACATCATCCAAATTTCACAAATAAGATTTGAGGTGAAGGAGACATTAAACATGTCACTGATTAGCTGTCACGACCCAACACTTATAGTCGCGACAATGGGCCTATAGGGTAGGTGGAACCGGACTAACTATAATTCATCTACTAATTAATAATAGCCTCCCGCTCTTAAAGAAAAGCTAGGAAAGCTAGCTTTTTTAAATACTAAAGAAAGCCAGGAAAAATAGCTTTCTACTATAATTTAAATATTTTAATTAAATATATAAGTTTACTTCTTATGCTTATTTAAATAACTTAAATAGCTAGTTATTAACTATAGAATTAAAATTAAAATACACTTTTAACTTTTACCTATTAGTGACTTTTATTATAATATTATATTACCTACAGGTTTCCTAACCTATCCTCTAATATAAACCTAAAGAACTTATTTTAGGTTTATTTTTTAAAAATCTACTTTATATTAACTATTTAATATATAGTTTATTATATATTAATAACTCTTATTTAAACAGTTACTAAACCTATAGATAATAATAAAAATATATTAGGAAATAGTTAGTAAAGAACTACCTTTATATAGGAGGATACTTATAAGCAGCATCTATTACTTACTCTAGAATAAAAAATAATTAATTTATTTTTTATATAAATTAAGAAATTAAAAAATTAGTTAAAATATTGCAAAAAAAAAAGAGAAATTCTTAAACTTAAGCGACTTAATAATTTTAATAAAGATATTTTAAAAATAATTAAATTCTTTACCAACCTAGAATTATATTTTAGTTACTTTAAGGATATATTAAAAAAGGATAAAAAGCAAGTTTTTTTTACTATAAATTACCTTATAGGCACTGCTGTAAAATAGTTTAGACCTATTTTAATAAACTATATAACCTATAAAAAAGAACTTAATAAAATAAAAAAATAAACTAAAGATATTTTTATTAATTTTATAAAATTTAAAAACTAAATTAAGAAATTTTTTAATATTATAAATAAAAAAAAGAAGGTAAAAAAGGAGCTTAGGTTCTTATAATAAAAAGGAGCCTTATTTAAATATACTATTACTTTTTTATACCTGCTTATTAAAGTTAATTAAACTAAAGAAATAAAAAAAAAAGTCTTCTATAATAGCATTAAATTTAAAGTTAAAGATAAATTATTTAAGGAAAACTAAAGTAAAATTAAATTTATTAAGTATATTTAAAAAGCTATTAATATTAATAATTATAACTTTAAGTAAAGTTAAAAATATAAATTAAAAAGATATAAATATTAATAAATATTCTAGTAAAAAACCTAAAATAATATAAATTAAAGAAGAAAGCGCTAAAAATATATTACTAGAAGCAATAATAGTACACTAGGTAGAATGGACCTTAATATTATTAAAGCAGCTAAGTTTAAAAAGAAATGCAACTTCTATAGTAAAATAGGCTATAAAGAAGTATACTGCTACTTTAAGAAAAAATAAAAAGAAAATAGGAAAAGCCTTAAATAAAAAGCAGCGATTAACACTATAAAAGAAAAAACTTAAATAAACACTATTACTAAAGTATCTTATATTAGTTTTAGTTAAACTATTTACTATAATAACGCCTGTTAAATATATAAAAGCAATAAAAATAGATTAAGATATTATTTAAAAAAGCTAAGAAAGGCTAAATTATAGAAAAAAGTTAAAATTAATACTTTAACCTTTTTTAAATAACTAGATAATAATAAGTATAAGAATAATGGAATTATAGATGAAGACTTAAATAATTTAGTAAATTAACTAGAAACTTAGGCTACAATTTCTAATCTAGATTAGCAAGAATATTATAAATCTATTAAAACCTATAACTTAAATTATAATATAGAATATAAATACTGTAGATTAATTAAACTCAGGCATAACTATAATAAACCTATATTATTTACTATATTTAAAAATTTAAATAAAAAAGCTAGTAAAAATAAGATTATTATTAATAAAAGTAAAAGAATTTATAAGTACAGCTTCTATAAAATTAATAAAAAATACTAATAATAAATTAATACTTTTTTAAATATACACCCCTTTATAAAATATAAAACTATTTTTAAAAATATATATAACAGCAATAACACTAATAATAGTAAATATTATTAATGCAGTTCTTAGAAACTATAATATAATAAAACCTGCTTAAAGTTTAATAAGAAAATATATAAATGTCTGCAATATTACTTATAAAATATAAATTATTACTGCAAGAAGCTATAAAAATTAAATAAATTAGTTTTATTTTATATATACTAGTATAACCTCTGCTATTTTTAAAACCTTAACTATAATTATAAAAGATGTAATATATATAAATTAATAAATAAATAATATAACTGTATAAAAATCTTAAATATATAGGCAGAGGAAGAAAGAAAATGTAAGAAAAGGTAATAATATTTTAAAAAATACCTACTTTAATAAGTAAGCCTAGAACAGGTATAAGAATAAATAAGATTTACTAAATTAAGTTTTAAGAATGCTTATAACTGTATTTTAATTAATAATATCTTTAACGTCTTTAATAAAGACTGCGGAATATATTACTAAAAGGAATGTAATAGTATATATTATTAAATACATGTTTTTAATAAACTAGAAGACTAGCATAATAGAAGACTAAAGTAAGTTAAAATAAAAAATTGCTTAATAATATATTTCCTAAACTATACTATACTTTACTATAAAAAATATAGTAAAAAAAAACACTAATTTTATTAAATAACTTAAAAGCTTTTATAAAAAAGCTATAATTTTAA
>JAJKFY010000346.1:0-118189 GCA_021066465.1 Trichoderma asperelloides | reverse complement strand
CCCCCCCCCCCCCCCCCCCCCCCCCCCCCCCCCCCCCCCCCCCCCCCCCCCCCCCCCCCCCCCCCCCCCCCCCCGGAAAACATCCTCCACTTCACGGGAATGGCACACGGATGTAACTATGCTTCCATCCTTAGTGTAACAAGCTATATGCATGCAGCTTCATGCCGGCCGAGCGTTGGATTTAACAAGGCGCCCTCCCGTCCTCCATTTTTTTTTTCTTCTCCATCCACACCACCACAAAGACGATGCATTTGTTGCCGCTAGAGGTTATTATCGAAACACCGTTGCATAAAAGAAACAAAAAAAAAAAAAAAAAAAAAAAAAAAAAAAAAAAAATTAAACACTTGGTCACTAGCTCGGGAGAAGAAGCAGCATCAATGTAGTAATAGTAGCGCGCGGGAGGATTTCCCGGAAATTAGAACACACAGCCATCACGATCAAGTAGCGAGCCAATTGGATGCGTTTGCTGGCCGCTGGCCCGGGCTCCAAAAGACTTTCTTTATCTCTCTCCCTCTCTCCCTCTCTCCCTCTCTCCCTCTCTCCCTCTCTCCCTCTCTCTATTTGAGCGAATGGCTACCTGGTGGCATTGGGCATGTCCCGATACCCTGCAGCGGTACTATCACGACGCTATTTGCCGATGCAAGTGATTGGCAGAGGGCTGATAATCTCCATTCTGCTAATTCACGGATGCGGCTGTATCCGCAGCGTCCATTTAAAGCACCCGCCGTAACACAAACTCATCCACTCACCGTCGCCGGCAGACATGCGTATGGGGTCACGGAATGGACGAGGGGGGTCCACTATCGACGGTCGGTGGCCGGGCACCAGCTCGCTGCCAGCCGAGGACGAGTCCTTTTGCTATCTATCTCTGTTGGAAAACAGTCCAACCTGCAAGCTACCATTATTGCCGTCTTGGCTGTTGGCGATGCGGTGAGACAATGCTATTCAAACCAAAGTACGGATGTCATAAACGATGAGTCGTGTATGGCGTGGTGGTAGATGTCGGTCTGGCAAGCCACATCTTGTCATGTCATAGTCGACACGTCAGAGCAAGAGCCGGCATCGTCCATGGTGCGACTTTTTTTTTTTCCCTCCCTCACTCTATCCCCTTTTCGAAGTGGGGGAAGACAGACTTAGGCATAAGAAACAAGTGTGTCGAGAGAATTCTCTGTAGTCTGATAGGTCGTGAGTATTGGCTTTTCATTGGTCCAGGTGTCTCGAGCTATATATGCCCGGCAAGGAGATGTCTGCAGAGCAGGGCATTTCAATGCGTTCTAGTTTACCCGGATAGGCTTGCCTTTCTTTAGGTTGTTGTAGAAAACAGGAGTTCTCTCCCGAGGCCGCAGTTTTCGCCGATCGAAGCTAGCTTTATGCCATCACCAAGGGGTGGTTATGCTCGTCGTTAATGTGGTGTGATGGGGCTAGATAGCTCGTAGTTGCTGCCGAAAGCCTGAAACTACGATCTGATGGTTTCTTAGACAGGCTTGTTCCGCTGAAGAATATAACAAGGAGTAGAGGAATTCAAGCGCGGTGTTTATGCGGCCGGGGGGTTTGGCGCCTGCGTCAACGTATGAAGGCGGAATCCAAATCACACCAACTATAACTAGGATGCCACACAAGCCATTGGCTGGTAGCAAGACCTAGAAAGATGTTGTAGCATCCGTATTAGCCGTTCTAAGAGACCATAATCCGTTCTGGTTAGCGGTTGGCGGGCTGAAGCCAAGCGCCTCTGGAACATGCATGTTGAAACTCGGCCCAGCAAGTGATAGCAGCATATAGCATATTAATCAGGTCACAATAGTGGCATCATAGAATCAACAACTCCCCTGGCTGCGGCAAATTAACAGTGCTTCTCTCGAAAGGATTTTCTTTGAATTTCTTCGAAGTTTTCTTCATCCCACGCCCCCCCTTTACAAAGGTGGCCGGCCCGTCTGGTAGATTGAGACAGTGGACGAGAAGGTGTGGTCACGGGGGCCGGGTATATCTGCATGCCTTGTCAATGGCAAGCTTTGGAAGAACCCCCCAGATTAAAATCCCGCTGCTGATAGGTCTGTGGTATATGGCTTCTGCGTATCCATAGTCGGCGGTCTCGGTTTACTTCTAACTAGCTTTTGTACTCACGACTTATTTTACTGAAGCTATCTGATTCAGTGGACGAGAGCCACAGTAGTTGTGCTGATGCCAACATACTGCACTGAACGCAAAGTATGAATTAGACAATGCTTGCTGTTCCCGAGCGTGCTTCTGGAATCGAGTGCTTGTAGTACTCATATTATGTAGTATTGCAGCATGCGTAAGCGCCATATATTGCTAGGCAATTGGTTTGCTGTGCCTAATCACTTGTTGGGCACTAAGAAAGCTCTTCAAGGGGGTGTTCTGTCACGCTTAGGATGCGGTTTTGATAGTCCTCCCGCCAGTGTATGTAAGACATCCTTCCGCCGTTGGCTTGGCCGATCTTTCCCCTGATCCCAGAAAACTCCGCTTTGATAATCTAGTTTGACCGATGGTATATTATAAGCAGCGTGGTCCTAGAAGCGCTGCTATGGCCTCGCCTTGGAAGGGCTAGTTCCTTGGTGGTACGAGGTTTTAAGGAGAATGGCAGTTGGACTTGGGCTGCCCTTGTTCCATGTGCCGTGCCAGCAACTTTTGTGCCACAAGCTCGGGGCTCCCCTTTCAAGTTGGCTACGGCCACAAGTATTGGCGGGTAGAACTTGTAAAATCAACCTTGTTACTCGTTTTTGAGTTGGAACTGCAAAAAAAAAAAAGAAGAAGAGAAACAAAATGTTTAGAACTGCGAATATGCGTCGCCTGTCGTCCTATCCCTCTCCGTTTACAGAGCTCAGCTCAGAGGTACGGATGCCACGGACGCCTTTGGGCACACTGCCGCGACGTGGTATGCAGCATATTGTTGTAATTGAAGCAGGTCGAAACTCTGTTTTGCCAAGACGTCTGGGGTTCTGTAATCCGCCGTTGGCGGCATTGTTGCTGGTTATTGATCACTTTAACATTGATTGGTCCTCTCGATTATGAAGAGGATCCCCTCCCCGCGTCTTTCATGCTCGCAACTCAGCCTAGGATCTGTCTAAGAGCTATATCAGAAGGACACTTTAGTATTAATCCCTAGTCCAGCACTGCCGTGTACTCCATTCTAGTACATACCTAGTGCTTTGATTTCAGTATCCGCAATCTCAAAGAGCCCAGTGACTGGGGTAAATTCTACTACTACAAGGTAGCTGGCCCAGTAGTTTACAAGCCTGTGACCCACTAGTCTATGCAGCCGCTGAGATGGTGAAGTGGGGAATGAAGGCGCGGAGCGAGGGTCTTTGTCGCCCTTTTCTCTGTTTCTCTGTCGCTCTCTGTTTCTCTGTTTCTCTATCTCTCTTTCATTCTCTTGCCAGGCACAGAGATGCCAGGAGTGATGGATACAAAAACATGTACCCTGGACGGCTAGCTTTTGTGGAGAGATACTGTGTGGAACAGTAGCTGGCGTCCCCAGACCTTGCTTGTTGTACCGTATAGGCTCTGTCAGACATCGTAAAGTCCACGGTAATATGAGAGCGGCAAAGTTTAATTTCAACAACCGCTAATATCTGACGGAAGAAGGGCCATAAATAAATAAGTAAATTGCTTGCAGCACGAATCAGGTTGACTAACATTGATTTGGCGCATTGAGTGTGCTTGAGAGAACAAAGAAAATAAAAGAAAAAAAGAAAAGAAATGGGAAGAGAAGCGCTGCATTGTCAGTGTTCACCAGGCCAACTTATGTTACAGCCGTCTTGGCGGAGAATTGCTACGGTATGATTGTGGCAAAATGGCCTTCTTGGACAGGGCATGCTTGTATCCAGGTAAACTTGGAATTGAACATACGAGTAATATGACAAGTAGGATACTACTTACCGTGAAAGAATGCCATACATGTACGCATTCGCAGTATCTGACGAGAGAAGGAGAAGCTCGAAAAAAAGGGGGTCCGTTGTGTCAATAGCGCTCTCGCTGGGTTCCCCTGGCTAAACTGCGCAAGCCTAGTTTTGCTTTTACCGTTCAACTTGTCGCCTGACCGTCGAGTCAAAAGAGAGAGAGAGAGAGAAGCAACCCATCTGAGAAATGACAGCCGCAATGCGTGTCTCTCGTGGCGCCGTATCCATTCCCCCCTCTCCCCTCTGCCAAATGGAGCATGTCGTAATATGGCGTTTTAGCACTGGCAGTGGCACAAGACGGCAGATTGACCAATATCCGCGGCACGGTTCCGTCGAGACAAAACGTATGAGCAGAAGGATGCTGCGCGTTGTCTGTTTGCTCCCGCCGGCCGGCCCAGGTGATGTCGTGTTGGCTAAGCGGCGACGTCAGTGCTAAAGGTAGTCACGAGACGCTCATTTGCGTCCGCGTCGTCGGTGGCCCCTTTGAGCAAGCAGGAAATGCTCTTCTCTGCGTGCTCCGTATAAGTCTGCTTGCCCTTTTAATGCAGATCGTCGCACTGGCGGCAGGATCAAAGTCTCAGTCTGAGTCGCTGGCCAAAGGCGATGGCCAACCACGTTGCCGGGCTCTTCTGTGCGCGAGAGCGTCAGACATTTTGGCCCAACGACCGGAGCAGTGGCGTCGGGATATCAGAGAGAGGGGCAAGAGGAGAGAAATCGCACAAGTCCCTGCTCCAGCGACTACTGAGGGCTGCTGGCATGGGGTCCCGAGACAGACAGACCAAAGGATGAGTCCCAGTTCTGAGCATCGCGGGTGGAGGATGCTTTGAATGGAGCAGCAGCAGAGAAGCTCCAGCGTTTTGTTTCTTTTTGGCTTGCCGAGGGCAGCGCCCCGTCTGTTCTTGCCTGTTCCAGCCGCGCCAGCCCGCATGCGGCAAAGTAGACGAGCCGCCTATCTAACATGAAATCCTGGACCGTGATGACCTCAGGGTTGTTGTCCTCGCACAAGTACACGTACATGGGCGGGGCTGGTGGCCCTTTGTGCGGCTCGGGTACCTGTACCTACGCGTGCATAGTATGTGCTCGCCCATCTCAATGCAACTCTGGCACATTACTAGGTGGTAGCCCATGCGGATCCCTTGCCTGTAAGGCACTTGCGAGCCTATGGAGTAGTGGACGGCCCATATGGTCAACGGCCTCTGATGGGCCTATGTGCTACGGAATGGGGACAAGGCGGCCCATATTTGTACCAGTGTGGAAGGTAGGCCAACACGAAGAGCATGAGATGAAAAGTTGATGATTGTCTACAACGATAACATTGCCTGTTACCGCATACAGCAGCAAGTAAGCGTCAGTCTCTAGATCAGGGGATGCAGTAGATCAACTTAGGAAGCGAGAGATTTGGATAAACACAGCACTAGAAGCCATCTCAAGGCTACTCGAAATGCTGTTTAAACATGGAACTATACATCGATACGCAAGAGGAAAAGAAGAGAGAGAAGGAAGAAAAGAAGAAGAAAAGAAAATAACACCCGAATTGGAAATACCGGGGGTTCGGCCATTTGTGGAAGGCCCGAATTGCAAGGTGGTTGTATTCAGATGGCGATAGGGCTGCCCTTGAATTTGGGCCAATGTCTATACTACCGGTTGTAGCCTGTCATATCGGGATATCGTTGTAGGTAGGTACCTACTTGCATGGCATCTGCTGCGTTCTCACATAGATGGTTAGTGTAAGATACTCTGCTTGTGATACTTGCTCGTACTTCGTATAAGCAAGTATTGGCTTTGGTGGTAACCACCACTGTTCGCTGTCAATTTTAGACTTGACATCCACGATGATTCGCCTAGAGAGTTGTTTAGTGCGTGTACTTACTATATCCCGTGCCCAATCATACTCACAGTTCGCTAGTACGAGTGAATGGTAGCGGGCTTGATCCTAGGATAAAAGCAATGTCAGGTACGAAGTACTTAGTGCTTTGCATCTAGAGTGCATGTACAGGCACGCCTACACTTGCAAGCACTACTACGACAGAATAAGGTAGTAGTGGTAGTGGTAAGCATACAAGTAGTAGATGGGCCTCTGAGCATGGGCAAGGGTATGAAGAGCGATCTAAAAGCAGATTGATGGTGGGGTCATCAGTTCTAGAGGCGGTTGTACAGCCTACCTGTGCCCATTCCTTATCCTGTACTCTGTACATCTCGCAGCAGTTTGCATCTTCGAGACAGGGAGAAGTAATGCTCTGCCAAGTACAGACCAGTGGAGCCAATATCAAAGCAAAGCGAGAGTATCATTTCAATAGCGTGGGTGGGGTATACTGCTCCTGCAAGTACGGCACGCTGGTGTACACGGTACTCTATAAGAGTATTAGCAGTTGGGGGGCCCTTTTTCTGAGAGATGATAAGCGATAGTGAGAAATGAGGAGTGACGAAGAGGACAAAACACGGAAAATATGGAGTAAAGAAGATGAATCAAACTGATGGCCTTTTTGATTGAAATTGGCCTGCGCCTGCGAAACGAACAAGCCCTAGGACCAACAGGGTTAAATGATGCGGCGATGGTCGTGCTGTCTCCGCGGCGCAAGTTGGCGATAGTGTCACCTGTATGGCTGCCAGAGCGAGAAGCATCAACGAGCATCGCGAGCCCAAACCCAGGGCTCGAACACTCTACAAAGTTAGCGGTTGCCTCCACTGCTAGCGCACTCGTACTTTCTAGCGATGCATGGGGCACTCGTACATATGTATGTATGTCCAACATGAGTGAACGCCGGCGTCCAGAGCGCAATACCGGGAGGTCCATGCTTCGTATGCGAAAAGCCTTTGTGCATACCCAATGGCCGTTGTCCTCCAAAGACTGTTAGCTGTGGAAGCTTTCCAGGTTGTCTCGCGGGGTGGTGAAGAAGATGGCCGGATGCTAGGCGCTCTGGACCGCCCAGCTAACACACACGCACCAGGGAGCAATGCTTTGCCCCTGTGTAATCTTTCAAGTCTAGCCCCTTGCTGGTAAAAAGAGGGAAAAAAGTGGCATCGATATGACTGCTGTTGCTGACTGTCCGGGACACTTGCTCAACATGAGGCGTCCGACTATCACTCGAGTCGAGCGGCAGGCTGGATGTGTGAAGCATTAGCCCGCCCGTAGGATGATACCTACTCCATAAGCATGTTTTACCCACCGGCGGCTTCTGCACACAACTAGGCCGGCCGTCGGCATTCCATCCCATTTGCAAATCGCCGCATCCAAACCGGCTGTGATCCGCAAGTTCTAGCAGCTCTGGTCCGGGTTTGCTCCTAGTGGCTCAGCTCCTGCCGGCAACCAATGCGTTGCCGCGGAGCACCCTGGTCCATCTTCCAAGAGGTTTTCCCATCACAACAGTACCTAGCAGCGCTAGCTGGGGGCACACATGTGTGCAGCGCTGTGTTCCGTACCTGTCATCAGCGTGGTGCATGGGTATATATGCCTTACAGAGTAAAAGCAGTACAGTAAGTAGGTAAGTGGGTATTTACAAGTGCGGCGTGGTTGCATCCTGGATATTGCTTGCTACTGTACATATTGCTGGGCAGGTAGGTAAGTCGATGGAGCAATGAGGAGTATGCAGAGCCGCAGAGTATGAGTATATGCTTCTTGCTTTCTCTTTGTATTGGCGGCAAGGATAGAGTTCCGTGCTGCTCTCGTATATATCTTATATGTGCTCACATGTGGCATGTGGCATGTGGTCCCGGTGTTCTGGGAGTTATTAAGGAGGAGTAGAGCCATGCAAAAAGCCATGTAAGAGAGGGCCATGAAAAGAAAACCGATTGGACATGTACTAAGCAACCGCGGCCCCCTTCTGGCGGCCCCCTTTTTTGAGCACATGGCGCATGCCGTAGACTTGCAGGAGTTTCATCGGAAGACTTATAAACTAGTGTAGCTGCACACGGAGTGTTCGTAAAGTTCCCGGCGACCGGGATCTCCTGTATCTGGAGGGGCGATGGTTGTGCGAGATGTCTGATCCAAGATGTAAGATGACGGAGCTGCTCCTTGCTGAATTCGGTAACGAAAGTATAGGTAATACGGAGTGTCTAGTACCAGTTAGGAATTCTCACTTGAGTAAATATATCAAACAAAAATAAGAGGGACAGTGCACGGGCTACTTCCGCGCCTTACTCAGGGCTGTATTCTCGGTTGCACAACGCGGGATGCCATACGAAGGAATGAAGGTACTTGTATGTAGTTGTGACCAGTAGTAGTAGTATGTACGTACTCGTATAGCATCAATACCGCAATAGTGCTCTTGGCGATTCGCAGAGCCGAATTGCAAATCGCGCCTCGCATCCGCAGGCTAGCATTGGGTCTCAGGGGTTATCTGAGCGGATCGTCGCGGGGGTTTGGGGGCGAAGCTGCAGCAGACCGTCATCGTAGCTAGCAGTAGTCGCCGCCGAGGAGTGGAGGCTGTCCTGTACTCACCGTTGGCGCCCAATATCATCCATCGCCTTTTCTTCTCTCGTTGCCATTTCTGTGCTCGCGTAACCCGTCATGATGTCGGCAAAGGGCGCCTCAAGCCTATGTAAAGGCTGCTGCTGCTGGTAAGCGTAATTTATCTCGGACTCCGTGGAGTGAAATGCGGAGGCCAGAAATTAACCCGCCCCACGCACAACAGAGCGGCTCTCTTACTTTACCTTGTCTTTGGGCTGCTCGTGAGTGCATGTTTGCTCACCCATGGCTTGCTGGATGTGATCCGGCCCGTGTAAGTCACCGCCGCCACTCTGCTTACCGCTGAGCACTATCCATCCACCCTCTTGTGCTTTAATATCTCTCCCTCTCCGTTTAGGCTTGGTGTGCTCTGGAACAACTCGGTGGGCGGCTGCATGCATGCTGGAAATGAAGGAGGCGCCTCGTCGATGCTTTTTCTGTCGCAGAAGAACAGGCATGCAGGAAATCACGCGCTCAACGTACGACCACAGAGCGGGCGGTCTCGTACGTTCCCAGGCTGCAGAAGTGGACTTGGTCTCGAGCCATTGCTTTCCATAGTGACTCAATCGTCTGCTCTCTGGGGGTCTAATGGAGCGTTGGGGATGGAGCTAGCCGGAGAGAATGGCATCCAGACAGCGTCTAATACCTACTCCAACTCCATACAAGATACTGTACGTGGTGAGGGGTGGATGCCGTGTGCCTAATAAGCGTGCGTCTTGGCAGGCTTGCCTTTCGAGGCGATGAGTATTTTTTTTTCCAACAGGGAACAAGGGAGAAGGAGAGGGAGAGGAAGAGGGAGAGGAAGAGGGAGAGGGAGAAGATCGTCATAATTGCTGACTTGCCATCAATCAATCGCAAGCATTTGCTGTGACCCCCAACCATCCTTGTCTCTCAGTCTGGCTCTAGAAGCAACGCCAGCCAAATCGGCTCGGTATGCTGCCGCAGGATCCATGGCTCTGCCCAGTAGCAGTTTCCTCTTCTTCCTTTTTTCCCTTTTTGAGGGAGAGGGCGTGTGCCATGCGTGGGAGGGGACGAACCAGACGGCGGCGGCGAGAGATAGAACCAAGTCCAACAAGGCCCTTCCCGCCAGCATTGGGCATCCAGCTGCTGCACTGGCTTTTGCCGGCTGGCGTCTCATTTGCTGGGCCCTGCAGCGCTCGCTCGTCCGATGCCGTCGGCGACTACCAAAAGGGCACCGCATCGGCGCCATGTGCTTGGGACAGCGGCCGGTGGCGCCAGCATGACACCGAGCGGCTTGGGCTGGTGGTGCTGCCAGCGCGAAGGGCATCCAAGGCCACGATGCTCAGAGGCTGAATGGAGCTTCGACGTCAGCCAGCAACAGGCCACCGAAGGCGCTGGGCCGATTGATACCTTGCCCGTGCCTGCCTGTTCCTTGTCGTGCTTTTTTGCCAGGTACTAGCCTGGAAGTTTGGATGGTGTCACTGCCCAAGCATGCAGCTTAGGTGCCGTTAGTGCAAGGCGCGATCAATGTGTAGGTTCCAGTGCAGTCTATCGTTAGCTCTCTGCAGCCGTGCCTGTAGCGATGCGATACCTGTCCCATACCTACTCCTCCTGCTGCTGCTGCTGCTGCTGTATCAGCTACTAGTAGTATCAGTTGCTCAGGATTGCTAGTCCCACGCGGGCTATTAATAGTGGGCTCCTCGTCCTGTCGGCAGCCTTGCTTTTTCAACAAGCAAGATCGCATCGTGGCAGCTGGAAGGGCCAGGCTAGCCCCAGCAGCTTCAGTGCGGTAGCGCAGCTGGGCAATTGGCGAGCTCTGGGCGCTCCACCGACGTGCGTGTAGCGTGCAGGTACCTTTGGGGCGCTCAGCTAATGCTAAATTGCCTGCCGCGTACCTGTACTAGAGGCATCACCCAACATGTCCAGCTAGGCGTGTACTGCTCAGAGCCGCCCACGCCTTGCCCGCAGAGGCATTGGTATTAGTACATGCCGGGTATGACCCGCGAGCAGTCGCACTGCAGTTGCTGCTAGAGCAGGTAGGCCTGGCTAAGATATAGCACACCTGATACTACCCTCGCACTCGACTTCGCACCAATTTTAGGCGGACGAAGCCACTGCCATCATTACATGTAATCGGAACACGGGCTGTAGCGACTGCCGGCTCCATTCCACCGCATCTCTCTCACCTTCCAGCCCGCCATCCCACTCTCATCTCCATGTCTCTGCCCTGTTCCTCTTGACGGCTAGCGAAGCTTCATCTCTGCGCACATGCACCGGTATGAGTGGCCCGGTTCTCGTCCCTACCCTTGCCACGCCATCCTTGTTCTGATCCTATTCTGTTTCTCTACCCACGACCTACCCACGAACATACATACTGTACAGGGCCATGACGTCCATACAAATCTCCTACAGATCTGCTCCTCCGTCATGGGACTAGGACTGCTGCTAGGTAGTGCTAATGCTAATGCTAATGCTGATGCTGATGCTGATGCCAATCAATGCCAAAGGCAAAGGCAATAGCAATGGTAATAGCAATGGTGATACCAACTGACACTCGCACCAACACTAATTCTTAGCTTTGGATTCGTGCGGCCCATCGTGATGCACATAAAACAAACCAAGCTCCCGGGAGCAATCGCATAATACAGCACAGCCCGCCAACTTGTCGAATGTGCGCTGCTCCCATACAAGTCCAAGCATCAGCTCCCAGCACGCAGTGCCACCGTTACTCCGTACGGGAGCATGAGCACGAGCATGAGCACGAGCATGCTGGACAAGTACCGGCAGTGTTCGCACATGCATCCGGGCCAGCATCATGCGTCACGCTGCCAGAGCCTGACTGACTGCTCTTCTCCCTTACTTTGCCCGGCCCTGGGGCAAAAGGGGGGCCTGGCCCCGGCTCAGATACAACGCCGGACCAGCATCCATCCTCTACCAGGTTCCTGGACCTGTTCCGCGCTGGCGCTGCCAATGGGAATGTCTAGCCAGCGCCTGAATCGCTGCTCATCTGTGTCTGTTTGCCGTGCCCCAGCCTGCCACCCCTGACCCTGCCCTGCATTCCCTTGCTACAGTATAGCTTCCCCATCTTCTTTACTTTCTTTTCTGTTTCTGCTCCAGCTCTCAAGAGCCGCCGCACCGTCACTGCCGCACGCCCCCCTGGAAGACTGCCAGCTGCTCCTAGAGCCACCCCAAAAGGACCTCCAGACCAGACGTGCAAAGTACATACCCTCCTCGTACAGACGGAAATGCCCGTACTCGCAGTGCTGCCAGGTACAAGGCCCGGCCGCCCAGCGCCGCCTTGCCGCTGGTACTGCTGCCGGCGCTGGTACACGGCGAGCACGTCGTCCAGCGTCTCACAGCCGATATGACATGTCTGCTGCCACCCACGGCCGGCCAACTCGCAAATCCCACCCCCAACACACGGTCCATTCTGCTTCCTCTCAGACATCGGCCTCCCGATCAACGGACGGATAGCTTGGCCGCTGCCCGCATTAGCTCTGGACATGGCTGCTTTTGCCTTTTGCTTTTTGCTTGTGCCGCCCCTCCCCAGCGCGCCCGTCTCCAGTCTACCACCTAGCGCCATCGACTTGTCACCAAATTCTGGTGTTCCTGGAGAGCTGCTTTGTATAATCTGATAGACGCCAGCCCAAAAGCACAAACAAATGTCAGTGGGCCCCACACGCTCTTTTTTTTTGGCTCTCGATCTGATCAAGACCAAGCCTCTCTTGGTTTCAAGTGCTAGAGGCCTTCCGCCGGGCCCTTTTTTTTATTCTATCCAACCCCACGTTGGATCCGTCTCGACATATAAGACGCCTGGCCTGCCCGGCCCCAACACCATCGCCATCACCATCTTGTCAATCCCAACTCCAACACCAACATCAACAGCTAACTGCTGCTGCTGCCGTTGCCATTGCCATTGCCACCGCCACTACTACCACCTCCACCACCCCTTTGGACCATTATAAGATTGGACTATTCTTCCCTCCATTCGACTGGAAATCTCATCGCCTTACATCCATCTTCCCACTCAGATATTCCATCAGACCATGCCTCTCTCACACACTCTTCGTGGCATCCAACCCCCCGTCTTTCCTCTCATGCCAGGACAACAGGTCTCCTCACAGCCCTCGGCCATGCCTGCCGGTATTATTATGTTAGGGCCCAAGGTCAGAAAAGAAAGCTTTTTCTTTAATGTCTGTTGCCATGTACTCCTTGATACTAACCTTCAATGTAGGTTCCCGGCACCAGATGCCCAACCTGTGCCCTAGCCGGCAAGGAGGTTTGGGTCATCCCGGGCAGGTGCTGCGGTTATTGCGGCACTCCTTGTGACTCTGAGCATTATCATGAATAGCGTGAGTTTGTATGACCCACGAGCATTGCCAGATCAGCCCAGCTAAGCATTTTGATATAGTTTTTGGTTCTACTCCTACGAAACCTGCCATTGAAATGGCAGTATAACACCAAGCTTTCCGCGTTCAACTCTCTAATACGTGGCCATTTTCTCGGATCTCCTCTATACAAGGAGCATCTCTCTAAAATGATTTGCCAGGGCATACAAAAAAAAAAATCGAATCATACCAAAAGAATAAAAAAACAAGCTCAAAGCTGTCTATCTTTCAGTTTCGGACACAGATGACACTACTTGCTCGTTTGAACACTGGCGAATGGGTATCATCTTGGCTCTTCTTTTTTTTTTTAATCTCCTACCTTGTTCTCCTCTTGGTCTGGATGCTTTTACCTTCTCACCCGCTTTCAAAAGGAAAAAAAAGAGGTTATACTTATACATTGGGCAGCACGCGAATGTTCCATCTCAAAGGGCAGGAGTCTGGAAGGCTTGGGAAAACAAAAATTCTGGGTAAATTTCTTTCTTTCTTTTTTTTTTCTTTTTTTTTTCTTTTTCTTTTCTTTTTTTTTCTCCTTTTTTTTGGACAGGGCAATTAATTTGGCACGAGCTTTGCAGACAGCGAAATCTCTGCAAGGGTGTTCTGCCTAGGGAATCAGGGCGCTTTTTTGATACCAGTATGTTCTATTTGTAGATTAGATGTAGCATGTACGTTGATATATTATGATTTTACGAGACAAATCCTGTTTTGCAACTCTTACTGTGACGCCGAATCCGGATTTCAGGTATATACAATGCTCGACCACCGGCGTTGGGCACATGCACAGAAACAAGGAGATGCATGCAAGTGCATAAACCAATTACTCGGTATGTGTTTTGGGAGAAATACATGAGCCACATGTTTCTTGGGTTTATGCAGGGAGTCAATTCCCAACATGCAAGGTTGTGTTTCACAAAGACATGATTGAGTGTGTAATAGTGTGTGGGAGGGGATGAAAAGAAAAGCCATTGGCACCACACAATTCCATATGACGTGGGGGCAAAAAAGGTATCATTCGAAGCAGTACATCCGTATCCATGCGAGACATGGGCATCTGAAAGGTTGGTAGCGCCGGGTATTGAATGACGAATTTCCGGTTTTGGAGCTAAGGAGCCCAAGGTGGTATTCTGGTGCCGGTATGTATCCTGCATGATTTGATTCGCTGGATGGGCCAGACCCGGGGCAGGCCTGCGAAAAGCACCAGTTGGTAGGTACTTGGACATACCATACTTACATGGAGGAGTGTACTTTACAAGGTAGGCAGGTAGGCGTGATTTGAGAGGTAAGATGCTACCAAAACATTTCGTACGAGTGCTGACCTTGGGCGAGATACGATAACTCATAAAGTGTCTTGTCAGAATGAATAGGAGAAACTAGCGCATAAGTTGCTCTTCTGATACTAGTGGTGCCGTCGGAATGG
Source organism: Trichoderma asperelloides (assembly GCA_021066465.1). Taxonomy (NCBI): domain Eukaryota; kingdom Fungi; phylum Ascomycota; class Sordariomycetes; order Hypocreales; family Hypocreaceae; genus Trichoderma; species Trichoderma asperelloides. The sequence goes on along the minus strand of JAJKFY010000346.1, from coordinate 104,065 downwards.
ACGGGGAAGGCTTTTCCCATACAAAGGCAATTCCTGCGATCGACCGCTCTCCTTTTGGCTGGCGGCTTTGCAGGCAGGATGGTCTTCCGAGCAAATAGTCTACATCTTCAAGATTGATGACACTTTGGGGGTCCCGGCCGGGGGGGACTAATAAGTGATGCATGTTTCTCCCACTGTGTGCAGTCCAGAAAGCACAAGGGCTTTGCCCCCGTCAAGTTGACCTGTCTTGTGTCTCCTTAGGCGCTATAGGTTGCCCAGGGGCGCACACATCTTGTGACCTTATCGACGAGTTTGAATTGATGTGTAGTCGAGACACTAACGACTCGTTGATGCCAGGCCTGTGCTGTGAGTTGAGCGCGGTTTGGCGTTGAGGCTGAGGCTAACCAGCCATGCCTAAATTAACTTCAGCTCTTCGATAACGCTTTGTCTTGCTGCCCCTGCCGTCTCGCATCTGGCGTTCCCGAGTCCCTGGGTCCTGGAGCCTTTTGATACACTTCAATGTTCCAACGGCATGGAGTGTCAGTACGAGTAGTACGGAGCAGGTGCGGCTGTATAAATTGCATATGCAGATTGGCTATCACTAGCGCTTAGTTTTCCGACTTGCCGGGCTTCAGCTAAGCCGCTGACAGTCCCATGCCGGGCTCGATTAGCTTTGGCGTGGCCAGATAGATACGGATCACTGCTGCCATCTGCCGTTCTTTTATGCACTCCGGGGATATAGTCAAGGCTGTCTGAGTCGTGAAATGAGTCCTACCGCCATGGAGTAATAGCAATGTCTCAAAACATGGCATCTTTGTCCCTAAGCCAGTGGCGGCCAGAACATCCCATCTTCCCCCTATCGCCGAGACAGTCTTCGCTAGGATATCCACTCTGGGACGGACAGGGCACTGAAATGAGGCGAACCTGCAGCAGCCGATCGCTTAGAGAGAGATCGCATGTCACTGCTTACCGATGGCCTGTTTCTACATATGCCCAACTAACTAGTAATCCAGTTAGTCGTAGCCCCTTCGTAGCAGCCAGCAAAGTCTCCGAGACAAGCGATGGCGGGGCAGACGCACACTCTACTTGGTCCTGAATCCACGGCGGTCGCCGCTGTTACGCAGATTTTTCTTGACAGGTTGGGTCAATGTGCGAGCAAGGGGGCCGGCTGCAACTGGGAATGCAATGCAGGGACCACTGACCGCCGCTATTGGAGAGTCCATGCTCCTGGTTGCAGCCTGTACCGACAGATAGTCTGGGTCACTGGACCACGCTAGCTGCAGGCCAAATGTGCCGAAGAGGGAGGGATATGGAAAATTACCAGCTAGCCGGGTCGTAAGTACTGCGCCAGGCATGGATGTTGGATGTAGGGGGTGGAAGCTCGGACGTGATGCAAAGAGTGCGTTGTTGGTCGGCCGAGGTCTCAGAAGCAGCTCACCTTGCGCATTGGATTCGGACTATGTCTTTTGTTAGTGACGGCTGGCAAATATACGAGATGCTAGTTCTAAGCTGGAGGGTGGATTACCTGGAGCCATCTAGCCCCGAATTGTGATAGCGGCAATGACGAGGACGAGGGTTTGTTGCAAGTGACAGCTGCCAAAGCCAGCCTGGAATGGCCAAGGGTGTGGTGCGAACCGCACGAACGGGGAGAAGGCTGTTAGTTTCGATGCTGGTAATTGTCATCCCTTTCTTTTCCTCGCTTTTTGTGTTGTTTTCCCTTTTCTACCCGCTACCGGTCTTAATCCCCGCGGGCTTTTCCCCTATTGGTCAGTGCGGGGGCGTGCAATAGTTGCCGCAACACCAAAGTCCTAACGATGAATTGTTATCTCCAGAGAGCCTCCCTCGATCAGCAGGGGGAAGTAGGAGGATGAGGAAGACGCAGTGGCAAAGCATTTGTGATAAAATATAATGGGACTTGTGGAGATTGGTCAAACTTTATCGTAGTTGCTGAAAAATAGGAGTAAAGTCGAGCGGCCTGGAAATGAAGTGGCCAGACATAGCTTCGCAAAGGCGTCGAAAAAAAAGAAATGCAAATTCGGCATTAGCAAGCAAAAGTGGGCTGATGGTTCTTTGTCCCAACGACAATTAGAAATTGGTGCTGTTGTTGGGGGGAGTCGTGTACGCGAGAACAGATAGTAAAGAAGAGTATACGTGTGGGAAAAGGAGAAGGGAGGAGAATAAGGAGAAATGAGGAGAAATATGAAGAGGGCAAGAGAAGAGGAGCAAGGCAAGGCAAGAAAGTCCCAGCTTGTAGTAGCTCGTAACTTCCAAAATGCCGTGTATCGTTAAACAGCCGCAGTAGGGAAAGCACGTCAACATCGACGGCTGCGAATGCGAGCGTCCCAGTGGTTCGTTTTCATGTTTATTTCTTGCATCACGCAGAATCCTCTGACAAGCTACACTCACCAAAGCCAAACGGCTCAAGACGCTCTCCGGATTTCTCATTAATATTTCTCCTCGTACTCCTTGCTGCAGGCTTCTTAGGCGCATTGGATAGCTGTTCGACTTGTCTACTGCTGGGTTCTTTACATTTACATCTTACTCAGACTTACGCCGTGCATTTGTTTACGTGCATTTGTATCAAGAGAAAGGCCAGACTATTGTAAGCAGCGATGGATGATTTCGTACAGAGACTCTTGGCAGAGGCCCCCAATGCTGGAAATGATGTCTCTTATACAGACTTACATCCCGATATCAAAAAGGCAAGACTCTGTGGAGCTGCTCGCCGACCTATAAACCCCCAAACTAACCTCATAAATATTCCAGAATGAAATTCTACGCCTAGATAGATTGAATGCATGGGGGAAGCTGTTGATCGAATGGGACCAGGAGAGGGCGCGTCGTTGGGAGGGATGGCATGAAAGAATAGTAAATGACGACTCTGCTGAACCATCAACAGGAGACGACGGTCCGGTTCCCAGCAGCTCTCTTCAGGATACTACCATTCTTGGATATCCAAAGACAACAGAACAGATGCAAAATTATTGGCGGATGGTTGGATGGTCTGTCAATGAAGGTTTGCTGATAGATGATTACTACGCGTTAGAGAAAGCAGCGACGAGTATCCTACCACCGAAGGGTGACCAAGAAACTTGGCTCCTGCTCGATGCTCGCAATCACAATCTCGTCTATACAGGAGCCTCTGCTTATCACAGACAAGGGCTCGTGAGCACGACCAAAGGGGGCGCCAAGCTGGTCCGTGCAATGGTCATATCACAAGTAATCACGGATTTTGAAAATCGGAATCAACGGTTTGCCACGCATTTCTTAAAGCTCCTAGCTGAACAGATAGATAGCAGAGAAGGTGAAGAGCACATTGCCTTCAGCGTGCTGTATAGCGGTCCCAAGACGCAACTGTTTCAAAGGTGTGGCTAGAGGCCACTTCCTGCTAGACAGCTTCGGATCGCATTGGGAGACTTGCAATTCAGCGCATTAAAGGGCTATTTCGACCAGTATCCAAATTATGCGCCGCACTTGGCATATTTGCAGGTGGAGGATCTTGATCTTTGGCATCGTGAGTATAATGGTCTCCCCATGATGGCGATGAGTGCCGTCAAACACCCAACTACGCATGCACAGGTCATATTGTCTACAGAGCTTATAAAATGGCACTTACTACGAGCTTCATCCAGGGAGGTTATGTTACGACGATGGGCTGCCTGGTTTGCCCCGAACAACATCACTGTGGGGGCCAGATTTCATGATGTGAAGTCAAACACCACCGTCTCGGCGTTTTGGGTACACGACTTTGAGAAACGAAGGCTTTACTTGGGGTGCATGGATGTGCGGCGTCGCGATAGAATGGAGGGTGGGATCAGGATGGTGCTCTCCATGGCTGTACAAGAAGCCTGCGGATATGGCCTCAAAGAGGTCATATTGTGGGAACCAACGGCTCAAATAATGGAACAAGCAGAAAGACTTGTCGATGAAATTGGCCATGGCGTGACAGCAACTTGGGAGAATCGATCTGAGATGATACCTTGCTTTCGATGGCACGGAGGAGAGTCGAAAGAGGTGATATGGACAGAGAGCGGGTATTTTTGCCATGCTTGAAGCACAATAAAGGACGAGCATCCATCGACATATTCCCCATCTCTCTCTCTCTATTTCTTTTCATATATTCTTTGCTTTCAGTCGACTCTGATGGGCAGCCTGGAATGGTTAGTTGTGAGATGGATTGCATACTTGATGAATCAGGCACTCGAAGCCTCTTTTAGAGTACGACTAGGAATATTTTTTTTGTCTTACAACACTTTGGGTGGATATCTGAGTACCTATTGTTCATTAGCCAGCTCTGTCTGCCAGACGTATGTAGATGATACCGAGTTTTCTTTCTTGCTCCGTTTCTTACGTGTACGTTTACTCTCCTTCTATCTACAATAGGACCTATAAGGAGATATAACCACCAAGGCTACAGCCCCTCTTTTATATTTTTTCTTCTTTCTCCCCATCATCATCTTTAGCCTCCTCTCCATCTTGATGGCTCATCTCTCTCATATATCGCTACATGGCCATTTCGCTGACATCACCAGCCGGTCTGTCCAGAACCCCGCCCCCACCTCGCTGGACCTCGGAGTTCTCAGACTTTCTGGCCTCCACTTGTTTTCTCAATGGGCTCTGCTGCTGTGCGGTATAATGCCAGCGTTAGGTATGAATGACGCATCCATCCCCGCCTCTGGTCCATCCACGGCCCGGACTTTTATGGGGACTTGTAAACAAGACCAGCAGCGCATGTCCATGTGTTTGTTGCTTGCATTGTTTTGTAGGCCATTGCCAATTCTAGTGGCGATACCGCTGTGCAGACGGGTGGTATTGCAGCAGGGCTGCTTACAATATACCTACGTCAGCGCCCAAAGATTGTCGTCACATCGAGTCGCTTGATTGATATGTAAACATTCAGACACTACTCTTCGCATTGCTTGCATCTACGCCAGCACACAGAAGCAACAGCATCAAGCATCACGCGCTATTTTGAAGCCCAACCGATTGCCCGCTGTTCGGCTCGACCCGCACCGTTTCATGAGACGTGCCACGCATCTCCAGCTTCCATCTGGTGGTCCCCGCAGCAACAGAAGCCTCCGCCCCCTCTTCGACCTCTCGCAACGCCCCTCCAATCATCTCCAGGCCGGCTCCCGACAGCTTCAACCCCAATCTCGGTCTCTGCACCATCACCAACTCACATCCGAAGTCGCAGCCGCCGCCGCAGCCCAGATCCGCGCCATGTCTGCCATGCCCGCCTCTCACGGCCACAGCGCCGCCTGCTGCAACATCCCTCCAATTGTGTCTAAGGGATACAAGCCTAAGGGCTCGTACGAGGAGATCGGTGGCTACAAGACATGTATGTCCATCTTTCTTCAAGCTTCTCTTCTTTCCCCAGCTCCCGTTTTTCTTCCTTCGCACATGATCATGATCATAATCATGATCACGATACCCTCCTTCATTTACCGGCATTGCTTCAATGTGGCAGCCACGCAAGCCAGTCGGTGAAAGGGAGGGTTCCTGCGAAGAAGAAAGTGAAAAGTGAAGTGAAAATGAAAACGTAATCAGATCAAACGTCGATTTTGCTGCTGATGAAACCATCTAGATGTTACTGGCCCCGCCGACGCTACCAAGGCCATTGTCGTTGTCTATGACATCTTCGGCTACTTTGACCAGACCGTCCAGGGTGCCGACATCCTCGCCTTCAGCGACGATCATCAGAAGTATAAGGTGTTCATGCCCGACTGGTTCAAGGGCAAGCCCTGCCCCATTGAGTAGTAAGTTGACATTCATCGAATTTCGGATGGTATCATGTTCCTGAAGCATCAAATGCTGACGCGAGGCAGCTACCCTCCCGATACCCCGGAGAAGCAAAAGGCCCTGGGCGAATTCTTTGCCACTTTCCCTCCTCCCAAGATTGCTGGTTATGTTCCAGAGTACGTGGATGCCGTCAAGGCTCACAGCCCGTCAGTTTCCAAGTTAGCCATGCTGGGTGTAAGTCTATCTATATCCGTTATCTTAATGCCGTGTTACCCTCACTTCTCCTCCCCTCTCAAGTAATATCAAAAGTCCACGCAAGAAAGAGACTCTGACACATCCCAACAGTACTGCTGGGGCGGCAAAGTCGTTGCCCTCACCGTCAAGGCTCCCACCAACCCCTTCGCAGCCGCCGCGGCCGCACATCCCGCCATGGTCGACCCGGCCGACGCCGAGGGCCTCACCGTCCCTTTTGCTCTACTGGCATCCAAGGACGAGGATGTCACGGCTGTCAAGCAGTTCGAAGAGGCGCTCAAGGTCCCCCACCACGTCGAGACTTTTGCGGACCAGATCCATGGCTGGATGGCCGCGCGGTCTGACCTGACGAATGACCGTGTCAAGGAGGAGTATGAGAGGGGATACAAGACGCTTTTGGAATTTTTTGGTAAGCAATTGTAAAGAAAAGTTAAAGTAGGAGAGTGGGAAAAGGTGGACATGTTTCTCCCCATTTTCGCAAAAAAGTCTTTCCATTATAGCAAAAATTGCTGAGAGAGATGACTCTCACAAACAAAATAAGCAAATTAAAACAAAAGAAAATAAGAAAATGCTTGCAACTGGAGTGTTAGATTTTCCATTGTCTCAACAAAAGGAAGCTGTCATAATCTGCAGTACATGTGCTCTGCGCGCTATCAAATAAGTCGTGTATAATCAATCCATCGCTTTCTGCCTCCTGTCTCTCTTTCGTTTTCACCTCATCTCTTTTATGAATAGAGGACGCATACATGCCACAATATATATATATCACTGTCCCAGCTCCTGCAACAAACCCTCCGCAGCCGTCAACGTCTCCTCCAGATCCAAATTCTCCGGCGGCGGCACATCCAGCCCTACATCTCCCTCTCCCCTCCTCACAACGGTGCTAATCATGTACTCGTCCCCAATGGCCCTGTCCAGCTTCACATCCACATCAGTCACCCTGCTGCCCTTGAACCACACCTCCAGCGTCTTGTTGGACCCTTCGGGCGGAATCTCCCCGGGGGGCGAATAGTACCGCATCTCCAGATCGGCCAGCCACGGCGCAAGCAGCGCCTCGCCCGTCATCTTGACATACGCCTCGCGCAGACACCACAGCGCGTAAAAGTAATCCAGCAGCTTCTGGCGGTCGGGGATCCGCAATCCACACAGCCGCTGCACCTCCACCGGCGAGAGCACGTCGCTGTGCAGGTTGACGTACGACGGCCACCCTTGCTTCTCAATGTGCTTGAGATCCCGCTCGCGCCGCTCCCCCGCGCAGACAATGTCCGTGCCGATGGCGACGCCCGGGGGCGGCAGATACGCGCCGAAGAGCACCACCACGCCGGCCTGGTGCGTGACGTTGAAGAGCAGCGGCTCGTCGCCAGAGGGCGTGATGAAGACGGGCTTGGTGCGGGCGTCGCGCACGGCCGTGGCGGAGGCCCAGGGCACGCGGCAGAAGCGCGAGATGGCGAGGCGCTTGAGCAGCGATGAGGCGAGGGACAGCTTGGCGTCCCGGACGAAGTAGTACTTGAGGACGGCGGCCTGTTCGGTTTCGCTGAGGAGAGCGAGAGCGCGGCGGGCCTGTGGAAAATTGGGGGTTGGGCGTTTATAATCAGTCCTGATGGAGATTCAAAAAAGGGGGGAGTTTGATGGTGTGTGAGAGTCTGATGAATGAATGACTGTGAAAAGATGAGAATTCATGAAAACGTACTGCTCCAGGAAGCTCTTTGGTCTCTTTAGCTTCGGGCCATAAGTTTCGAGTGTCGAGAGCCCAAAGGAAGACGGTAGGCTGGGCCATGATGGGCTCTTGTCCGTGAAAGGGTTTTATTTAAACCTGCCTTCTTTCAAAGCATATGTGTGGATGTATATAATGGCGAGAAGTTGTGTTTCAATAAACGATACGCTATATCAACGCTGCATATGACTATGGTCTATATGAGTGAAATCTGACATCGCGGATGAGTGGGATGAGTCGTGAGACAGACGGGTGAGATTGCGGCTGCCAATCAGCTCTCCCGCCGTCAGTTCCCCGCCTTCGGCCCGCAGAGCCGCAGGCTTGGTTACATTCAAACATGTACATGCTCTTGTAGTAGGTATTCTTGTGCAAGATAGGATATAAACTGACATGCTCTCGGCTTATCAACCGGTTTTAACCTAATATTGGACTCGGGCAAGATAATTATACATTGTTCCTTAATTTCTTTATCTGATAATTCAGGAGATCTGTCTCCTTTGTATATGGCATGGATGCAACTGTTTCATCTTATACTCCCTCTGACGGTGCTTCTAGTGATATAGAAAAGACTTTGTGCCCTTGTCTGCTCGTTTGTCCAGCTTCAGCACTCTTCTTTTTCTCTTCTTCTTCCTTCTTCTCTGTTTCCTTCTCCTTCTCCTTTTCATCATCATTCTTCTTGTCATCCTTGGTCGTATCTACCACGCCATTCTCCAGCTTGCCAATCGTCTTCACCGCCTTGCCATTGCCGTCCAGATCAACCACCACGTCGACTGTATCAAGGCTTCCATCCTCCGTGTACATCCATAGCTCTTTGAACTCTCCACGCACCAAGCTGGTCAAAAGTAGCGACCCGAGCACACCTGGTACGAGATATAGCAGCGCCGGCTGCCCGTGCTTAAAGATGAGCAACATGGCGAGCGTGACCATCATTCCCAAAAAGTATCCTACCATGGAGGCATAAAAATACGTCTTGGAAAACTTTGATGCGGCTACATCAGGGGGTAAGCTTTCTGAGCCAGATAGGCCCAAAGACTGGCGAGTCCAGATGCGTTCACCCCAGTTTCCCTTGGCATCCACATATGGAACCTTGATTTCTCTGTGCTTAGTCTCACTTCGTGTGGTGATCTCTCCCGAGGTAGAATCCTTCTCCATAATTCTCAAGTCGGTAGATTCGTACTTGATCTTTCTGTAGTAGTGGATCCAAAGATCGAGTCGCAGCGCCCAGCCAATGACCATTCCAGGAATCACAATGTCTCCCAATCCGAGGATGCTCTTCCTTGATGCCGCCTCAAATGTGAGCTTAATAGGGACATCCAGAGTTGTTGCCACCGTCACCATATAGGGGCTACACGATACATAACGGGTCAGTAAATAAGCCCAGCAGCATATCAAACGGCACAAAGAGAGACCAGGCAACTCACGTGTAAAAGACCATGAAGATATCGTAGAAGAAGAGGCCCCACAAAACCAGCGACCCAGTGAGAAAATCAGTCGGCGAGAGAAGCAAAAACGACCCGTAGCACATTCCATAGCCCAGCATGTTGGAGAGAAACGACCAAGAAGTTGCAAAATAGACAATTGCCGTCACCACGGACATCAGCAGCGCCATCATATGCGCAAACTTGATATGGATCGTCTCCTTACCCATGCCATGAGCAAACACCTCCAGCAGCCAATGTCTCGTAAAAAGATCTCTCAGCTCCCAGGCCTTCTTCTGCAGCCACGCAGCTGGCGCAAGGAAAGCCAGCGCTCCGGGGAGCGGGTTCGTCCCCCCAACATCAGAGCTCTCAATTTCGTTACCCACATCATCACACACAGCGACTGTATTCTTGGTTTGGTCGACTCTGCGAAGTTTCCCGTCTCTGCCACGCCAAAAACGAGGGAATACAAACGATGACACCACTTGAATGCCATGAGCATAAAAGGTCAACAAGCTCGCCATAGACGCCGTCGTCATGTAAGACCGTAGAATCTTATTAATGAGAGCAGGGTCTTGAAGCCACTGGATAAGATAATACAGCCCAACAAGAACGATGGCTGCCATGATTGGGAAAAGGATCGCATCAGAAAGCTCCAGTCCTTGGGTAAACGCCTCATCATCCTGCTTCCGGCGCTTCTTATCCTTTGAGATGGCCGCAGATGGTGGACGGCGTAAAGATGCATGGGCGCCGAGGAAAATGATCCCCATAGCACCAGTGACGAGCTTGAGCTCAAGAAGGAGGAAATCCATATCCTGTAAGGTGTCCATTATCGTGGCGGGAGTGGCACCAGCTGCTGTGTCATTGAGGGTAATATTAAGGCCGTCCAAGCCCTCCGTGAGGGTGACGTTTGTGGCAGCCATCGCTCTATATCAACATATACCGTAGCAAATGACAGATGGGCAATAATCCCAGAGATTTGTGGAGATGCTGTCAAACAAGAGAGCAAAGAAACGAAAACGTGGTCTGAACTCAATACGGCTTGCTTTATGGCGTCGGCAGCGACAAATGAACCATTTCAAGTCTCCAATCCGTGAGATACCTTGCTGAATCTTCAAAGGCAGTAGGAAAACGTAAAAGAGAGAATGGAAGAAGAGGGGACAAGGCAATAAGAAGGAAAGTCTGCGCTTGAAAAGGCACTGGTGCCTTATATGCCAAAGTCACGAGCTATGAATCAAAGCAGTTTCAAAGCCTAGCCGCCACAAGGCAGAGAGAGGCCACTAAAGCGGCCACTAAAACGACTATCGCTGCAAGCTAGGCGAGGCAGCCAATAGGGCGCCGCGATAGCGCCCAGCAGCAACAGGCATCTCCAGCGCCAGCATCGCAGCCTCGTCCCGCAGTGACAACATTGATCCTCTCCATATCCATTTTTTTTAGTTTTCCCCATACAATACCATCACCAATTCTAAAGCCATCATTCAGCTTTCAATTGAACCAGCCTCGATCTCAATAACCATGACCACAAACGTCGTCTTAGAAACCTCAATGGTAACCACTCACTTCCAAAGATGAAAAATAGAAGAAGAAGAAGAAAGAATCTGTGCTAATTGTCAAACGAATAAACAGGGCACAATCACCCTTGAGCTCTACACCACCCAAGCCCCCAAAACCTGCGACAACTTCGCCACCCTCGCCCGCCGCGGCTACTTCTCCTCCACAATCTTCCACCGCATCATCCCGGACTTCATGATCCAGGGCGGCGACCCCACGGGCACGGGACGCGGCGGCTCCTCCATCTACGGCGACAAGTTCGAAGACGAGATCGACCCGAGCCTGAGGCACACCGGCGCCGGCATCCTCAGCATGGCCAACGCGGGGCCCAATACAAACGGCTCGCAGTTCTTCATCACGCTGGCGCCGACCCCGTGGCTTGACGGGAAGCATACCATTTTTGGCCGGGTCAAGAGCGGCTTGGGCGTGGTGAAGCGAATGGGCATGGTGCCCACAGGGCCGGAGGATAGGCCAGTCGAGGATGTCAAATTGATCAGCGCCAACGTGGTGGAAGGTGAAGAGCAAGATTGAAGGGGCGAGGATTCGTTTTATCTATTTTTTTTTTTCTTCAAAGTTTTTTCCGCCATGGGGCATGTGACGGGCGAATGAAGAGGGGGGGTAATGATTCGAGATATACTTGACTCGGTTTCGAGGTATGATATATACGTAATAGGCATGTATATACGTGTGTTGTGGCTTACAACTCTGTATAGATAGACAGCATAGCAAGGCGTTGGTTGACGAATATCCAACACACGTGTCAATGGTAAATGAAGCAGCAGTAGTGGCATCAAAAAAAAAAAAAGAAAAGAAAAGAAAAGAAAAGAAATCACACAATTCATGCACAGCACCACAAAGAATTAAATTGGCACAAGATTTAGAACGAAAGAAATGCCGTGCTTTATACATACAGGCTTAGCCAGCCTGATAAAAGAAACTCAAAAAGTAATAGACTCATTTTAGCCCCCAAACGCCAAGTTCCCGTGTTCTCCGGGATGCTGGTTTAATCGTCGTCTTTATGTAAAGCCAGTAGGCCAGCCCATAGCCAACCACCTCCAGAATCCGCAAATAAAATCAAATGCAAAAAGCAAATAAGCCTGAGGTTTCGTTTCCCGTTTTCCTTCACCTCTTTTGTCTTTATAGTGCGTTGGAAGAAGAAGAAAAAATAATACAGTTACCATGGATATAAAAGCGTCAAGCCCCATCCGTTTCGAGTCTATCCATATCCAATCCACCAGCAATAGTAGCGATGCAAAACATAAGCATGTATGCGTGAATTCCTAGATTGCTTGATTCAATTCTCTTGTTTTTAACGGTGGCCTGCAGGCGGCGAAGAGAGGGTTTCTGAGGACTCGGACTCTGCGTCGATATCTCGACCATTCTTCATGGGTGAGCTCATAACCGGTTTACCCACTTTCAGCTTCTTAACTGGGCTGTCTGTTTTGGACTTGACCTTGTTCAGCACCTTTGGCGAAGGCACACTGTAATCTGCCTTCTGCTCCTGGCTTAATGAACTGCCTTTGATCTTATCTTTCTTCAATGAGGACTTTGTCTTGATTATGACTTTCTTCGTCAAGCCGTGCTTTATCTTCTTCTTCTTGTGACTAGTCTCCGAGTCCTCATCGTCGTCGCTCACGTCTCGCTTCCTAGGGCTTTGGGCGCGGGACGCCGGCGTGGGCGTGGCCTTTTGGGAGGGTGGAGGAGTAGGTTCGTTCTGAGAGCCGCTGCCGTTCATCCTTTGAGCAGCTGCTCGACTGGCGTTTCGACCGCTGTTGCCAATGCAAGACCCCATGTGATTATTTAGCCGTGTAACCAGGATGCATCTCTTGCACTTGCTGCACGTGGCAGAAGGGAAGGAGAGGACATTGGGAGGGCGCTGCTCGGAGCCTCCGTCATCTTTCTTATCCGAATCCTTCTTCTTCTTGCCCCTACCAGGGCCCGGTCCTACCCAGCTCTGGCCGTAGATGTCACAACCGGGCTTCTCGATGAATGGATGCTTTTTGCAGTAGACGACGGTAGGGTCAGGCTTTCGGGCGCCTTTGCCGTCGGTGGGATACAGTAATCGCGGTAGATGGCATCGGGGGCACAGGATATCCGTCGTCGTCTTGAGAGGGTTACCCTTTAGGAGCACCTTGCCATCCTCGTAGATGGCGGCATCCGTCTCGACTCGGACGTCGGGTCTTGAGTCGGGCGTCGAACTCTCCGAGGCATCTGAAGCCAACTTCTCCACTCGAATGGCGGCAGTGGTCGCTCTAGCCGTCTTCTCCTCCCGGTGCGTCTTCATCAACAGATCCGACACGATGTTGTACAGCACATCATCGAGCACCGAATGCGCCTAAAGCAAACAAAGGGCAGGAATTGTCAGCAGCTACATCTCACCAGAGAGATGATTCGAGGCATTGATTGGCGATGCGATGCCTGCAGCACTGCTCCTCTGCTATGGGGACGGCGGCGGCAGCGCAAAGCCAGCAGCAGCGCCTTAGCCTCTGGGGCCCAGCAAGAAGTGGTGCTCGGCCTAAAGGGCGGGAATGGGAAATGCATCGAATCGACGACTCACCAGTTTATCCATGCTGCCAGCATCATCACGGGCACGGATAATGCCCGCCCGACCCGAGGCTGAATTCATGATGGGCGGCTGCGAGCCCTGGATGGGGGACCAAGGGTGAATAAAATAAACAAGGTAAGATAAAAATAAAAATAAGTTCCCAGCACAGCTGAGGTGTGTGTGGTGCGTGGAGTGTGCGTGTGCCGGCTTCTGTGCAACTTGGCGTCGTGTGATGAATGACGGAGGAATCCCGGGCGGAATGGACGGTGCCGGATGTATCGCCCCCGGCTGATCTGACGGAAAGCTAAAGACAAAGCGAAAAGAGGATGATGATTAAGGTTCGAGGTTGGAAAGCGAGTGATGCTGCTAGCATCGAAATAGTGGTTCGCCGCAGCGGCTCCTTTCGTCACAGCACGCTTGCACTTTGCACTAGGCACCGTGCACCATGATTTTCGCTGCGTAAAGTCGGGGGTTGGGCCGTGGGCGTGCTGCGAAGGGGGCGATCGCTGGATTCTCTGGTTTTGGACTCTTGGCCTCGAATAGGTCTCCTCAAGCGATGGAGATGAAAGGCCAAAGGCGACAGATGAAGGAATTGATGGCGGTTGGTTCTCCCTTTCTGCGGGCTGCGTCGAGCGGATTGTTCTCCCTCGCTGTCTGGTTATTTATGCAGCGTGGCGAAAAGCAGAGCGTCTCTCTCTCTCAGCTCTGCTGGCTCAAAAGGCTTCTGTGGGTGGATTTACAAAAAGAAGTTTAAAGGCTAAATCGAGCGCAGTGCAGAATCGGAGTTGCGATTGAGGCCAGACGCACCCCATGCTCGCTTGCCTGCTGACTTTACAGTGGCTGCTTGCTCTCTAGGGCAGTTGCATGGTCGCTAAAAACCTCCGTTGTAGTCGCTGGGTACAGGTACTGGGCGCTTCTGTAGCCGCTGAGAGTCTAGGGGCCCTCAAGGAGCCTGTAGGAGGGAGCACTCGCTGATTACCGGTACTTTACAGGTACCGTCTCGCCTGCGCCGCAGTGCAGCTCTCTGCAGCCAACCAGCCCAGTGCAGCAACATCCCTTACAGGCTTCATACACCCAACAAGAGCGAATCCGGCCAGCAGAAGCCCAGAATCGAGGACAATCTCTTCTCGACAACCCCCCTTCCCTGCTCGCATCGCGCAATCACAGATTCGCACATAGATTTGCAGATTATGTACATGTACATACAGATTTGCATCGCACATCGCCCCCCAGTCACAGGCAGCGTCGGCAAAAACCGCCCAGCCACGCGAAACTCTCTCGCAGTTCAGTCCCCTGAAACGCCGCCCAATCTTATCGCTGTGGCTGATAAGAACGCCGCTAACGTAGAGATGCAGTTGATCGCAGAAAACGGTTGCAAGCAGCCACTCAAGACTCCGGAATTACTCCGCCGGCAGAAGGTCCCCTGAATGGATATAAGTCAAGATCGGCAGGCTATCCAGAAAACCCATTGACACGTTCCACTCCAGAATCTACGTATTTGCTTGCATTCTTGCGGCTCTTCTCCGGAGACTCGGTTCCCTTTGCATTGATTCACTCACTGATCCGAGATTGTTTGTTTTAACCTCTCGCCCTCTCTTTAATTACCCCATCTCTTTGTTCCATCATCCTTCCTCTTGTCCACACACGCGACCTCGTCAATCCCTTCTTCACCCCCATCCTTCGTTTTATGCCTGCCCGCCATGTCACTCCCCACCACCAGCAAACCATCGCAAATGTCTATCCGATCCTTCTTCCAGGCCAAGACGCCCAAATACGCTCCTCCGCCGTCACAAAGCCAAAATAGCAGTAATAACAGCAGCAACGACATCCCCGTCGACGCCTCTACGATTCCTCTTTCTTCTGTACCCGCCACATCAATATCACCACCTCAATCGCAATCGCAGTCCCATCCTCCCTCCGATCTCACCCCGCATCCGCCGCCTCCAGGTCCAAGTCCAAGCTCAAATCCGAATCTACCCCGCGAAGCCGCCATCCGCGCCATCATCCCAGCCGACATCAACGCCCTGCGCCGCCTCAACTCCCTCCTTCTACCCGTCAGCTACCCCGAGACCTTCTACAACCGCGCCGCCGACCCCGTCACCGGCCGCTTCTCCCGCGTCATCACCTGGTCCCACGATGGCGGCGAGCCCAAGCCCGTAGGCGGCATCGTCTGCCGCGTCGAGCCCGACATTGACGTCCGAGCCCCAGACGGCGGCCCCCAGGTTGCCCAGAACCTGTACATCCAGTCGCTCTGCCTGCTGTCCCCCTACCGCTCAATGGGTCTCATTGCTGCTGCGCTGGACAATGTCATTGCCGCTGTCGTAACGGACCCGGCATTGGATGTCCGGACTGTGACGGCGCACGTATGGACCGAGAATGAAGAGGGTTTGCACTGGTACAAGGCGAGAGGCTTCGAGAAGCACGAACCAGCTATCAAGGGCTACTATCTCAAGCTGCGTCCCGACTCAGCCTGGGTCGTCTCCAAGCCCGTCGGCGCTTCGGTGCTCAATGCCCTTCCCTCATCAACACCGCCCATCTCTCGACCTGATATAACCAGCACCACTGCTGCCGTCATGAGCCTTCCGCCCATGACCAGCCAAATACCGCCGCCGGCTGCTGCCACTCCTCCCGCTGCCAGTAACGGTGCTCCCCCGGCTACAAGGCCACCCGTCAGAGTCGCATCAGGCCAGTCCTTCCAGAACCAGCGCCCCGAGACAGAGTGGAATGACCTCCCCGCGGACATGGCGCCGACACTTCTCGGGCCGCCAAAGAATGGCAGCGAACCCGGATCTGGCGCGAGCTCGAGGAGCAGCTCCACCGTGCGGAAGAAGAGAGATAGATCTTATCCAGCCGCCGCATTTGGACAATAGGAACGAAAAGAAAGCGAAAAAAAAAAACAAGACATTGGCGCCATAGAACTTCTGGGTGAAACGATTCTATAAATTACGAATAATGTACTCCGTATGGGAGTCGCGAATTACCACAGCGATTGATGATGTAGACTTTTCAAAATAACAAATTAGAAACACTTTTAATACGACTCTAGGAATAGAAATCACTTCTTCCTCTTGGTGCAGTTAGTCTACTTATCCATCACGTAGACTTCCAAAGAAAAATGAAGACACGGTTACAATCCGAAAAGCATAGACATACAAACATATAAATAGATAGTTGTTGTCTCCATAGCATACATGACAATCGTACAAAACCCGTCCCATCAACGAGATTCTTTGATATCCAGAAAAAAACTTTTTGTCCACAAGTGCAATGACGCCTCCTATAATCTTTGATATCCCCCTTCCAAACGTCGATGTAAAAAAAAACGAAGAAGAAGCCGTGAAAAAAATTAGAATCAGTTATAAAAAAAAAAAAAAGCCTCCCCAGATTATACAGCGCCTAAACATGCCACCGCCTCTTTAGTTGCTGAGCCTAAAGCTGCTGTATCTGCTCCATAAAAATGCAGCAAGTGCGCCAACACCAACGCCGCCCGCAACCAATGCTGGAAAAGACAAAAGTGATGATTCCTCCGCTGAAAAATGGGTTAGCATGCCTGAGGGCATTCAAGGGGAGAGGAAACTATACCAGGTGATTCAAATGGTTGAGACAGTCTCCGCTTAATATCCCGTCGCAGGTCAGCAAGGAAATCTCCAGGCTTCTCCATCTTCTGCGCAATCAAGGCAATCAAAGCTGCGCCAACTCCACTACCGTCCTTGGCGATACCGATGCGAATCTTATCCGCGCCACTGGGGCCAATGCCATCGATGGCACGCAGAGCTTCATAAATCATATCTCGGAAGAACGGGTAGTGCTCAACCAGACTACCGTCCACACCAATGTCGACAATTTCTTCTTCGGGGTCGTCTAGCTTTCCTGATTGGAGAACGATGGCACCAATTGCGACAGCTGATAGTCTGGCCGCTCTGCGGACAACAGCGCCTGCAACAGCCTTGAATGCTTGCGCATCTTCCAAAGAGGGAGTATAAACCTGGAGCGTGTTCTCCAACTCTTGTCGGATAGTTGATAGCTCAGGAGTGTTGTCAGCCGCAGCTACGGACAAGATGGCAGTGTCCAGTCCCCATTGGGACAAAAGTCCAGACTTGGGGCTGATGTTTGTGGTGGTTGACCAGTCATTGTAGCTGGAGTTTGTGTCGCGGAATAAAGATGTATCCTCGTCCTTGATCATGTCTGCAACCGCCAATCGTACAATCTCGCCCAGGAACATGCCCGAGACTCGCTTCTCGTACATCTGAATGCCCGGGTTGACACTGTCTCTGTCCAGAGCGGCGTCCCAAACCGTTGAGGGGAGAACGTTGAGCTGGTTATCAAAGGAGCCCCACTCAGTGTTGATGACCATTTCGCCAGTTGAGGTATTGTATTCGCCCTTGATTGGCTTCTTGATATTTGATGTCTTCTCGATGTAGGCGCCATTAGTTCCCGTGCCAAAGATGGCGCCGAGGATAGAGCGATGCTTTCCGGCAGAAGTGTATGAACGAGCCATGAGTGTTCCTACGGTGTCGTTGACCAGGGCAGCGACCTTGACCGGAAGACCAAGTCGATCAATCTCGTCTTGGAGAAGCTTGCAGACATCTTTGCCGATTGCATCGGGAATGTCAAAGCCCTTGGTCCATCGGATCAGCTTGCCCTTGTTGATGCCAAGCTGCTGGACTGGGAAGCTGAATGTGAAGCCAAGGCGAAAGATCTGCTCATCGTGGTAGCCCTCGGGAAAGCTACTGGTGTTGCGACGAGACGTCGCGCCCTCGAAGTGCTCTTTGTGGTGCTCTCGGAGGAAAAGCTCAATCTGCTTCGCCAAAAAGGCGAAAAGATCTCTTGCGGTCTTGGCGACCATGAGATTCTTGGGAATGGCAACCTTGTTGTAGGTCAGGTTGAAAGTGCTGTCGCCGTTGAGAGAAACGGAGCAAACGCGAAAGTTTGTGCCGCCCAAATCTACGGCTAGATAGACACCCTAAAAACCGGAGCCGAATTGCTCAGTTAGATGGCCCCTCTTCAGCTAAGCTCGGGAATGAGTGAGATTACTTACGCTCTCAGTGCCGTCGGGCACGGCAGTTACGTAGGAAGGAATTTGGCTGAGACTGGTTCCATCTTCTTTCAATCCCGACTCTGCGATGATGTTGATGTTAGTAGTGAACGCAAGCAGTTGAGCACAAGCAGCTGCAAGACACAGCTCCAGCTCGATGCCCTGAGGAATTGCGGCAAAACATACCGGTCTGCTTCAGGAATTCTTGGACATGGCGATTGAGCTCCTCGTCCGAAAAGTCGAACTCGGAGACAATCTTGTTTGTGTGCTCTGCTAGACCCATGGTGAGGACTCGCGACGTTGGTGGCGAGAGTGCGAGGTGCGTCAGTCGCGGGCAGATGAGGTCTTCTTGGATCGTGAGCTGAGAGGTCAGAGAAGAGAGTGGCCAGTGAGCTGTTGGAGGAAGATGGAGATGGAGAAAGGAGGAAAGCTGGCACGCCCACGGGAGCTGGAAGATGAGTGCGTCGACCTTGGCGTCATGGAGCACGAGATGAACGAGCTAGAAATCGGTAGCAATAAACGTTAGCGGCCAGACACTATCGTGGGTACGTTATACTTTGCGCATGATGCGTATTGAGTGCAGCGAGCATGGATCGCACAGGGATTAGCCCCAACTCTGGGGACGGCGCGGGGCGGTTTTTGGCCGAGAGCTCCATGCTTAGCGCAGCCTACCACTGAGACTCCCGCAGACGTGGACGCGGCCAGCGAATCATGGCGGCCAAGGCTCAGGTCTCTCCACCCATCACACGCCGGAGCAGCTCCAGAGGCTTTGGAGCTGATGGCCACCGGAATATCCGTCCAAGCTGCGCACTCTGGAATGTTCCCCAAGGGACACGGGCATCCACTGAGGAGCTGGTTGTGCCTAGCTGTTACGTAGGTACGGGGCAGAGGATGGAGTGACGTGGGCGCTGGAGAGTTTCCAGAACAGCTCGGGGCAGAATGACGATGGAAATGAAAGCACACTCACGAGAGCCAGCAGCACTAACAGCATGGATAGCAGCCACACATGATTGGCGATGGGCTGCGTCGACCTGCGTCCGGCGCATTGCTCGGTTTGCCCTCGCACCACCCTGTCGCTCTCACCACCACCGCGCCACGAGGCGCCGAGGCCTCGAACCTTGTCCTGATGGCACGCCGTCTTGACGGTAGGATCCTGTGCGGCTAACAGAGCAAAATTAAGCAATTGGACCCCCAAAATCGTGCCAAGTTCCCCCAATTCGCGTCATCACTCACAGTACATGCTCCAGCCTACAGCCGCTGTCAAGCCTCAAACGCTCCCACGGGATTGTACTCCGTATTGGAAAACCCTCGCGCAGTCAGCCGTGGAGAACAACCGTCCATGGAGACGCCCGCATACGCAACTGCGGAGCGAATGTGGCCCAAGCTGGAGACGCTGGTGAAAAGGGCCGTATACTGACGATGTACTCCGTACAAGTAGTACTCGTTCTGCGCACGAGAAATTTGGTGGTAAAAATGTCCGTCCTAACAGAATGGAGAAAATTCGCGCGATTTTCGGCTGGGTGGCTGTCGGATTGGCGACTCAGAGCTCCCCAGTGGCGTCCATTGAGTGGTGCTGCGGATTTGGCCCCTGTATGGTTTAATTTCCCCCCAAATGGCCCGAAGATGCAGGATGCAGGCACAGCGTACCACTCAAAACGCCAAACTGCGAAGGCCGGACGATCACGACGCTGCAATGCAATGGCACGATGACCAGCAGCGAGGAATTTCGCCGAACTGCGCAGTCAGGCTGAGCCGGGAACCTTCGAGCTGCAGCTCTATATCACGGCCGGCCTTCAATCGCAGACACTAGCGTCAAGTTAGGTACCAGCTCCTATGCGAGAGTTGGGAAATGCCGAAAAAATAGGGAAGCCAAACCTGCAAGAGCGAATTGTTGAGGGTGTGGTAGGGGGGCAACAGAGATAACGCCAGCAGCAACAATTGGAAAAGGGGTTTGCTGAATGCCTGACAAAGCGAAATAACGTGATAAGAAAAGAGAGAGAGAAAATGAAAAAGAATGAAAAAAAAGACATTCAGAGTATCGTGGATCTTCTGCAGTGCGCTCCTCTTGGTGTAGATGGAGGCCCTGCCTGATCCTGTCAAATTGTCTGAGTCTGACAAGACAAAGGGCGTACTGGTACTCGATCACAAATGACAAATGAGAGGGTGTGTTATGCAGCCATAGATCAACATACTATGTCTTACTCAGGGCTCTTATATAACTTCGTCAGATGCAGACAAAGATGGGGAATTCCCTCCCTCGAGCCGAGCAATCAGCCATTGGCGCGGGGAAGCTGGTCTGTTTTCAGCGAAAAGCGACTGGTCCGTCTCCGGGTCTTTAAAAGGCGGTAGCTATTCGATAATATCCCCTCGCTCGCCCATTTTAGCCTGACTCAAAAAAAAAATTCTTTTCTTATATTACTTGTACGTAACTTGGGGAAATGGCCCATTTCCCTCCGGCTATCTGAGTAGAGAGGCCCGAGAGCCTGGGAAAACTGTCTGACTCCGACATCGTACTGGCCAAGCTGTATACAGACGGCAACATGCATTAATACGGCGGCAAACGTGGGTTGAAAGCGAACCAGTGCTGGGCCAGATCGCAGCAATGTGGGCATGTGGACCACCTTCCAAAAAGGAAGCAAATGAGGCCAGATATCAAAGCGGATCCTAGCAGAGATGAATAACGGCATGGCCCTCAAGTCTGCTTCGAAATAACGAGAAACGCCGCGAGCAAGAGCCCTGCACACACTAGGAAAACAGTATTTCGATGCTCATCGCCTAATTCAAGGGTTAGCAGGGTTACTATATACGGGCAAAGTTGAAAGATTTTCAAGGACTCTTACCATCACGATCGAGACTGTGTACAACAACCACGAAGATATTCAGTGGTAGTCTAAGAGTGCTATACACTCCACCTCGCACAGAATCATCGACTACATTACTTTTGATGAGTGCCATTTTCGGGAAATATATCCCAACACAACCCTCAATAACGCAAAAGGCCCAAAAGAGTAAATGCTCATGGCCAAGCATAGTTGAAACGGCAAACGCTGCAGAAGCTATGACGAATATGAACGACAGCGTATCCATTGTTATGCCGTTCGAAAATAAAGCGTTCCGAGTCGTCGATATGCTAGATCCGGCCATCATTGCGCACATGAAGCTCGAGAAGATGAGACCAAGAGGGAGATCATCCTGATATCCTGACTTTATTCTGGCACTTTTCAAGGCGGCCGGCCAGAAGAATACGAAAAGGTACATTGCGCCCTCAAAGCAACACGAAGCAAAGACCAGGGCTGCGACCTGGGGGTTGGTTAATGCTACAAGCATGCGATATTTGAGCGTCTGAGCTTCAGAGCTTCCTTTGCAAGTTTCAGTGCTGCCATAATTTTCTCGCCATGTTGCCAGGATGAGGATGCTGGCCCCAATGCAGCAGCCAAGGCTGGCCAGAAACGGTGCCAGCGAAGAATCACAATATTGAACGAGACCATCTCCTAGCACGCCAGAGCATACTGCTGTGACGCTGCTGATGGTTGTCATGCTAGCAAAGACGGTGCAGAGAGAAACTTTGGTTTCTTCCAGGCGCGACAAGTGGTATTCAGTAATCATCCAAGCCTCGAAGACACTGAACAGCAAAGTTGTAGCAATTCCGCCGAAGAATCGACCAACGTATAAGATCTTAATATTGTAGCTTAGCATCGCCAGACATGTAATCCCGTAGCAGACGCAGTAGGCAACACATGCAGTGCGTCTTCCGTAATAATCTGCGAGCTGTCCAGCAAAAGGGGCGCTGACAGCACCCGACACAAAGCCAAAGGCATATAAAAGAGCGACTGTCTGTTCTGTCAGCTGCTTTTCGTACTTGTATACAGCGTAGGTGTATGGTCCCTGTGTGTTGTACCTTGTATTAGTACGGCATGTTGAGGAAGGGGGGCTCGATTATTTTTTGTACACACTTGAAGCCAATCGGCCGCGACCACCAAAGTGTATACAAGAAGGAATTGCCGTTGAAATCGGACGGCAATTACTTCTTTGGGCCCGTCCTCTTGGGTGTCGCGATGGCACGGCTTGTGATTTCGAGGGCGATGACGATAGAGGGAAAAACAAGCATTGGCCACGACCAAGATGGCCAGGTTTGCCTGATAGAAGTTCATCATGAATGGGCCTTTGCGTCTCAGAATTGCCGGTATTAACAAGACGGGTTCGCCTCTCTTGGAGAACTTTATATGGAGAAGAGTTGCACATAAGGCTTGACTATAGGAGATGGAGTCTCCTGCTCGGGTTGCGTCGCTCTTTCCATTTCAATGCCAACCTGTAACTGCCACTTGAGATAATTTACCCTACATTGAGACAGTACATGTATCTTAGGTGCCTGCCTGGTAGGCAAGATAACTTACTGATGCCAAGTTGTGGTAGGCATCTACAGCAGTAATAAATTGCCATTAATTACGAGCGTACGTGCTTTGGAGCGGAATATACTAGTGCTACCCGGGAACGGGTGGTGCAATATGGGTCTCAGCAAACTCAACAAGTCTCTTTGTGAAATGCGCAGGTTAGATATTTATACATAGGTGAAATGATAGATATTCAAGATTGAATATAAAAGGGAAAAATAAGTTGGAGTTTTGTTTTTCGTTCTGTATGTTTGGAAATAATATAATAAATAGTATAGAAAGAGAGTCTTAGATTTCACTTGTAAAAGAGGAAAATTGGAAAGGTAGCAAAAGGATATGTGCTACCACTGAGCGTATAGAATTCAGCCCATTTCAGTAGCTGACAATTCAGTGATGAATAAAGAAATAGTGAGAGAAGAGTAAAAAGAGAAGGGGCTAATCAGCAAAAAGAAATTGAGTGAGAAAAGGATATCCCTATAATTTGTTGCAATGGGCAAAAAATTGCGGCCTGTGTGGATCGAACACACGACCTTCAGATATCAAGTGACTTGAAGTTGGAACTTCAGTCTGACGCTCTCCCAGCTGAGCTAAGGCCGCAAGGTTTTCGTTGGAGAAAATGCCAGCCTTAGACGGTATTAGAACCATGCAAGCAACACAAAATGTGTGGAGACTTGCGCTTGATTTATAGTGGAGATTTGATTCGCTGCGGCTCTGCGCCGGCGGCGGCGCCGGCCATGGCTGCGAGGGCTAATAATAGCCCACTGTCTCTTGGAGACAGCTTACACACTACACACTGTTTTGGGGCATATGAATTGAGGCCGGCCAGGGACAAAAAGGAGTTCTACAGGAGATCCATATACTACATACAGAACGTATGGCATTACCAATTGTGATGCTCTCCGCGCTAGTCGAAACCTATAAATACCAGGCCCCGACATTTCTCGCTGGAGAGTCAGGTCCTTGACAGCTGAGGTAGGCATAGAATAGAGACTACTGCTAGGAAGTTTCAGCAAATCTGGCAGTGGCCCCACCGTTCCGCGAAGAACGAGAAGCGGGCTGCAGCCCAACCGACCCCCGCCTTGCCCAAACAAAGTCCTACCCGCCAAGAGCAAAAGTCCTGGGCTAGCGCAATGGCTTCTGAGCGTCTGGGCCTGGGAAAAGACGAGTCCTTCATCTCATTGTGGCTAGCGGAGGTGGTTGCCATTTCTCGTCCTATATCACGACATGTGAGAATAGAGAGATAACTCAAATGAGATGGAATAGGGCCGCCTGTCTCCGGCACGTGGCGCGCCATTTGGAAACAAAGAAAGGGCAGCAGAATTTTATTCAGCGCTTGTATCGATTTCCGAGTGGCTTTGCCCCGCCTCTTTCGATCACCGCCTCCACCAGTACCGTACGGAGTGCATGCTTGCACAAGGGAAGAGCAAAAGCCCACTTTGTGCCTGTTTTGCGACTCGGGACGCGGAGATGCTGTTTTGTGAGGCGGTGTTTGTCACGCTCTTCACGCTCTCCAATCCGTTCGGCCACTGAAGATGAACCAGAGAAACGTTGTAGAGCTGCTGGACCCATCGATATCCCATCCATTGCTTTTTCAATCCAGATCTGCCCTATCACTCGCCTGCATCGCTAGCACCAGGCGAGTTTGTCACTAGCCCCGCCGCTGTGGCTTCTGCCATTGCTGATCGCTGGCGTCTCGACTTCTCAGCCGCACGGGCTACAGCGCCGTGTACATGCGGCCAGACCTGCACCCTGCAGGTTTCTAGGCCAGCTAAACAGCCATGGCTCAAAGAGACTGCATGAAGGACTGAGCCTGGTTTGAGCTGAGTGGAGGAGGTTAGGCAAAGAAGGGGAGAAGTGAAATGAGGTGAAGCGCCAAAGTAAAAAAAAAAAAAAAAGACTTAGCAGGATAGATAGAAGACGATCTGGTATACAGTTGCGTTCCTGGCACGGTACCAGCCACAGGGCCATATAAGAGGGTCTGGTGGTAGCGCACACAACGCTCTACGGGGACCAAATACGGAGTGCATATACGGGCGGAGAAGCTGGTTGACGTCAAAGTCGATTCCGGTTTGCAAGTACCGACGCAAGCAGCTATCAATCAGTCACCTTGTTGCTGCGTAGACCTTGTACAAGTACGTGTAGCTGGAGCTTGCAATGCCGGCAAACGCTCGCAACGCTCGTAGCTCTACCCGAGTTTCCAAAGGCTGGCGTATTACTGTGGTTCCCGCTGCGCAAGGCACATCGCCGGGCCCTGCTTAGGCGTTCTCGAGGCGCGGCTCAGCCCTGCCAACGCGTTGGGTCGGTTTGCACAGCCAGGCCCGGCCTCGTGTTGCTAAATTCTGACTGCCAGCCCCGGGGGCGCGTTGCGGTGCTTGTCCAAGCCCAGTCCTCAGGTAAGCAAGCGCTCGTACTCGTACGAGAGAAAGAGGCGGCGAGTTCTGGCCGAGTCCTGAGCTGCTACATACTCTGCGCTGGAGAGAGACAAACCTCTGTGCCCTCTGTTACGGAGAGATTGAACTGTTGCGTTGCACCCTTTCCGGCTCCCCTCCCCGTCTCCATCTGCCAAGCACGGTACCCAGCAGTACTTCAATCGCTGTCGGGCAGCAGCGCTCGTCCTACCTCTAGCACGGGCGTCCTAACTCTCTGTCCTATCGCAAGCTCCAGAACCTGTCAGCGCGGACACTAAATTTAAAAAAAGAGGAAAAAAAAGAAAAGCTGCTGCTATTTCCACCACCACACCTCTGCTGCCGACCTGATCTTACACTATCAATCGATCTAGGCCTAATCCTCTCGCCCCAGCACAGCACCCTGCCTGCGCCTTTGGCCTTCCCCCATCGTATCGCCCGTCCGTCCTCCCCTCCACTCCCTCCTCCTTCATCTTCCCTTCGGGACCTGTCCTTCTTTTCCTCCTCCATATGAGTTCGCTGAACTCCCGCTTCAAGAGCTTTGGTCTCGGCAAACGCAAATCCGTCGCCAGCATTCACAGCATCCAGCAGCCTGTGCCCCCCACCAGCGCCAGTACCCCTCCTCCCGGCCAAATACCTCAACACCAGCTCCCGCATCCCGGCCAGACGCCTCCTCCAGGCGCCGCGTCGTCCACCACCAGCCTCCCGATGAACCACCCAGGCCAGGGCGCGCGTCCGCCCAGCTACTCTGCCGGCAGCTATCCGCAACCGCCTCAGGGCCAGCCCATGGGCCGCACGAGTCCCATGAACCCCGGCCAGAACCGCACCCCGCCGTCGCAGATGACTGGAGGCCCTCCCCCGATCAACACAGGAGCTCCCGCTGGATACCCGCCAAACATGAATCCCATGGGCCAGATGCCTCCGGGAATGCCTCAGGGCGGCCCCCCCGGCTTTGGCCAGCCTACGGGATACCCTCCTGGACCACCGCCTGCGGGAGGACCTATTGCGCAACAGTTCCAGCAGGGCAACCCCGCGGCCGAGGTTGAGGGTGCCAGCCGAAGCAAGGCTCAGCTCATTGTTGGCATTGATTTTGTTAGTAACCCTTTGATTCCCAAACTCTCAAACTTTATTTTGCCCTTGTCCACGTGCTGGGCCATGTCTCGGCAGTAGAAATACGAGCCATACATGGCTTGCAAGAAGAACAATGGGAAAAGAAAATGAGAGAGAGAGAGAGAGAGAAAAGAAGAAAGACAAAAAAAACGACACTTTCTAACACGCTGCTATTCATAGGGAACAACCTTTTCTGGTGTCGCTTTCGCTTTTGCTACTAACAACGAGGCCAAGGAAGACATCATCACAGAATGGCCCGGTGCGGGTTCATACACCAAGCAGAAGGTGAGCAGTGTCAAGACAATGATGGCGCCACACAAACGCTTGAGCTAACTCTAAATCAGATCCCCACTGTCCTCTACTACGACCAATATCAAAAGGTGGTCGGCTGGGGCCCCGACATTGCCGATGCTCTGGCACCGACTGGCTACCCCAAGCCAGGAGTCCAAAAGGTTGAGTGGTTCAAGCTGCAGCTGATGCTTAGCGGCAACACATACATTGACCCCATCAACCTGCCCCCTCTGCCTCCTGGAAAGTCCGAGATCGATGTCGCTGCCGATTACCTCTTCAAGCTCCGCCAGGCTATGCGATCATCGCTGCAGAAGACTCTTGGTGAGGTGTTCAACAGAGAAGAGCGCAATATCCGATACTACCTCACTGTACCGGCTATCTGGAACGACGCAGGCAAGGCTGCCACTCGAGCGGCAGCTATCCAGGCCGGCTTCCTGCGTGACGAAAACGACAACCGCCTGACTCTTGTTTCCGAGCCCGAAGCAGCAGCCCTGTTCTGCTCCAAGACCGGTCTACTCAACCTCAAGGTGCACGATGCCGTCTTGATTGTTGATTGTGGTGGAGGTACTGTTGATTTGATTGCCTACGAAGTCGAAGATGAGAATCCTTTTACCGTCGCCGAGTGTACTGCCGGTTCTGGTGATTCGTGCGGTTCCACAGCCCTGAACCGCAACTTCAGCAACATCCTGCGGACCAAGATTCGAAAGATGAAGCTGCCCGACGGATCCAAGACAGCCGGCCGTGTCTACGCCAAGTGTATCATGGATTTCGAGAACCGAATCAAGGCAGATTTCCGAAACAATGGCCAAAAGTGGGCTGTTGATGTCGGCATTGAAGCTGAATTCCCCGAGGCCGGCATCGAGGAAGGCTACATGACGTTTACCAACGAAGAAATCCTGCAGTGTTTCGAGCCTGTCGTAAACAGAATTCTGGAGCTGGTGCGAAACCAAATCATCGCCATCCAGGCCCAGAACCGTACGCTCCAGAATATCTTGGTTGTCGGTGGGTTTGGTGCTTCCGAGTACCTGTTCCAGCAGATCAAACTTCATGTGCCCCCTCAGTTCCAGTCCAAGGTGGTCCGACCCATGGACTCGGTGGCTGCCATTGTCAAGGGTGCCGTTACCGCTGGTATTACGGAGCGTGTCATTACTCACCGTATTGCCCGACGCCACTACCTTATGGCCACCCTGCAGCCCTTCAAGGAAGGCTACCACCCCGAGGCCTACCGAGTACCGTCTCTTGACGGCAAGGACCGATGCAAGTTCACGAGACAAATCTTCGTGCACAAGGGGCAAAAGGTCAAGAACGGGGAGCCTTACAAGGTTTCCTTCTTCAGACAGGTTGCTCCTGGAGCTACCCTCATGTACGAAGATGTTTTGTACGCCTGTGACGATGACGTCTGCCCAGAGTATACCAAAGATCCTCGTAAGTGTCCTCCTTTTTT
This sequence comes from Trichoderma asperelloides, assembly GCA_021066465.1. NCBI lineage: Eukaryota > Fungi > Ascomycota > Sordariomycetes > Hypocreales > Hypocreaceae > Trichoderma > Trichoderma asperelloides. Next base: position 76,191 of record JAJKFY010000346.1, on the reverse strand, counting down.
CAATCTTACCTGATATCTCTTGATAGGTACCCAGTGATGTAATTTGCGACTGACAAACTAACGTCTTTATCCAATAGGCATCAAGGAAGTTGTTACCCTCACATCTGACCTGTCTCGCAAGAACCTTGAGAAGGACTTCGAGCGAATGGATACACCTCAAGGTACCTTTTACAGAGTATACTTTGACATTTACCTGACTCTGGACGGCTCGGAGTTCAGTGCGGAGCTTGTGTGCCAAGGCGAGGTTATGGGCCGCTGCCGAGCCCGCTTCAGGTAAAGGAAGGAGAAATTTAGACGAAGAAGCCTTTAACAGTACATACGTTGTTTGAAGCTGAGAGCTTTGATTCAGACAGCTAGCACGCCTTTGAGGTCAAAGATATATACACATGATACCTACCTGGGGATGCGGGCGAAAAGAGAGGAAGAATATAAACGATCCAGCGGTATTTTAATAACCGGCGGAGTGCTTGGAGAGGACCAAGGAGGACAAGGAGGGGTTTTACTGCCACATTAGCAACATACTTTTTATTTTTTTTTTTATTTTCAATTTTTTTTTCTGGTGGATGTTGGATTCGGATGAGAAACAAGCCGAAAGCATGGGCATGCTTTGACACGTGCTTTTGCTTGTTGATTTGAGGAAGATGACGAATGAAACGAAGGGAAGATTACGACTGGCAATGTTATCAATAGACAGTCTAAAAGGGTAGACCAAGGAATATGTTAGTCCATTCGAGTGCAGTCTCTACGAGGTGTAGCAGTGATGTATATTTCATTTGCCATATTGCTTTACATTATAATCCCCCCTGTAGCCAATACGCTTGTAGCATGGGAATCATAAGACTCACTGTTTAGGTACTTGTCCAAGATACCAAGTCAGATACCGCAGACCTCTAACTTGATTTGACTCTAGGTACTTGGCAGGTACAAGTATTTGGTATCTGTAGATGTTATTTTTGGCATTATGATGGCTTAGGCATTATGATGGCAACATTGGGAGGTGTGCTCAAATGGCTCCTGCATTCTCGCAACTCGACCGCGACTCAATCTGGAGATGCCTCGCAGCCGGATGGACTATCGAGCGGAAGGAGGCACACAGGCTCTCCTTTAATCTCACTGCAGCTTTATAAGCTCAATCTTTGTTCTGTCATCCTTTTCTCTACTTTCCAGCATCAATACTAAAATTTCCCTGTTCACAGCACCGATTTACTATCGATTTTACATATTTAGCCCTCGTTTACGCTCCTGGTTTTCGAGTCTCCTTCTTCTCTTCAGCTCTTACTTCTTCCTTGATGATCTTTCATTCCAATAATATTATTTCTATTAGACACTATTGTACTGGAGACAACGGAGACTCTAAAACCCTACTTGACATCTTGATGTGTTACTTTGCACCTTAAGACGTGCGCTGCCAATTGTCGGCGCAACCGTTTCTTTTTGCGACCTCCTCCTTCTCTTCTCTCGGTAAAACCATTGTTTATTGTGACTTCGCCGCCCTTTGTTCATCTGTTGCTGCAAGCTTTTACGAGTTACTTTGGATCTGGACAACTCAGGCTGCCAAAAACACGCAAACAACTAGATTTTACGACTGAGCTGGTCGCCCTCTAATCCATCAGATCTCGAGAAAAAGAAAACCTTGCTTGTCTGATAATCAGGTATCGTAACGCCTTTGCCTCTATATAATGGTCCTGAGTTTAATTAGATCCATGGCTGTAGTCTCGACTCAGTGAGTTGGAAACGTCTTCATCAGACTAAAGCCATGGGATATATGTCGAAAACCTCGAGACAGAATATAGGCAACAGGCATTCCATGACCGAGCAGGCGCTACTGACGCTGATATACGCCCTACTACTAATTCCTGGCACTCAAGCAGCACAAGACTCATTTATGAATCACAACTGGCAAGCTGCCTTCTTCAGCGAAAACTTGGACAAGCCGCGAAGATTCATACGGGGGCCTCCCGGCGATTCCGACGAGAAAATCCCTCTGGTAGTAACAAACAAATGCGACTCGACAATATGGCCCGGCGTCGCCACTCAGTCCGGAACCGGTCCAGGGATTGGAGGATTCGAGCTGGCAACCAACAAAAGCAGGAAGCTATAGGTAGGTCCTGACTGGCAAGGTCGCGTATGGGGGCGGACGAACTGTACCGTGAATGGGGAATCATGCGCCTGCAAGACGGGAGATTGCTTCGCAAAGATGGACTATGAATTCAGCGTAAGTGGAAGCTACTCTGCTTTTGATATCTTGGACTGCTAGGCGTTGAGAAGACAAGACTTAATGTGAGCTGTAATAGGGAGCTACACCTGCAACACTGGCAGAGTTCAACCTCGCTGGCGGAGTTGACAACATGCAAACCTTTTACGATATTTCTCTCGTAGACGGCTACAATATCCCCATGGGCATCAAATACATCCCTGCCAAGAACACCACCTTTATCCCGCCGAATCTTACAAACTGCGCTTGCATCGCCACTACCGGCTGGGTATTCCCGCCGACAGGCAACGGTACAGGCACCTTTTACTCCAACGTTACGTACCCGATTCCTCTAGAGTCTGAAGAGACAAACGAAAGTGTTAGTGGGTGGTGTCCTTGGCTGAATCTTGCTTTCCCTCCGACTCATCCCGGAAATGGCATCTACCCCTATCCTGATGACAACGTTGAGCGGCCCGCTTTTGCTCCATGCAACAGCGCCTGCGCAGCCACAGGTACAGACAAAGATTGCTGTATTGGCAAATACCACGACCCCAACATTTGCAAGCCGTCACAGTATAGCAAGTCAGTCAAGGCCGTGTGCCCCGATGCCTACAGCTTCGCCTTTGATGATCAGCAATCGACGTTTATCATTCCCAAGGGCGGAGGCTGGGAAGTTGTCATGTGCCCCGAGGGACGGTCGACTGACATTCTCCGCAAGCTGGGAGCTGAAATGTTTGAGTTGGCGAGCGGCGGTAGGTTATCGACACACTCGCTCAAGAGACTCAGAAACGCGACGTATATCAGGGAAGAGCGGGGATCCGCGGGTGCGACAAGATCGTCGACTGCAGTGCTGATTGTCTTTGCTGTTGCTGCGTGTATCTTGATAAGAGCTTAAGAAGGGGTATGCGGAAACGTGAGCTTTGGTCGATGATTCCTCCTTAAGATGGCAGACATGGAGTATAATCTTGTATACACACAATTGTTATCCTGGAGATGTACATATCAGCCTCTTTTGGAGCGACAATACCTAAAGAAATTATTGAAGTACACGACAACGGTACAAGACACGATCAAGGCCACACGAAGGGCCTATATTGAGTATGATTTTTCTCACTCTTTGACGATGGCGTGTATAAGAGCGCAAATCTAGCCACTCCAACATGCGCACTATTGTGTCTTTGCGACAAGGTACCTATTGTATACAAACGTAGCCTTCTTCCTCTTCATTGCCCCCCTTGTCATTGTAAGAATTGGCAATCCTCCAACACCTAGCCTCAGTTCGCTCAAAGTTGCTCAGGTGTGCTTCGTTGCTTGCCCCCCCTCCCCTCCTTTCACCTTTCGCCTTTCACTCTTCTCTCCGTCTCTCTCTCCTCCGCTATAGGCCCGCTACCGGGATTTCTTCTTCTAGTAGAAGTCGTGCGTATACATTTATACATATACATATATATTGGTGTTTGGTTCCTCCTTGGATCACTAGCTTAAATTTACCGCCTGTTCTTTCTCCTGCGCTCCCACTCGGCTCGCTCCTCCTCGTCGCTGCCACTAAACTCGGCATCGTCGTCGATATCGTCATCGTCGTCGTGGGCGTCAACGTGGTTCACCAGGGGAGGTGCCGCTCCGGGCGGCGGAGGGGGCGGCGCGCCGCCGGGCGCAGCGACACTGTTGCTGCTGCTACTGCTGACGTTGATGAAGTCGCCGGCGTTTTGGACGGCGTAGATGTGCTTCTGGATGAGGTCGCGGAGCTCCTGGTTGCGCGGGTCGACGAGCTGCAGGGCGGTGAGGCCGCCCTTGTTCTTGATGCGCGGGTTGGAGCCGGCCTCGAGCATCATGTCGATGAGGTGGTGGCCGAAGGGGCGCTGGGCGGGGGGTTCGGCGTTGAGCCAGCGGATGGCGGAGTGCAGGGGGGTGTCGCCCTCTTGGCGGTTGATGGGGTCGCATTCGAAGTCGGGCTGGTCGAGGAGGTGGTCGATGATGTCGTCTTTTTTTTGTGTGTGTTAGTTTCTGTTTTTGTTTTGCTTCTGATTCGGATGGGACGTGGAAAGAATTATATGAGGTGGGGAGAAAGGGGAACACGGGGAGGAGTATAGTATGGAGGAGGAGGAGGAGGAGGAAGAGACGGACAGTTACCGCGCGAGGCAGCCTCGTGGTAGAGGTGGTTCCCCATGACGGTGGTGGTTTGGTTGAGGAGCCTGGTGATTTCGGAGTCTTCCTTGTCTTCGAGGAGCTCGGTCAGGAGTTCGACGTTGTCGCGCCGGCAGGCTTCGATGAGCTGCTCCTCGATGGATGCGCCCTGTTTTGTGCGTGCGTCACATCTACTCGTTAGTCTGGTTCTGAACAAAAAAAAAAAAAAAAGATTCGTTTTTTTCTTCTTCTTTTCTCTTATTTCTCTTATTGTATGGGAGAGACATCTAATATGGGCGTTGGGGAGGGGTGGTTTGAAGAATTGACGTAATTGTACGCACCTCATGCTCCTCGTTACTCATGATGGGGGAGATGACGACTCTCTCTCTCTCTCTCTCTCTCTCCTGTCTATACAAAAAAAAAGGGGGGGGGGATAGCACGGGAATGAATTTATGCGCTGAGCAAAGGAAAGGCGACGACGATGACGACGCTGAAAGGGGTAAAAGAAAAAAAAAAAGAGAGAAGAGAGGAAGAAAAAGAAAACAAAGTAAAGTACACAGACGCGACTGCGGAACAGTTGGGAGGTTTAAAAGAGGCGAAGCGATTATAGCACCCACCCCCGGCGGTCGGTCGTGAATGGCTGCAGGCAACTGGCGGTGATAGGCTGGGACCAGCGACGCTTTTGGCGGGCTTTGTCTCAGGACATGGAGGGGTCGTTTTCGCTCGCTGGGAAAACCAGGGGGAGCAATTGGAAGGCATGGAAGCTTAGCGGGGTTGGTTTTTAGCGCTCAGCAGCCCATTTTACGGGGGACTTGACGCTCACTGCTCTCTGCAATGGACTACTGGCTGCTGGGCTGCTGACTCAAGAGCTAGTGCCGCTACGTAATACCTGAGGTGTGGTGCGGACCCCACCATGGCATTTGTCTGGCTTGTCGGTTTTTTTGGCTTTTGGATGCCGAGTTGGACGAACTTCATTTTTTTTTTTTTTACCTTCTTCAAAGCTGCGACAGGTCACTTCCGAAAAGAATCGCCAAGCTCCATTCTATAGAGCGCGCGCATAACGGCTACGACATCTTATACCATTATTTGATTTTGTCCATCTGTCTCTCGCCCAGTCATAGGGTATTTATAGCATAATAATATATACAGTCACAGCCACAGCCATGCTTCTCTGTAAGCACATGATAACACACCCACTCGAGCATCTCTCCCTTTTCCCATCTGACCAAGAATTTTTTTCCCCCCGATATAGTCTGCCCGCACTGCGCAAACATCTTGACCGTCTCCCTGACGCTCAACCGCACAAACCGTCTCGAGTGCCGCACATGCCCGTACGAACACGCCATTACCGATCCGGTCTTTTCGCGCCGAGTCTTTGAGCGCAAGGAGCGCGAGGACGTCTTTGGCGGTCCGGGAGCTTGGGACAACGCGCAAAAGTCCAAGGCGCAGTGCCCGAACGAAGGATGCAACGGCGAGGAGGCGGCGTTCTTCCAGGTACAGATTCGAAGTGCTGATGAGCCGATGACGAGTTTCTTCAAGTGCATGACTTGCGGCCACCGATGGCGCGAGAACTGATCCTTGGGGGAGGATGTCAGGAAGCCCAAGAGGACTTGCCATTGTAAAACTGAGAGGAGGGATTTTTCCCCGTCGTTTTTTTCTTTTCTTCTCTTTGTTTGGGCGTTGGAGGATATCGGGATAAATATGGGGGGGCATATTTTGTTTGAAGCATTTTAGCCAACTTTTTCGTTTATAATAGACATTGAAAAAAAGCGTTCTTCTTTCAATATTGTAATGGTCGCTCATGCGGTTGCTTGCTGATTCGTGAATTGCATCGTCAAAAGTATATATATAAAAAAGCATCGAGTAAATAAGGCGTTGGCAATCATGACGATATCCAGCAGCATCACGGCTCGCGATGCCACTGCACCGACGCCTTCATCTCATCCTCTACCAGCCGCTGGACCAAGTCTGGGCTCATGATATCCTGCCTGAACCTCTCCTGCTGCAAAAGCTCGAGGTGACGCAGCGTTGGCCCCGGATAGGTGAGATACTTGAGGTACGGCGGCTTGGACCAGTACTGCAGATAGGCAAGGTAGGCGATGAAGGCGGGCTGAGTGAGGAGCTTCTGCGATGCGAGATGGTTGAGGTAGTAGGGATTGGCGAGCGATTGAACAAACTGTTGGGGGGGTTTTTTTTTGGCGGTTAGATGGAGACGCAAAGCTGGCTGCAGAACTCATGATGGAATCCTCACCTCGAGCTCAATCTCGAAGCGCGAGTAGCCGCCGTACTTGGGCTCGTCGTCTAAGGCGGGGACTGGGGGCGGCGAAGAGCCCATGGAGACATCTCGGGTTGCATCCGAAGCCATTGTGTCCTTGGCGCAGCAGGAATCCAGCAGGCAGAGCTTGGGTTGTGGAGATGCAGACGCGAGTTGGAGATTTGGACCGCGAACGGTGTTTCGGCGTCTGGAGATGAAGTTGGCTGCGCTAGAAGCTCCACTAATGTTCAGTGTGCAGCTCCCCCTCCCCACAATGCCAACTAACTACCTTAATCGCGTACCAGTCCCTGGATCTATCAGCCTCACCTGGGCAGCCTTCCTCACTCAACCTCTCATTCGGCCATGTTCGGAGCTCACCCCTTGCATGAGCTTTTCTTCTTACAAAAATGTGTTAAAGAATGAACTGAATATTCCGACCGACTCTTCTTCTTCTTCTCTCTCTCTCTCTTTTTTTTTTTTTTTTTTTTCAGGCAGCCATAATATGCTCCTCAGCCACTGTTTTCAAACCATCTGGAATGCTGCCTGGAGTTTACCGCGGAGAAACATCATTGGCTGCACCACTTACACGCCGTCACTTTATAACAGTCAGCATCTTCATACTACTCAACCCAAATATCACAGCACATCACCACCTCCACGAAAACCAAAAGTCTCTTCATCCATTCAACCATCCAACGGCATCATCAGCATCGGTTCCATCATGACAATCCCCCCCAAGCCGACCCCATCTCCAGCCTCTCCCACCATTAAGACCCGCATCCTCATCATCTCCGACACCCACGCCACCGTCCCCCGAACCAAGGACGTCCATCCCGACGACACAGAAGATGAACTCAACAAACCGGGGGGCCCAATCAGCTTCCCCACCGGCTTCAGGTCGCCCCTCCCGGAGGCCGACGTCGTCCTTCACTGCGGCGATCTCAGCAAGCGCGGGAGGCCCGATGAGATGCGCAAGACGTTTGACATGCTGAGAGGCCTGCGCGCGCCGCTGAAGCTGGTCATTGCGGGAAATCACGACTTGGCCTTTGACGACACGCATTATTCCCATGATGATAGCGATGGCAGTGACGATGACAATGCAATCAACCCCAATCCCAAGCCAAACCCCAAGAAGCCCGTGTATAACGAGGCCCTTGAGATTGCCAAGCAAGCCGAGGTCGACGGCGTCAAGTATCTCACCGAGGGGACCTATTCCTTCGACCTCGCCAACGGCTCCAGGCTACGCATCTACGCAAGCCAGTACACGCCTCAGTACGGCTACTGGGCGTTTCAGTACCAGGCCGGGGAGCACAGCTTCGACATCCCCCCCGACGTCGACGTCGCCATGACCCACGGCCCTCCGCTCGGCATCCTCGACCGCACTTCCGGCGGGGACAGAGCCGGCTGTGGGACTCTCTTCCGGGCTCTGTACCGCGCAAGGCCCAAGATCCACTGCTTCGGCCACATCCACGAGGACTGGGGCGCTCAACTTGTGCAGTGGAAGTCTGAGCCCGGCAGTTCCGCGCCCCAGTCCTCATGGAGGGCGTTGCCGAAGCCATGGAGCTCCTCGGAGCCCGTCATCTCATCCGCCACTGTTCTCGACAGGGAAAACTCACGCATGCTTTATACGCTCACTCCGCCTCCCATGTCTGTTGCCACTGATACTACGTTGATTGATATGGAGGAGCATAAACGCCTCTTGGAGTGGAGCAAGGATCGAGGCTGTTACATTGACTTGGCAGACGGTGAGAACAAGATCAAGGAAGGGGAGCAGACGCTCTTTGTCAACGCATCGATTATGAGCGTTCGATATCGGCCATCACAGATGCCCTTGGTCATAGATATGGACTTGCCGAGAGCAGCGGAGTCAAACCCATGAGGGGCGTTAATGGTGCGTATACGAGACAACAAGTTGACATAGTGAACACGAGAGGGTAGTTTCTTCCAAAAGATTCTCATGTATTACGAATTGGTTCGAATGAACAGATTTAACAACTCTCAAATTTGAGATTTTACCAGCGAGGTTACCTATATATATATATATATATGTATATATATATGTATATACCTATATGCCCTTTAGCGAGAGGTTATGCTACGAGATTGTATTTCAAAATAGACATGACAAATAATTCTACTGAGAGGAAAGGATGCCATGATATATCAGTCTTTCATATTACTGCGTCGTGGTATTTAAATTAGCGCTCTATTAAAATACTGAATTTAACAAAAAAAAAAAAAAAACAATTCTGACCAGATCGATACATCGTGGCCCCAAAAAAAAGGAGAGAAAGAACAGAAAAAAGCCCATTTTGATTGCCCACGCAACTTCAAATTATAACTTCGTCACATCATGATTACATGCTAGCCCAACACCTTTGACAAAACTATTAACAGTTATGAATGCGATTGGTCGTAGTCGCTGTTGCTGTTGCTGTTGCTGTATTTACAGAGCCATGAGAGCGGCCACGACGGCGCCGAGGACACCAGCAACAGGGCCGGTGGCATCGTTGAGGGAGGTGGTCTTGGGAGTGCTCGAGGTCTTGGCGCCGCCGCCGCCAACAAAGGCAGTGGAGGTGCGAGTGACGACGGAGCGAGAGCCAGAGACGGTGCTGTTGGAGACGCCGCCAGTCGGGCTAGAGGTAGGCATGGAGGCACCGCCGGAAGCAGCAGTGGAGGCCGGGGCGCTGGTCTCTGCGGCAGAGGTCTGGGCAGCAGAGGTCTCGGCAGCAGTCGTGCTCTCGGCAGCAGAGGTGGTGCCCTCAGAGGTGGCGGCGGCAGAGGTTGAGGCGGGAGCAGACGAGTCAGCGGCTGAGGAGGCGGCTGAGGTGGCGGCAGCAGAGGAAGAACCGCCGGCGTTGGCCTTGCAGGCAGCGGCCGCGGCAGACTGAGCCTTGGCGAGATCAGAGGCGCTGCACTTTTCGATCAGGCAGGGGGCAACGAGGCCGGCGAGCTGGGCCTGGGTGGAGGTCTTGCACTGGCAGGCGGTGTCTGTGAGGGCGCAGCCGGCCTTGGGGATGGCGTCCTTGAGACAGGGGATCTGGAGAGAGCGTGCGTGTTAGTCTAGAGAGAAACTCATATGGTGTGCGGTATTGGATTGTCCAGCAGGGCAGAGAAGGAATTGGTTTGTTTTCCTCGATTCCATCTCTTCAATGCTGGTTTCCCGTCTCAACTTACAGCGCAGTCAGGCTGGCCGGTGAAGTCCTGGGCAGCGACTAGGCCGGCGAGGAGGAGGGTGACGACAGAGGCCTTCATTGTGAAGTTTTTTTTCTTCTTCTTCTTCTTTAGTTTTTTTGGTTCGGTGTGAATTGGTCCAGCAGGCACAAAAAAAAAAAAAAAAGCGAGTGAGGTTTCTAACGACCGGTCTTGGAGGCACTCTTATGTAGAACGCAAAAGAGAAATCGGAGAGCAGAAAAACTGAAGGGGAGGAAAAGAAGGTGAGCCACCGGCAGGAAGGGCCTCTTTTTATCAGTCCACCGGCACTGCTAGTTGAGTCGCATTCTGGCTGGGGGTCCAAGTCCAAGGGAGGAAGGATCGTGCGGGCAAGCGACTGAGACAGACTCGCAGCGCAAGCTCCCCGGATGGAGATCCCCCGGTCTGGCAGCTAGCTGTGCTAGTGCTTTGCTGTTGCTACAGGGGGGGGGGACGAGTGAGAGCGACTGGAGCGTTCTATGGAGTCGACTAATCACTACACGTCTCTTGTTGGTGACGAAAATAGCACACCCGCAGCGATTGAGCACCTGGACTGGGTCTAGAAAAGGAAACAATCTGTCAATAATACTACTAGTGCTAACGCGAGCAAAAAAGGGCGGCTCAATATCAATTCACCGGCCGGGGAAAAAAAAAAAAAAAAAAAAAAAAGCCACACCAAATCAATATTGCTCGATTCATCACAAAGCAGCAGCAACAACAACAAAAAAGGTGAGACACACCAGATGTCAATACGAAAAGCACTGCCCGCTGCTGATTGGCGCGTGTGCCCCCCTCTAGCGCACCTGCGAGGACGCCACCTGCAAGGTACGTGAGAGCCACTGCGACTGCCTGCTTGCCCTTTGTAGACTCAGTAGCTTAGCAGGTAAGAGCACTAGCCGTTTTGCGCGTATAGGGGGGGATAGGCCTCCTGCTCCGATTACGAAGTACGAGGAGGGCGGTCGGTCGCACAGCACCAACGCAGCCCAATTTGGCCCTGCAAGGGTTTCCGCTTCTGGTCAGCTGCTGTGCGCTGTTTGTGAGCTGATGGATGGTTGTTGTGGCGATGAGACCCTGAGCTGGAGGGGGGCTGTTTGGCATAGAGCATTAGAGTCGCATTGGGCGAAGGGAAGGGAAGGGGAAAAAAAGACCCGTCGGCAGGGTGTTCAAACGTTTTGGGGGAGGAATGGTGGTAGAATTCGCTTTTTTCAGTAAGGAGATGCTCGTCGATACGAAAATGTGATACAGCGGCCAAGTGCAACGACCTGCTAGGAGTGGTATTGATGTACGTACTAGTAGGTACTTGTACTATTTCAAAACACCAACATGCCACTCGCAAAAACAAATCAGAGGCTTTTTTCCATCGCCTCGGCGGTATTCTAAGACAATCCAATTTCAACGTCGGAGATGATCCCAATTCTATTCGCAATCTAGCCTTGTGCCGCCGAGATAAACATCCGTACCATCTAGCCAGCGCAAGTTTTTTCTTTCCGAATAGGCAAGTTGTGATTTGTGGCGGCCAGACGCAAGACGATACGCTGCTTGTAATAGGTGTTGTTGCTGTCTTAAACTATTTCCTAATAACACGCACAACAGCCTCGAGTCTTGCTGCTCATATTGAAGACATTACGACTAATAGCACCTAGTACTACTACTACCCAGTAGTAGTACAGCTGCTTACACGGAGTAGCTGGTACTGTTTCAAAAAGAAAAGAAAATGGAAAAGAGAGAGAAAAAGAAATCCTGCTGCCTAGGTATGCTTATAACCCACCCCAACGGGCATACGAGACCTATGGCTACCTATATGTTTGAATTTCACGCACGAGCACAGAACGTATTACGTTTCACTCTCATATTCCACCTATAATCCATCCCAGCCTAAACTTCGTAAGGCTGCTATAGAAAACCTCATACACGTCTTATGCCATGAATCCTCACCGCTGAAAGAAGCAGAAGACACACACACAAAAAAAAAAAAAAAAAAAAGGAGAAAAAGAAAAACATCACTGATTTTCCCACCGCTGCCTGCTCATGATAATAGGCCTCGCCGGATCCCAAGGCCCCCGAATCTCATTCTTATACCTCTGCAGCCCAATCAGCCACCAGCTGCACCCGCCCGTCGCAATCGCCGCAATCAGCATGCTCACAACCATGCCGCCGAGACCGCGCTTCCACGGCCAGTAGTCCGGGATGGGGTCGCGCATCACCACGCCCACGCCCCATCCCGCCCCGAGGATCAGCAGCATCGTGAGGATGGCGTGCTGCCGGAAGCTGCGGTGCTGGACGTAGCGCCTGAATACGGGGAACAGGCCAAACACCTCGATGCTGAAGAGCGTCAGGCAAAAGACCTGCTTTGTGGAGGGCAGCCGGCTGGCCAGCACGGTCGAGGCCATCAGCGCCGCGTTGGTAGATAGCGAGGCGGGGAATTTGGCACCCACGCCGCCCGAGTAGTCGAAGAAGAAGATGTTGATGGCGAGCAGCCAGAGGGACATGGCCCATATGCTGTCGCTCGACGTGGACTGCGTTAGGGATTTGAGGATGGGGCTGAGGCCGAGGAGCGTGCAGTAAATCAGTAGGGCTGACTTGATCGTCCCGAGACGCTGGTGCAGCCGATTCGCCTCGTTGGGGATTGGCGCAAAGTCCGGAATCACATCTGAGCTGGCTCTGCGCAGCAACGGCTGGCCGCCGTCCGCGCCAGTGGCATTCTGAGAAGGCTCCTTGAGTGATATGGGTGATATAGGTGACGTAGGTGACGTAGGCGAAATAGGAGAAGCCGGAGAGTTGGTCGAAGAGGGAGACGTGGTAGTAGAAGAGTGGCGAGCTGGGCGGCTTGTCCGCAACCGCTCGCTCTCTGGGATCTGAATCTGAATATTGACCGTCGAATTGCCAGCAGACGGCCGTGAGGAGGCCGTCTCGGATGAAGGACGACTGCTACTACTCGGCGTAACGGACGTGATGCGCGGTGTAATGACGGGCCGACGAATGCTAGCTGCGCGAGCCCGCCGCCGTATGCTCTCGCTCTTGGTCGCAGAGGCCGCAATGCCGCTCGCGCTCACCTCCTCCTCCCGGTTCATTTCCTCCGAGACCCATCGCTCCCACAAGATCCAGCCGAGAAACGTCGCAAAGGTGCTCCCGCTGACGAGCGAGACGGGCGAGACGCGCTCCTGGTAGATGCCGACGAAGCACACGACGAAGAGGCTGACGGAGCACACGTGCTGCAGGATGACGGTCGAGTCGGCCACCAGCGGCCAGAAGTCGTAGGGTTTCAGTCTCGGATTGCGTTGTAAGTTTTCGAGAAATGTTGCCTGATCGGTATAGTTGTCTGGATCTGCATCATCGGATCTTGCCCGTTAGTTTGTCATTCTTTTCCCTTGTCCAGTATCTTCCCTCCCTCCCCCCCTCTCTTGTTACCCCCTATCTCATCCCGCTCCGCCTCTTTCTTCTCGCTCAGAGTTTCCACTTTCAAAACAAAACAAAACTTACACGACTGCTTCACCCACATGAGCTTCTTCCAAGCCCTCTTGCGCCTCCGGCTCCTGCTACGGTCATCCTTCAGGTGCCTCAAATGGGATAGCGGATCGGCCGCGCCGTCGCCATCGTAGGCCTGCCGCAGCGGATACGTGAAGGCATCGTGGGGCGACAGGTGCGAGCGATCCAGCGCGCTGAGGCTCGCGGAGTGGCTCAGCGCAGGAAACGGCGTTTCGTCGTCAGTCGGTGACGGCATGACTCTCTCTCTCTCTCTCTCTCTTTTTCTCTCCACCGATTTGCTTGTGAATTTGTTCTTTATGCAGACCCTCCCCAGCCCAGCCCCCCCGTCGTCGCCTATCGCCGGATCTCGCTAAACTGACTGGGCGAGGCGCAATAGAGTGGTCCTAGCGGGTGTTTTGAAATTTGGCGACGGCTGTTTTTGCTGGTTATAGAATTAGAGCATAGAGCTGAGCGGTCATTCGGGCAGATACGAGCGCGGGCGCCGAAGGTGGTGGCTTTGACTGTTTCATCTGTCGCTGCTGCTTTGACTGCAATCTCGATTTTGACAAAGGGAACAAATATAGTGCAGGTTGCTGTTTTCGCGCAGCTCTCAGAAGAAAGGCGCCACGGTCCTTATGTCACTCGTGGGGCTCGGCGGGTACCTACAGAGAGGTACCTGAGCTGAGGACAAGATGGCGGGTAACACCTACCTCTCGCATGTGTCTTGCATTGCGTCAGGAATAGGTACATGTAGCCATTGCTACAACTCAATTGGAAAAAAAAGGCTGCGTCTGTTGTAAACTCACAGTAAACAGCTAGGAGCTCAGACAACGGAATAGGTGCTTAGGATCTGACACTCGTCAACGACGTCTAACGTCTGAGAAACTGCTAAAACTCCGGGCCATGCAGTTACTTACCACTAACGAGGCGGCATTGGGATCCTCTGCTCAGAAAGGCGGTGTTTACGTAATGCGCCCGGCAGCAGCTCCAGACACAAACTTGATTCTTTGCTTCTAGAATGCAGTCCGGCTCCTGGTAGAAGGGGATAAAAATAAAAATAAGAATCGCCTGAGTCGAGAGCTAGAACAATCAATCAAACCTCGGCTGTCGCTCGCAAACGCAAGAGCCAAGGCGCACAACACGCCGTGGCCCGCCATCCTGGCGCTGGGGAGGATCCGGGTCGCCATGTGAAATCTCCCCCTAGAGAGAGGTGCCAAGACAAAGGCAAATCTCGAGCTAAATCGTAATTGGGCGATCTACATTCCATTTCGGGAAATAGAGGGGAGGGATTGCAACGAGACCAAGAACCGTTTTTTTTATTCTCTCTCTGCCGAGTGTGTGTCTTGATTTTTTGAAACTAGGAAAAAAATGCTTGAACAAGCACAGCCCAGGATATCGGGGCCCGTTGAAGATTTTTTTTTTTCCCGAATTGTAGCTCCTTATAGCACTAGACGCCGTTTTCAGGCCCTATTCCATTGTTCTAGACTAGCACTGGAACCGAGCGCCGACGAATCTCATACAGCAGAGTGGATCAACGCGGCGCCCACGTTCCCTCTTCCTCTCTATTAACCTTGACAGCTTTCGCCGGCTCATCGATTGCGCCTCGTAAAAAGTCGCGTCTTTAATCTTCTTGCCGCCTCACTCTTAGCTCGGATATCTGCCGAAGCGCCAAGTTCTCCACTATCACGAATAGTAGACCCGGCTCAGGATCCTGCTGCTAACTCCTGCAAAAGTAGTAGGTACAACTAACCCGCCCTCTCCTCTTTGTAACGTCTCACAGCATGTACGTGACGTGAGCGTGTGTGTGTGTGTGTGTGCCTCTTTACCGCCAATGGTATCACTAATACCATAATATCGACTGAATGGTCCATTACTTGTCCAAAGCAGACAAGGCAATTAGAGCAAGCTGGGGCTAACCCCTGACCAATATTGTGGGAATCATATATGTAAGTCGGCCGCCATCTCTCTCTGACAGCAAACAGTTTGGGCGTTTCGGCCAGGGCCCCCAAAACACACTGTTCATCTTCGACGGGTAGCCTTCTTTCTGGTTATGAAATTTTGGCTGTCTCCGCGGACAGCGATGCGAGATTTCCGTCCACCCACTCCACCACCAAACAGCCCAAACTCAATACGTACATATAAAATAAAACAGCAAGGGGATTAAAAAAAAAAAAACAATTGTCTGCTTTCTCGGCTCGTTTGTGGGCTTGCCAAAGGGGGCATGACTGGCGCCTTTTGCTGCGCCACGATTCGCGGATTTGTTTTCTGCTTTGACGTGGACCACCGCATCAAGTACCCAATACTATTTGCCCCCCTCCTCCCACTTCTGACCCGGGGATTTTTGTCAGTCCAAGTTTGACGGGCTGTGCACGCCCCTCTTATTAAGAAAAAAGCTTAGTTGCCTGGTGTCCTCTTTTTTCTCTTTATCTCCGTCTTGGCTCCCTTTTCTCTGGGTCGGGTGTAAATCCTTGAGAAGTTTGTTTGAATATCGTCACTTATATCGCCACGTTATCTTCCGAGTCTTCATTTGATAATCAAGCAAGCACAAACAATACCTATTACAATCTTTAAACTCATATCAAGAGGAGTCTCCTAGTTTTTTTTCTTCTTATTTCTCAGTCAACTCATCAGCATTTCAAATCACGCCTTTTTGGGGATTCTATAAAGCACTAAACGGATCTTGCCCCTTTATCCCTCATCACCATCACCACAATCATCAAAATCATCCCCTACATCCATCCAAAATGACAGTCAAGATCACCTCTCTTCTCATGACTATCCTCTACGTTACGGGGTTGGTACTAAGTGCCCCTACGCCGAAAAACACCGTCTCAGAGCCCCTTGCCGCCATCACAAAGCCATCACAACCCCAGACCCCATCATCCGAGCGACCCTCATGGGTCAACGAGAAGCGAGCTCGCATCTTCAGAGTCGACAGGGCCTTGTTGGCAAAACTATCCAAGAGCAATAAGCCGTCAAAATACTTCCTTGATGCAACGCTCGATCTTATTGAGACGAGCCAGGACATCGAGGGTGTTCCCGTCTTTGCCGGTGACAAGGGGAAGACGGTCACTATTGATCCAAACGGCGACCTGATGGCATCATATGGCTCAGAGAAGTTCGTTCCTGTCTGGGGCCGTGAGGGGAAGCACCATGGATATCATCATCGTCCTCCTCCTCATGATCTTGGTCAGAAATTTGCCTTTTTCATCTTGGGTTTCTCTCTTGCTCTTGCCATTATCTGCTCCTGTATGAGAAGGTAAGTCAAAACAACAGCACTCAAGGCATTCCAGTATGATTTTGCTCTCTCTTCTAACACCCCCCTTCTAGTCTATGTTCTCAGGAAGATCTCGAGACGACTAGTCCTGCCTCTGATTCAAGAACGGCCGAAAAAGGGACGTCTTCGGAGGTCCGGAACGAGAAGGTCTAATGGATAGCAGTAAGCCCCATGTCTGACGGAAAGGAAAAAAACAACGAAGAAAGAAAAGAAACGAAGAAACTTAAACAATAGATACACGCCAACCAACTACATCAGTGGCATGGCCATCATTCTGCATGATTTCAAGAATTGATTTACGAGCTACAGTTTTGCTCTGGCGTTGAGCTACACAGCAAGAGGAGGATATTTTTTTTAAGAGCGGATGGATAAAGAGTAGGCCTGTGGCAATGGATGGGCCGCGCCTATAAATACCATAACTTTATGGAGTGTATACATGAACATGTAATAATATTTAATCAGACATGATGAACGCAAAGAAGGGCAAGATTGAATACCCAAATTATTTTAGATATTTCTACCGATTTCCAGTCATCTCAATCCCCGAAGCAAACGGTGCCCTTATTTTCAACTATAGCAAAGCAACACGCTATATCAGAAGGCCTCGCATTTCCCTCGTAGAAGACGAGGCTCAAGCCCAGCCATTTCCTCATGCCTGTACTTGTATACATTAGTATTTCACAGTTCAAGCCCTCGTCAATCGCCGCATTGGGACACAGCGCTAAATGCCAAGAGGCTAGAAGCGAGACGGGCGACGCCTATTAGCCCACCCGGTTCCACATTCTTCGATGAGCCGAACTTTTCTTTTAACCTCGGGCCAAGCCTTGTAGCATTGGTAGATGTTGTACCACTGCCAACATTGGAACTGCAGTGTGGTTTAAGAAAAAAGAAAAAAGAAAGAAAAAAAAAGAAAAGAAAAAAAAAAAAGAAGAAGAAGATGTCAAAAGAGTAAGCTAGAGATCGCGACGCACGGTTACATGCCTAGCCGCGGGTCTTTCATCCACTCGTGCTGCTGTTCTGGTTCACAACTGAGGGGAATTGCCCGCGCGAGACGGTGGGTAGACACGGCGCTAAAAGCACTATAAGTGCGGGAGGAGTTAATAATATCTTCGGACTATGGGGTAATCGCCAGATATAACAACTGCACCACCGCCAAGAAGACCCCAGAGCTCCAGTTGGCAGTTGCTTTTTGTTCTTTCCTGCAGGGCGCGCCTCGAGACACCGGCACGAGGACATTTACATCTGCACTCCTTGTTTGCATTGTGTTGGGTCTACAATTACGGATTTACAGGTTCATTTACAGACGCGGACATGGCTGCTTACCAGGCGGCCAAAACGCAGTTCGTCAAGGTAGACGGCTGTACCTTTGCCTATCGACTGCTCGGCCAATCGCATGGCATCCCGCTGGTATTTATCCCGGGGTTCAAGTAAGTAGTAGTGCTTGAGTGGGCGGCCGCAGTGGCCGCCTTCTACCTCTCAATTCTCTCCCAAGGGATTCGAAACAGTAGAGAGAATCTCTCATGAGAAGACTATTTGCTGATACCTTCCGGCTTGGTCGTTGCAACACAGACAGACCATGGATTACTGGGATCCAGCGTTGGTCAATCCTCTTGCGGCTCAGCGCCCAGTGCTGCTGATTGATAACGCTGGAGTTGGCCGATCTGAGGGCGAAATTCCAGATACCTTTGCCGGCTGGGCAGCGCACTACACTGCCGTAATCAAGCAGATTCTTGGCCAGAGCAGCAAGGTTGACGTATTGGGTTATTCGATGGGCGGCTGCGTTGCGCAGCTTATGGCCTTGAACGCGCCAGAACAGGTGCGACGATTGGTGCTGTGCGGGACGATTCCCAGTTCCGGAGACGGCGTTAAACCGTCTCCAGATGGCAAGGCATTCAAGCGTCTCAAAGCGGCCAGAACTGCGGAGGAGGAGCGGCAAGCCTTCCTGGATGGGTTCTTTGTGCAGCGCTCTGAGCGTAGTCGGGAAGCAGGCAAGAGGGCATGGGAGCGCATTATTAACAACAGAAGCGATGCCGGCGAGGTGAGATGCGAACCAGTACCCCCAGGGCCAGCTCATAAGCAGGCGCTTGCGTTTGTCAGGTTCATGGATAAGAAAAATGCCTCCGAAGGCAGCTATGAGCGGCTCCGACAGCTGCGTCTGCCCGTGCTAATCGCCAATGGTGAGTCTCTTGCTTCTCCTTGCCCTTGCCCTTGCCCTGCCTTCCACCCCCTAAATCCTTTGCGTGCCCCCCATCCAATGGGGTGAATATCCGCCTAGCCACTCCATGAAGAAAAAGAAAGAAGCAACCGGGTGCTGGTATGCAGCTAACGTTGTTATACGCTGTGTAGGTTGCGACGATTTGCTGCTACCTACTGACAACAGCATCCTGATATGGAAGATGCTTAGCTTCGCGGATGCACGACTGCATCTGTTTCCAGATTCGGGGCATGGGTTCCTGTACCAATACGCCGATGAATTCGCGAGACTTGTAAATGATTTCCTTGGCGCCAATGGCAGCAACAGCGGCGACGGCGACGGCGGCAGTAGCTCGATTCGCGACAGTCGGCTTTGATTGCTCAATGCTGTTTGATAGGACCCCCGTACTAGTGTCCATGCCTGTCTCGCATCTTAGTGAGCCTGCAAGGCGCGTCTATCGACGACGACGACGCGACGCCAGTTATTTTCCTTATTGGTCCTTCTTTGCTTTTGGGGTCGCTGCAAGCCCCGCCGTGATCAACTAGGTCGCCATGTAGTAATGAGCAAACGATGACTCAGGGGCAGGTAGATGAAAGGTAGCATTGCAACAAAACAAACACGGGGTGCTCTGAATACTGCCAGCATGCTTCGTACAATCTTGCCAACTTTCTCTTGTGCGCTCCGTGTTTCCCTTTTGAAGCTGGTGTCACATGCAAGTATGGCCATCCATTATGAAGCTGCACATCGTGCCCAAGCAGGGAGGCAGCTAGCCAACCAATCATGTACAGAGGTTGACGATAAGAACGAAGCCGCTGCTCACAGCGCTGGCCATTTGATCAAGACGGCAATATGCTTCGTAGCTGTGTAGATAATTAATTTGCCCCTGGGAGTAGAAAAGGACCAAACTCTAGCTTCTTAATTGTGAGGTACGTCAACTTATACTCGGCAAATGCGACGGCTGCAAGAGTCCCTCTAAAGAGCGATAGTCGGAATATACTCTCCTTTCTATCTGGGCCTCTTCTCTCTCCACACTTGCTGACAAGAAAATGGGTAACACAATTTTTTTTTCCAGTAGCATTTTCCGAGGTCGTGATTCTGCTTTTGTGCTGGCCCTTGTACTAAGAATAACGCCCTTGAGCTCTCTGCAAGTATCCAGGGAGCTAATAGTAGTACTACTCATCGGTAAAGCGCCGCTCCCGGCTTTTGCGTCACCATCGGCCGGTAAGAACAGACAGTTGGTAATAATAATAGTAGTAGTAGGAGTAGTAGCAGTACTTCGTATGAGCAAACGCCAGGTTGTTAGTCATGCCGAAAGAAATATTGGGCAATGACGACGACTTTTGTCTTAAAAACGAGTCGGGGGACATCGCGGCCTGGATCTGACGCTGCTCCGAGGAAAAGCAATTGGTTGGTTGTTTAGCGTCGTCCTGTCAGAGTTGACTGGCCACCAACCTGCAGCTCCGTCCACCTCAGCCGCTCTTATTCACGAGGACAAGTCAGCCACCTGCCCGCTCCATCGAGCCGAGCCTTGGTAGCCGTCGACGAACAAGAGAGCGAGACCAAGATAGGGGCGGCTACCGGCGTCTGTCACGCCACCCGGCAGACCCGTTGGCCGCCATCATTATCCTGCTCAGGGAAAAGCAAGCGCACGAGACACAGCAGCGAGTGACGAGGCAATTGGGCGGCTCCCTCTGCAATCCCGAAGAAGCAGAAGAGACGCGATTGGGAAGCGCTGCACAGGTGTGGAAAGACTTTCTTGGATATTCGGCCTGGTTCAGGCGGAGGAGATGCGCATGCTATGGATACTTGGTACGCCCGCGGGTAAAAAGGTCCAACTGTGCCCTTCCGTTTTGCCTTTTTTGCCCCATTGGCCTCGTTCGTAAACCTTGAGGTTGGTGGAGGCCCACGCAGCCGATGCAGATGATGAGGTACGACAGACGCAGGCTGCACGCCTTCGAGATGGTACCTACATAAGTCAAGTAGCGTCAAAAGCTGTGCTCCAAGTTGTGCTCCAAGCAGCACTTCGTACTCGTAAGGGATGGCAAACAAGATGCAAAGCTGATGGAAAGCAGGGAGGGCGAGACACGCGGCCAGCCAGGCAAGACGGAGTAGAGAAAGGCATAGAGAGGCAGAGGCGGCAGAGAGGCAAACGGCAACTTTTTGAGCAACACCCAAGAGCTGAGCTGCGCAGGAGCCGACATCATTAGTTTTATCATCACCATCAGATTTCATAACCGTAAACGCACCGGCCGGCAGCAGGACCTGCTAGTGCTCCTGTTGGATCTAGTCACTTACCCCTTTTTGACTCCATGCCAGTGTCCGTGGTGCGCCCGCGGCTGCTGACACTGGAAGCTGAAGTTTATTCAATATATTACCGCGGCATCCAATTGGTGATGATGGCCAAGGAGCGAGCTCTGAATCGTTGAGGGTTGCCCGCCGGTGTCCAGCGCCGTCTACCAACCACGCTGGGCGGCCGGCATCCACTGTAGCTGCACTAGGCTCTAGCGGCACCCGCCCAGCAGGCTATGTACCTAGCGGGCGATTGATCAGCACCTAGGTAGGGGAGCAGGAGCCTGCAAGCACCCGCCGTCACAACCCGTCGGTGAAAACATGGATGGATTTGATGCTATCAAATGGGCGGCATCCATCCTTGGAAGGGCCATGTAAGTATGAGTAGTATGGAGTAGGTAGTAGTATGGGGCAGTATGGCGTATTACTGATAATACTCGTACGAGTTCGAGCTTCTAGCTGCTAGGTAGCAGTACTACTATTGATAGAGTAGCAGCGGTGCTTGGCCTGCAACAACCCTCCTACTGCCTACCTACTTAGATACTGTAGGTACTAGCAGCTGCACTCCGTTGTGCGTCCTTGCTTTAACAGCCGTATGGCATGGCAAGGGCTAGCTTTGCCGGGACGTGGCTTGCTTGGCTCCCTTGGCTCCCTTGCACCTGGCCAATCTCGTTGCTCGCCGTCCCTCCTCGCAGCAGCATCTCTCTTTCCCAGGTAGGCACTGCAAAGCCAGCCAGCCACTCGGGCAGTCGCGGGCTGCACACATCCACACTTGCAGCAAACATGAAGGCAAGTCGCAGGCAAGTCGCAGGCAAGTCGCAAGAGAGTCGCAGGCACTTGCACCTGCACGCGTGATGGGGTAGCATTGGGTTTGGGAAGGAGGTGCGGATGGGGCTCTATCGGCCGGCTTCCTCCTGTCTTCTGCTACTCGGCTGTACAAGCAAGACTGGTATTTATACAGAGCCTTGCACACGATAGCTGCAGGCCGCTGTGTACCGCGCCTGTCTGCCTGGGTGCTCCCCGTGCGTCCCTGCTCCCGTCCCTGCTCCCGTTCTTGCCCTGTCCCATCAATCCTACCTGCTGTGCTAGTCGTGGCTACAGCCAGTTAATGCCTGTAAACCGAGCTCCATATAGGCGGCCCGCGGCCTTGAACTACGGCTAGGACTGGCAAAAAGCCCGCCATCGAAACAAAGCTTTGGGCGATTCAAGCCATGCAACTCGTGCCATCAGCCGCTCGAATCGCTCTGCCTCTCGTCTCGTCTCGTCTCGTCTTGCATCGCATCACAGCGCCTTGCATCGTCGCGTATTTGCCTTTGCATCGCCTTGCATCACCTTTCCAAGATTGTGCCTAGCTCTCCTCGCCTCGTCCATCGACTGGCGCTTGGTGCTGGAGGGCTCCGCTTTACTGTCTGTCTTTGCCTGTATCGGCTGGTCATGTTGAAATTCAGCTGCATACGCTACGTCCAGAACCAGAGAAGCTTACTCGGGGAAAAGACAGCTCGTCTTCTCTGGCCACCGGCTTCAGCTGAGCCCAGCGCAGTCCGGCTCGGCTCAGCTCAGCTCACTTCAAGGTTTTGTCGCTGATGAATAGCGCCGCCACTCGCCTGCTCAATACGCAGCGTTGCTTATCCACCCGAGCCCACGATGGCCTCACGCGCCGGATCCAATAGCCAGGTACGGAACCCGCCAACGACGAGAAATGGATCTGTCTCCGGTTCTTTTGGCCCCGTCGTCGCCAATCCCACGCCCCCGGGATCCCTAGCCTCATGCTTGCACCTATCCGCTTTGCATTGCGACGGACCACCACCACTGAAATGCTACATACCGCATGCATAACAGCCGACGAGCACGCTCGCGCAGAGCCAGCCATGTACGAGGCATGGACCAAGTGGTATTAGCAGTATTACTCGTACATGCCCTTACATGGACAAGGCCTCGTACGGACGCCCCCGTTTTGGTTTCTTGTGCTTTGCCCGGCCAGTAATCCTGCTTTGCCAGTCGATTGCCAGTGCTGCTGCTAAGCGTGGTACTTGCAACCGCCGGGCCTTACACTGCTTATACGACGCAGACATGCGCATTGCCTTGTACCTTGCTTGCTCGGTATGACCACCGTCCTGCACATATCCACATCCCAGGCCTCTCTCTCTTGTGCTTCTCTCACGCGCACATCCGCCAGTCCATCCTCTTTATCCCACTCATCCATCCCTCCAATCCCTCCCTCCCTCCCTCCCTCCATCCATCCATCCATCCATCCATCCATCCTACCAAGACCCCCCCCTAGCATCTGCCACGCCGCATATGGCGTCTCCCCAACAACGTGCTCCGTCCGCCTATATGACGCTGCGCCCGACCTCCGGCCTTGTCGCACCCCTTACATTCTTAAAGAGACGGGGAGACCCTGCGGCTGTCCTCTTAGCTTCTTTGACCTCCGCGTGATTCGAGTCTTTTTGGTGATAGTGTCTCTTTACCGTGTATGAGACTTGCGAGTCGTGATCCGACATCCGGCTTGTACACTTCTTCTCTCCCTTTTGCTATTCTTGCTCTGCGCCCATATCACACGTACGCATACGCATACACAGACGCACGCGTACAGGCATACATACGTACATATCTATATATCTATATCTATATATATATACAGCATCTCACTTGTGCTGTAGACAATCCGGTTCGCAATGATACCGATTCGTTCGCTCCCCAGCGCTGCCGACGGCGAGGCTGATGACCAGTCCAGTTTTGACGATGACCACTCGTCCGCCGTCTCGGGCTTTACTCGTCTACCCGCAGAGCTTCGTCTCAAGATATGGTCTTGTTCGGTGGAGCCGCGAATCGTCATACTGGACGATCTTGTCCACAAGCCAAACTCGTATCCTATCCCTGTGGTCACTCGCTTGAACGCGGAGGCTCGCATTGAGACTAGAGAAGGCTACGAGCCTGTAGGCCGTGGATCTCATATTCACTTCGCCAGAGACATTCTGGTCTGTGACCCCAACATAGCTGACCAGAGCTCTAACACTCCCCTGGAAGAACTGGCCCCGCTTGTCGAGAGGCTCGCCTTTTGGGACTGCTTCCCTGACGATGGGCGTATCGAGGAGCCTGGCCACTACTCTGCCTATCTAGAAAGATGGTACCCCCAGGAGAGGCCTGGAAAGGTCGAATTTGACAAGTTTTGGTTTCCAAATTTGAAAGATTTGTGGATTATCAAAGTTGGTGAGGTGGATAGGTCATGGATGGTTGGCGTGGACCAGAACCTCCCCTACGACGTACGACTTAGAAAGACGGCCCGACAATTTCGCTACTGGATAGATGAGAACATCGTGGAGATTGCCCCCTTGGACTTGGATGAGCCGGAAACTAAAGCTGTCTTGCGAGAAGGGCGATGTGGCAAGGAAGATTGCCAGTCGCTGAATCATGGCCGATCTAAGATGGTCTCCAAGGTCATCTTCATGGATGGCAAGTATCGCAAGATGGAGAGCTCGGAGGGTTGGCAGCGCATTCTACCATGGTCCACCAAAGTCACTCAAGCTACAGAGAAAGACACGTCTGAAAATCGA
Organism: Trichoderma asperelloides; assembly: GCA_021066465.1. NCBI lineage: Eukaryota > Fungi > Ascomycota > Sordariomycetes > Hypocreales > Hypocreaceae > Trichoderma > Trichoderma asperelloides. Next base: position 51,651 of record JAJKFY010000346.1, on the reverse strand, counting down.
ATGAGATGGATTATTGTTGAGAGGATATTAACCTTTTCTCTAAGATGGGAGGGCCCTGATGATGAGGTAACGATTTCGGCTCGACGAAAAACGCCAGAGATGCCATCACGACGGGCAATCTACGAGACAAGATAGGAGGAGATAAATTATTCCTTCTCAATCTAATACTTTGATGGCCTACACAGACGCAGGTGGCAGCATTTCTATGCATTTTCATAGATATTTGTCATTTTCACAACCCAGCCTAGAGCTACACCGGATTATTGGAATTTAAGCGCCCAACAGATATTAATTTAATTTCGATTAATATGGTTGATGGAATCAAGCGCATTAACCTTTTACCTACGAGGACGAAATTTTCGACGAGCGTGTCACAAATCGATGCGATTGTTGAGGATATACGAATAACTGGAGAAAAGTGAGAGGTGCCAAGCAGAAATATATATGATTTCAATGGGCCAATCATTATATCAGCACTAAGACGTCAAGAACTATCATTTACATAGCTCGCTCATTTCAACTGCTCGCTTTTCGCTTCATAATATGGAGGGATCTAAGCTACCTACCAAAAACTCAACCATACGGAACATCGCCTACCTGGATATCTTAATTAGGACGACCGGCATTTAGCTACACCAACGCTGCTTGAAAGGAAGTGGTTTACAGAAACAGGGAATTGCTGCTTGAAATTAACCATAGAGACAGTAATGCGGCCGATCGAACCTAGCATCTGCTTCTCCGAGTTCGATTAAGCACTAGCGATTTTGTTTTATCCTACCATGATATTCAGAGAACGCGACATGTATTCAGTTTACAGAGGGACAGGAATGCGAAGGTACTTATGACTTCTCCATACTCTCGCCTCGCAATTTCTCTCGATCTCTACTCTTTCTTTATTATGCCCTCTTCAAACTAGCTTCCTGTTGTTTCTTTGCTATTTCCTTCTTCTTTCTTCTCTTGTCATTTTGTCTTTATTTTGGAGTATACGGATTTGGATGGAAACAAGATTGCTCATTTATTGAAGGGAACTATATGATTTCCTTTTAGAGAAGCGTAGAAGTCGCATGGGCGGCCCGAGAGGCGGCCCAAGATCAAACACGAAGAAACTGGCAGACTAATAGGCCCTTCGCAGGGATGAATGTACGAGTTTGACGACTTAATGGTAAACGAAGAAAATGCTTCATAAAGTTCCATCTTCGTTTATATATACATACAGACATACATATACACACATATTATTGTACCTGCTGAAATCGTTTGACTATGTGAGAATACTTTCGAGCCTTGGATCAATGATTGTGATCGTTTAATATAAATTATGCAATTTTGCTTGACAGCTTGGCTGGAAGCTAGCTTCATTTGGTATATATCTACGTTATGCACGGCTGCTAAATGCAAAAGCTATGGTTACAACTGCTTACAATATCTTGCGCTCTCCTACTTCACCGCTTTGAGAAGTTCGACCCTCTATCGTTTGACTCGATTGAGCAGAGGCTCCCCTTTATCCCACCTCTCTAGATTCTCCAGGATGATGGCTGCTATGCGCTCAGTTAAGCGCGAAGACTGCCAGCTAATATGGGGCGTGATAAAGACATTTGGGGCCTTCCACAGCGGGTGTCCCTTTGGCAAAGGCTCTGGATCCGTGACATCAAGAGCGGCACCACGCAGGAGGCCAGTCTCCAGAGCTTCAACCAGAGCAGGAGTGTCGACGATGGGGCCCCGCGCAACGTTGATGAGAAAGGGCTTCTTCTTGCCGAGGATCTTGAACTGCTCGGCTCCGATGCATCCCTTGGTCTGGGGATTCATGGGAAGGCTGAGGAGCACGACGTCCAGGTCCTGGCTGAGGAAGTGGTTGACGGCTTCGGGGCCAGAGCCGGAGAACCATTTCGCAGGGAGGAGGCCATCCGGGTCGCTGGTTCCGGGGACGTGGTATTCGGAGAGCTTCTTGGACTCCGGGGTGGGCCGGGGGCTGAATGTCTGGACGTAGATTTCCATGCCGAGGGCGTGGGCGAGACGGGCGACTTGTCGGCCGATGGTGCCGTATCCCAGGATGCCCCTGGATATTTTTGATAAATACATGAATACTGATGAGGGAGCAAAAAAAAAAACAGCAAATGGGAGAGGAGATGGTGCCTCAGAGACTTACATTCGAAGACCAGGAGAGTCAGTGGTTGTGCCGCTTAGGCTCAACTTCATATCCCAGTCTTCCTCGTCTTGTTGAGCCATGAAAGTCCTGAAGTTGTGTGCGTGGGCGAGCCATGCGCCAATGGCCCATTCAGCAATTTGAACTCTGTGTACGAAGGGCAGTGATTATTAGCCATGCTGGTACGTTGATTTTCTTTTCTTTTCTTTTCTTTTTTTTTCTTTCTTTTTTATTCCTGTTTGAAAGAAGAAAAGCCTAACAAATTGAAAACACTTACGAATGAGCTCCGCTTGTACAGCAAAAGGTTATATCCTTGTTCGTATACGCCTCGTGGCCAATCCAGAGATCGCTGCCCGCAGACGCCAGCTGGACAAACTTGACATTCTTCATCCTCTCCGGGTTGGGTGGCGGCATCACGCACAGCATGGTGACGCCGTCCCAGGCCTCGTCGGGCAGCTCGTCCGAGTTCATCAGGCGGTGGTTGACGACGGGTGCGACTTCATAGTGGATGCGCAGCTGGGGGAAGCGCTCTGCGACGGCGGCGAAGAAGGATTTGGGGAGGGGCATGGGGAGGTGGAGGAGGAACTTGTCGTCTGCTGTGATGGCCCCCATGATGATCTTTTTTTTGGAGTTGATTTTATCTTTCTTTCTTTCTTTTTTTCCTTCTCTTCAATTGTTTAAATCTGATTCGGTACAAGATGAATATGAAGAAGCGATTCTTGATGGCGACTGATGAAAAGAACGGAGTTGAATGGGGCGAGTCAGAGGAGACAGGATGACCTGCTGTGCTCCTATATAACCACAAGAAGTCTCTCTCTCTGGGCGCAGTGAGTGCTAGGTATAAGAGAGCAGTTGCTGTGCTGCCATCTACGAAGCTTCAAGCTGTAATAAGACCTAGCAAACTCTAAGCAAGGGACCTATAACAACGGCGATAAGATTTCAAAATTCCGAGGCAGGCAAGAATCGGACACTGCTGGATTGGAGGATGAGATGAGATGAGATGAGATTAAAGGAAGAAGGGAAAAGAACGGGTACTTGAGTAAAGAGGATATACCTATCTATGTAACGCGCTTTTTATCACAATTGATTAGTTATATTCCTGCAACCCTCTTATCTCTTAAACTGCCGCCTCGTCTCCTCTTTTATGCTGCCCCCATGCCGATGCCGAGCATACGACGCTTCCGCAATACGACTCAAAGCCACACCACGGAAGGTGTTCCGACTTTTTTTTTTTTTTTTTTTTGAAATTTAGCCCAGTTCATGCAGGGAATTTGTATCTATGTGGGGGTGGAACAAGACTTGCTTAGGAATATTATAGCACCTACTACTAGTACTACTGCTGCTGCTGCTGCTGCTAGTATTGAATCTCCTGTTAAAGGCGTCATTTTGGGGGGTAGATCGGATCTGGCGCGTGTAAAAATAGCCGCCTTGTTCGTTCGAGACCCACCCGTAAACCCCGAAATCTCCGCCACATGTTTTGTTTTGTTGAAAGAGAAAGTTGGAAATTAATATCTACGCGCAAAGGACCTACTACTACTACTACTACTACTACTACTACTACTACTACTACTACCACCTACTAGTAATAGTCTTATGATGGGTAAATAAGCATGAGATTACAGCATTGTCATAATTGTGGCTTTGGGCTGTAGGATAAAAAGCCACCGTGGAGACTGGGCTACATGGAAACTCTAAAAGTGGCCAGACAAGTCTCTTCCTTTGGCTCGAAATTGTCAGATCTTAGGGCTGAGTTGTTTTTTTTTTTTAATGCTTTGTACGAGGCTAGAGCTGATGCAGCCTCCTGTGAGATTTTAAACAAGTTCCTTAGGGGGTTCTATCTACCGTAGTTGTGGATTTGGAATCCGGGTTTAACTGATCCTCTCTCGTCTCTCTGCTAGCTGTGCTTCGTGTGTTATGTTATGTAGTAGGTACTTAACCCATAAATGCCCCGTATGAAAAAGGAACGCATGTAGCCGAATGCAACGTTATACCGCCTCTTTTTTCGAGCCCCGAGATGCCATGTCATGTAGGTATTAGGAAATATAACGTGTGGTTCATGCCTGATATCCAGTATCAGTCCGGCGTGGACTCCAGTATGCGATTATACGGCAAGATAGCGCTATAGTATTTATTACAGGGGGGCTGGTGGCGGAAACCCACGGCGCGGGCAGCGTTCCGCAGTGTCGGGCTCGGTGTAGATGCAGCAGCCGTGGCTCAATTGCCTGATTCAGCATATGCCCAACTACCGCTTCAAGAAACACGCGTCACATACAGCCATGACAAATGCATGAGTCATACAGCAGGAGGACATCTGGATCGATTCGATGTCGATTCTTCTCTCCATTCAGAAAGACGTCTATCAATAGCAGCAGTAAACCAACCACCTACTAGGTAGCTGTAGGCAATTATAGATGCACAAGTTTTATATTGCTTCATTTGTAGCTTCAAACCATCAACTGCTGCATCAACATGCCATGAGCTATTGCAACCACTGCAGCTCACATGGATATCCTCCTCCATTACATTATAACATCTTCAATTTCCCCTTTTCCCATTTCGCCTTTGGCTCGACGCCCTTGACCATGCCCCCGTTGGCGTTTTGAAGCGTACAAAACTCAACCCTGGAGTCGCTGCCGCGCCCTGCGCTCTGCTTGGCACGTTCTTACCGACCCGTTCCCAGTCGCCATTGGCGTCATCCCCGTGATTATTGATGCTGGTCTTCTTCTCGTACTTGTACCCTTCGTCGTGGTCTCCCAACGCCGGGCCCGGCAGCATCGATAGCTTGGACTGGGACTGTGACTTCATTACGGCGCCTCGAAGAGCAGCCCACGATTCCACTTGGCCGCTGGACGCCTGTTCGACGCAGTTGCATTCATCTCCAGCCGGGCAAAACGTCTCGCCCGCCGCGTGCCATTCTGCGAGGCAGTCTTCGTGACTTGCGCAGCCGCACGTCAGACACGGCGGGAAGAGAGCATCCACAGGTTCTAAACAGTATACGCAGCGGAGCTGGCTCTGGATGCGGCGACAGCGATCGCAGTTACCCACGGCCCCACCAACTTTAGAATCGGTAGAAGTGTATCTTAGGGGGTCTAACTGAGTCTCATGGACGCGGCATATTCCCGTCACGTCCAGACCGCGACCCGATGCCGCCAGGATTTGCAGCTGATCCTTCTTGCCCATGATGATGGGCGACGACCCTGTCTTGAGATGGTTTGTATTCCCACTTGCACCGTCTTGGAGTGTAAATGAGTCGTGGAAACTTCCTTCCGCTCCAGTAAAGGGCGATTCATCCTTCAAGACATTGAATTTCATGACTTCAAGTCGAGCAAGAGGCTGTCTCCACATCTGGAGCATCTCCGCATATGCGTAGCGGTAGTTGGCATAGATGTTGGCGCGGCTTGGCTCCAGTAGAGGTTCACTTAACCAGCCATCATCATCGAATATCGTCTGATCTTCCACAAATACAGAAACGCTCACGGGTACGAGAGACAGTGTATCATCTCGACGGTATTCATCATCCGATACGGAATTCCTACCTCCACTGGAGTCTCCCACGGGATAAGATGGCCCAGCGCTGGTGTACCCGGTACGTGGAGTCAGTGTATTCAAGATCATTTCTGCGGGGCTTGGCTTCTTTCTTAGTTGCCCTGCAGGTGGTGACGATGAGCTGGCCCCGGTGAATGACCGCGGGAAGTTGGTTGAAAAGGCTGAACTAAGCCCGGTGCTAACTCTTGAAAGAGGTCGATTGGAGGGGGACCGCGATAACATCGTTGGAGGAGGGTCTGCATCGGCAGTCAGAGGCCTCGCTTTTGGTGGTGGGGTCTCGCCGCAGGAATACGAGTTTGCTCCAGGCTCACCCGTCCATGTCATTCCATCGTCCGACGCGTGTGAGCCAGCATAAGGCAGTGGTGTGTGAAGAGTGCCGGGCGTAGTCACATTCGAATGCGGTATGCCTCGGCCATAGATATTCCACATGGTAGCATCCGTAGGGAAATAGTCTAGGGAAAATGACGGTGCCTTGAGAGGGAGTGGTGTCTCCTGAGAAGGAAGCTGTGATTCCACGTATGCAACGCTATCATCCGTCGAAGACTCGCTAAAGATGCATGACAGCATCGCCAACATTTGTATGTCGGCAATCTTTTCAAAATAGTTGAAAAGTTCTTGAATAAAATCCTTGGCCAGCGGGTGCCGACCCCATTTCACCCGACCCAACAAGGCACCGTCTCCTGCTGGGGTGATACCTTGCTCATCATCGATGGAGCGAGTCTTGGATACAGTGTCCCGGGCAATGACAAGGATAGAGGCTCGTCTCTGGTTGCTAGCCAGGACTTCAAGCGGTATCCCTTTCTTCAACAGCAGAGCCAAGTACTGCCATACGCTCATCAGATCAGGATAACCATATTTCTCTGCAACTCTTGCGTTATGTTCGCAAACATCTGCTCCGTCGCCAAAGATGGCATACTCCTGAGCAAATTCACGTTTGGAAGGCAGATCTGGCCGCAGGTCATGGATAGAGATTGCGTTTCGAGGCCGACCAATCCGCCGGCGGCTTGTCCCAGTGCCTGTGCCGGTGCCGATTCCAGTCCCAGTTCCACCACCACTAGATCGGATAGATCGATCCTCGCTCCAAGCCTTCCTAAGATGTCGGCTTGAGTGATACCATAGACTCATTTTATTTATTGATGTAGACTCAGAGTCACTTGAAGAAGAAGAAGACTCGCCTGATTCATCAGAGTCTGATTGATCATCCGTAGCGGATGCCTCCTCGGTAGTATACTTGTATCGCGGAGGTGGATCATGTGTTAAGCGACCAAAGCCAGCGAAGAACGGCTGGTCCAGCCTCGGACGGTCTTTGTTCGCATCTGCAGATGTTTGGAACAAAGCGCGTGCCTTTTCCTCTTTTGTAGGGAAAAAGCAAACAAGTCGTCCATCGTGCGAGAATCGAGCGCCACAGGTTAAAGGAGGCGGCGGGACTATAGTGCGAGCCGGGATTGCAATTGCAGTGTCTGCGTCAGCGGGAGGCAATTCCTGAGACATGGATGCCGAACCACCTGCTGGAATATCCTCTTCTTCGTCTGTGGAACTATCATCGGCAAGTCCATCGAGATCATCATCTAAATCACGAACGTTCTTGAAGAAGGTGGTGCTAGATTCAAGATCGACTTCACCCAGCAGATAGGTAAAGATTACTTCCAGACAATTTTGTTTTCTTCGCAGGAATTGATCTGCAAGCTCGTGTAGCTCTCGGTCAAGTCGCTTGTGCATTTCCTCTTGCATAAATGAGCTTCTCTCGATGGTGAATTTCGGTGCCTTAAGCTTTGGATACTCTGTAGGTATGTCGATTTTCACCTTGATGAAGATATTTTCTCCATCTTTCCCCCATGGACCATTCAGCGAGGCACTCAGCGTTAGGTTATCCATATCGATGTTGTCCCATTTGACTTTTGGAATCTGCGTACTGACACGCAAGAGCTCTTCTTGAATTGTATCAGGCTCGCCCCATTGGTCATCGGGATAGCCATGGCCCATGATGCCAGAATCCTTGGACATGAGCCGTCTAGGGCCATCCATCAGGCCTTTTCTCTTCGTTATACTAATACCTTTCATCCATCCAATTTGAGCCTGACTTGGGTCCAGTCTCTTGCCCAGTGTATTCTTGGCTTTCATTGACGGTCCGCGCCATGATGGCCTCATCTGACGGCCAAATGGAACAGAAGATCGTGCGGCAGCTGTAAGGGCGCTTTGCTTGTGCCCCAACCCGCCTGTGCTAGTCTTTGAATCTTTCATTGTACTCGCTCGTTTATCAATTGTAGAGGCATCGTCAACTGCCCGGAATGTTTTGTATGTCGCCCCCTTCCGAGTAGTGCTGATTCTGCCCAAAGCTGGAGTTCCCCTTTTGTATCCCACGGCCGTGAATATGCTGGGATCAATGCAATGAAGCCTCAGCTCGTTATCCGTACCCCAGGATACAAGTTGGAATTCTCGCTCGTCAACGCCATCATCTGTAACCCCACCTCGAGTTCTCCAGAGAAATTCTTTTGCTTGATGATCTCCATGACCAGGAAAGACAGCAACTGGTGTCCGTGTCGCTTCCATGCTCTCGTCTTTTGACCACAGTCGATCATATAAATACAAGTCGCCAGGTTCATTCTGCGGCATCGCAAGGAGACCATAGCCAAACGGTGTATGGCGAGCTCTCCAAACCGGGTATTCCGTATGAATAACATGCTCCAATTCATTGCCGTCCTTGCTATAGTCCCAGAATTTGATACTCTGGTCTAATGAGCATGTAACAATGCTGGTTTCCTCGCTTCGATTCCAGTCCAATCCATAAATCTTCGACGTGTGTGCGGTGATCGACTTTACGGGCTCAGAAACTTTTCGCTCATCCCAAATCCGCAACCAACGATCATGCGATGAAGCTAGAATATGAGGGTTTCGGCGATTGTACTTGACCTGAGTAGCTCCGGCAAAAAAGTCGCAAAACGTAAGCACCGGCTGGCGAGGCCGACGGAGATCCCACCAGTGCACATAGCCATCTACAGAGCAGGTTGCAAGGAGATCAGGGTGATGGGCGGAAAAATTGACGTCTGTGATGGCCCTGGTATGGCCCTGGAGGGAGTGTTCGATTGCTCCAGTGTTTGAATCATCTCTGAGATTGAGATTCCACACCAATGCGCGGTGATTTGCTGTCGAGACAACCCAATAGTCTCGAGCAGTGAATGGAGACCACTGCACATCTACAACCAGCCAGGGCTGGCCAGAGCCTCGCAGACGCCGTGGCGGGCTGTATGGTGAGTCCAAGTCAATAATTGCAAGACCTTCGGGCCTGGAAAGATACATTAGTAGCCATTACAGAGCGCTTCGACGCGTTGCCAACTCACGATGCCAGAGCAATATCTCTTCCTGAAGGCGAAATTGTAGCAGAGCCGACAACACCTTCAACGTGGATTGAGCCATCGGACTCAAAGCTCTCGCTGTCATACTCCGACTTTACGATTCGGCCCTTCTTGGGCGAATCCACGGGCTGGTCAAATGCCGGCATCGTCCTCTGTTGTCTCCTGAAGATTGGCTGTGTCTCGCATGTCGCGGCTCATTTGCGAGCCTCGGTGGCGGTGTTTGTCCAAGCTGAAGTGACAGTCGTGCAGCTGCCGGCAGCTATGCGCAGCTCTCTTTACCCATCCGACGACATAAGAGCGATATGAGATTTCAGTCTGGCTACAAGGGATTCAATACGATGATTCCGGTTGGGCGTCGTCAGATGATGCGAAATGGTGGTTGAACTTTCATCTGGATGCGCGCCAAAGCTGAGAGAGAGCTAAGGAGGTCATTGATCATTAACAGCCAAGTACCCTGTAAGTCACTGAGCTAGGAAGTTGGGCTACGTCAGTACCTGGCCTAAACCTAGACAGCGCTGTAGGGGACCTATCAAGGTTCTGGATCACCCTTCCATCCACCCTGAAACGCTAAGCCATATGCACTGCAGCACTGTTTAGCACACAATAAACTCGTTGCGCACCTTGATCATCAGCGCAGGTTGGAGAAATCATCTGGTCTGGTGCAGCAAGAAGATGTAAAATCAAGAGCTCATTTAGATGAACGTCATACTGTACGGACAGCAGTAGGAGAAGGGGGCGAAATATCACTGCATTAAAAGTTTGTCTCCAACATTTTCTCACTCGCTCTGCCTTGCTGTTTGCCGTGCTCTTATCGCAAACAGCCCCTCGGGCCTGCCTGGAGTCCTTTCAGTGTCGCATGCCCCGCCTTATATTTCCGCCCTGCAACATTCTCAGTCATCACGTCCTCTCTCAAGCCCACCTAAACTAACGACTGCAACATTATCAGCTGGAGTTGTCGGCGCGGGGCCTCCATACTCCCACTCTCTTTGTTTTCATCTTTGCATCGTACCAAACTGTATCATTTCTCTGGACAGCAAAAGTTACTCCAAGATGGCCCTCCCAAAGCGCATCGTGAAGGAAACAGAACGCCTGATGGCCGAACCGTGCGCCCCTCCATCCAGCTGCCTTCCGCTATCCAGGTCCTGCCCAAGTCGCTGACGTTTTTTCTTTTGTGTAGAGTCCCCGGAATCAGCGCCGTGCCTCACGAAGATAACCTGCGGTACTTTGACGTCGAGATCCACGGCCCCGCATCCTCACCATACGAAGGTACATGGGCAGTTTCTAAAGACGTCGCAAGCAGAAACTTAGGTATTGACGGGATGTATAGGCGGCATTTTCAAGCTGGAGCTCTTCCTCCCAGACGACTATCCCATGACTCCTCCGAAGATTCGGTTCCTTACAAAGATCTTTCACCCGAACGTTGACAAGCTGGGTCGCATTTGTCTAGATGTGCTTAAGAGTACGTTATTGAATGCGAGTCGATTAAAGTTGAAGTGTCCTAGTACTCACTCATACGTCATTGCAGATAACTGGTCGCCTGCGCTGCAGATTCGAACGATTCTGCTTTCCATCCAGGCCCTTCTCGGTGCTCCCAACCCCGATGATCCCCTCGCCCCCGACGTTGCTAAGAGCTGGAAAGAAGACGAAGCTGCAGCCATCGCGACGGCAAAGGACTGGACCCAGAAGTATGCAAAGGCATAAATAAGTACAGAAAAAGAAAACGAAAAGCAAGACATAAAAAAAGATATATATATACGTGTCGAAGACTTACGATAAGATTCGGGCATGCGTAAACAGGTTTTTTTTTTTTTTTCCACTTCCGGTGTATGAGCATTATTACGGGAGGAGTTGAGAGATTATTATGGCTTGATTTCACATCTTTCTAGAAGGTTCATATTGTTTCGAAGAAGAGTATAAACAAGGAATACTGGCAGCAGTTCCCTAGTGTAGGTTATTTTAGTATTTTAAACGACCTCGCAGACAAGATAGGGTCACTGGGCCATACATCATCCCATCACATTGGCTGTTAGAAATTTCATTATTATAACCTATCTCACTCATACACTCATGCGAAGCTCCTCCACCATTTTGAATCTATCGCCGCCTCGATGTTTATTTTTATATCTTCTTGTTTCCCCTCTTCTCGTGCACAGGTACATAAGGGGACGCAGGAAATGGACAATTAGCAGAAACTGGACGCCCCTGCCCCAAGTTCTTGTATCTACAATGCTAGAGTACACAAAGGGAAGTCGAAATAGGGTAAAAATGAGTTTCTTAGACCATGGCAAGATCGCCAAACTTCTCCTATAGGGGGTATTAGCACTGCATATCAAAATAAAATCCGGAGCAAATCCACGAACCTTGTAGCCAGGCACCATCCATCTGCCCTTGGACACCAGCTCGGCGGTCTTCTCGTCGATGGACTTCTCAGCGGCGGCAACCTCGTCGACGGTAAGCTCCTCGAATGGTCTAGCCTCCTCAATGTTCTTGAGGGTAGCAGCAAGATCCTTTAGCTCCAGATCCACGGCCTGCTTGGTGGCCTCGGCGTTCTTGACGGCCTCGACCTCGAAGGCATCAATGGCCTTGATCTGGCGGCTGACATCGTAGGTGGTGGGCTGGAAAGCCTTGAAGCGCTTCTCGATCTCGTCAACGACGGCCTGGTTCTTCAGGATGGAGCGGTACTGGGCGAAGTCGACGGTGGTGGGCTGCTCGGTCAGCTGCTGGACCTTGCGGCGGGCATCCTCGTTGCGCTTCTTGAAAGCCTGGAGGGAGGCGACGGTCTGGCCGCGGAGGCCCAGGGACGAGGAGACCTTGACCCAGTCGAGCTTGAGAGCTGCGCTTCGCTATTCGACGAGAAAATGAAAATTAGCTCATGGATCCTCCCAAGAGTGATATTGCGCATGAATGGTGGTTGAAATTCTTCATCGGCCGCTGCATTGTCCGTGCGATACTAGAGGTTCATAATATTCTGCGCCAATTAGGGAGGGAAACTAACCGTGGCCATTTTGAGATGCGTTGTGAGGTCTCTTTTAAAGATCAGAGAGCGAGATCTTTAACGGAGGTTTGATTGACTTTGCCGAACTTGCCCAGTCTGGTCCGGTTGCAAATCGTGCCACGTGACTTTGGGCGTGACTTTTTTTCTTTAGCCGCACTTCCGCTTTGGAGCTGGGTGCATGCCTTGCATAGTGCAGCACTTTTAGTCGCTATATAGCTGCTGCGGGAATGAGCGTATAAAGAGCTCAGATCATCGGGTACGCGCGTGTAAGTATGTGTAGATTCCATAGGATTACAAGATTGAGAATTTCGGGGATAGGATGTAGCTATCGTATGGCCGTTATATGCTCTTCAACTACACGGGCACCAGCAAAACTCCTGTCACAATGGCATAATAGAAACTGGTCAAATACGCAATAACTTGCTTTCTTAGAGGACGAGTAAAGCTCTTTGATGAACAATAATACAGATCCCTATGCGCATTTATTCGCGCATACTAATGATATAATTTCAAGCACCCTGCCCATATACCCCGTCATCAGATACTCAGATACTCAGCGCCATAATGGAATTGACAATATCATTGTCGTTCTCCTTTAGTGCTTTCACGGCCTTCTTCCGGCTGACGTTGGCTTGGGTCATGACGAGCTCGATATCCTTATCCTCAAGGCCCTCGGCATCGACCTCCTCACCATCATCTTCCTCTTCCTCCTCCTTCTTGGCCTCAGAAGACTCGCCCTCCTTGCCGTGGTCGTGGTCGTGGTCGTGGTCGTGATCATGGTCGTGGTTGTGGCCGGCGTGCTCAGCCTCAGCGTTGGCAGCAGCGAGCTGAGCGGCAGCAGCCTGCTGAGCAGTGGCGTTGATGTCCTCGATCTTAGCCTCACCAAAGACACTGATAGAAATGTTAGATATTTTACGTCCTTTTTTTTTTTTTTTTTTTTTTTGTCATAATGCCATTGCTCACATGTAGGTGTTGCTGTTGGGGGACTTGTAGACTTCGGGGTTGTTGATGACGAAGAGGATCTGTACATATCCGTTTTAGCTCCCGTCTGCGAATTCCCAGCTTTCCCCTCTCAAATATGAAAACCTACGTTCTTGGGGCGGCGGAGGGTGACACGAGTGATGCCAGGAACTCGGATCAGGTTCAGCTTCTCAAGAGCCTTGCGGGCCTTCTTCTCCTGGCGGGAGTGGACAACGGCGGTAGAGCCAGCGGGGAGAGTCTCGCCGAGCTCTTCAGCTTCGGATTCGTCGCTGGACTCATCCTGTTCCTCGACCGTGGGCTTGGTCTTGGTCTCGTCGTCGGGGAGCTCTTCAACTCGAGGGTTGGCCATTTTGATGTCTCTGGTGGGGGATAGTGGTATTAGCTTGTGTCCCCTCTTTCGTTTTCGCACGAAAATATTCTTCCTTGGAACGAGACGAGCGAGCTTCGTTGTCACCTGATGGCGCCCTAGCTGCTTCGAGAAGAGGGCAGAAAAAAGTCCAACGGCCGGATACTCACATTTTATGCGATTAACCTGACGATTAATTTGTTTTGTATCTACAACGTGACGCTGCGCAATGCCGATTTGTGTTGGAGACTGAGAGCTGCGAATTTCTAGGGTTTGGTGGATGGCGCCGGCTAAACCGAATTAGGTAATCAAGGCATTTGGTTTTCGTCGCCAGTATGATGAGCCAGATTTTGGCCTGCGTGACAGGACTCGCGGAATTTAACGTACGCTACGGATCGCATTTATCAAAATGTGAAGGGAAAGGGCGCGATTTTGTAGTGATTTTACATGCATTTCATAGGTATTTTTTTTACTACACGAAATCACAATGATCCACAATGAGAATCCTCCCTATAAGCTTTTGAATTCATTTTGTCTGAATTTCCGTATTGACGCCGTTCATCATAAACGATGATATGTGACAACATACAGCCCTTCCAGAAAGGGAGTGAAAATGAATCCAGCAGAACTTTTGCTGCTGTATATGCGTTTCCTGCCCGGATCCATGCCCTTCATTCTAATACCATCCGATCAACCTCTCCGTGACTCCAGATCGAACAACCAAATTATGCGGAGGCCTTGACCTTGGCCAGAGCTTTGCGCTCCTCGAATCGTCGCTGCTTCTTGAGGCGGAGGACCTTGAAGCGGTCGAAGTCGGTCAGAGCCTTTCTTCGCTCAATCTGTTCGCGCTTCTTGGCCCAGTTGCTGCCCTTCCACTTGGCATCGATCTCAGCCTTCTCCCAGGCCTTGGTAAGAGCGGCCTGTCGGGCGCCTCGGGGCAGGTTCTCGATAACGAACTGGGAAAGGAGAGCCTTGGTGAGGTGCAGGGCTTGTCGGGGAACCTTGAGCTTGGGGTCTGAAGAGGGGCCCTCAACGAGAACCTGAATGTCATCGGATTAGCCATCTGCTTGTGAAGAGTCGCACGCCTTGAGGAAATGCGTCAACGTACTCGCTTGTGATCGATGATCTCGACGATGGCAGCCAGACGGCCGCTGTAGGGGTGCTCGCCGTTAATCAGCACAATACGGCCGACCTCAACGAGGCGCCAGTTTGAACCCTCAATCAGTGCTTCGCCCATTGTGACGGAATCTATTTCGATGGCGTGTTAGTCGGATAATGTTGGTTCGAAGAAGTCGCAATTCATTCGGGATAGGAGTGAAGTGGAGGAGGGCGCATATCATACCAACGATTATCTGCTGTTCGGGTTTGTTCTCGGAGTAGCGGTTCACCTCTGCTTTTTTTTTGATTAAAGCATCTGGTGGGCAGAAAACCCTAAGTCGGATAATCGCGGAATTTTGTTGTGCCGTGCTACCGAATGCGCGCTAGTCTAAATGTGCGCACAGACCAATCGTCGTTCCTTTTTCTTCGCCCAGCGTCGAACTAAAATTTTCGAGCTCTTTGTCCAACATGTTTGCTGGCATTTGTGCTGAAAACGCAGAGATTCTTCACAGGGAATTGATGCATTCCTGTCATTCCTGAATCTTTGAGGTAAGGTAAGGACGATTATCTCTTTTATTTCTCTGCCATTCTATACGCTGTGCCAGTACTATGATGAAGTAATTTGCGGTTGATCACATGCGGTGGCTCTCTCGCCGGAGATGCTATACCAAATGTCTAAATGAGAAACTTTTCTTACATATTCTGAGACTGGTGTCAATAATGGCTTGCTGTTCTTTGTTTGGCTTGAGCTTTTTGCTAACAAAGACCATTACAGATCATAGATACATTAGTATTGAAATCAATTGAATATCGTTCGCTCGAGCCTTTACTTGTCCCGTCCACATGCAATTGTGACCATTTTGGTGATTTAAATATGTTGTGCTTTTGTATGAGTATAGTACAGGTGATATATATATATATCAGCGTCCGAAGTATTTTGAGAAACGTTATCGAATACCCAAGGAAGGGCAGATATACACAATCCTAATAAACATATCTCCAAAGTTCATCTCCGACTGCGATCTTGCAAAGCCGTTCAGTTTGTTTACGCCTTGCCTTTCCGTCTCAGGTACTCTTCCTCATCTGCCGCTATCTGAGCGTCGACCTTGGCTCCTCTGGATGGTTCATTGCCGTGCATTTTAGCCTTCATCTTGTCAGTGGTTGTTATAGAGTCTGGATCCGATGAGCACTTACGGGAAGTGTCGGGTCTTCTTTCGATAAGGCTGTTTCTCTGTCATCGCCGGGCTCTGACTTTCGCTGTGGACATGTTAGTCGTGTATAAAGAACAGAATCAAGCTGCGTACCTCTTCCGCGGCCAGCCTGTTAGCGATGGATCGTTGGTCTTCTGAAGAAATAGTCAGCATAAACGGCTATGTACAGCCAGCATGGTTGGGAACTCATACTTGAATCATTTCCGATATGTGATCCCGGCTGCCCTTCGTTGTATCGCTCAGCGTTTTCCATCTCGGACCTCTTGACATTCCGCTGATCACCAGCTTCATAAACGCCAGATGTGCCAACGTTGGAGTATCCCGACATGACTGCTAGTTATGTTTGTATTTTATAGAAATTCAAAAGATTTGGTTAATATAGTGATTTTGTTTCTTTCGATTTTGTTTCTGTTTTTGACTTGAGCGCTGCGGATTTCAATTCCTTAAATACTCATTGTCTCAAACAATGTTCGATAGCATTGTCGCCATAAGTCTCCACATATTGATCTCATCATACGTCATGATAGCTGAATCGCGCTGATTGACGAGAATACTGTTATGTGGAATTAAACGTCATAGATATACATGGGTAATGATGCGCTGTAAAAACTGTCCGGGTATTTGAGTTTATGATAGCGTTGATGTAAAATTGGTGTCAGAGATATCTTAGCAAGCTCAGATACATGTGGCAAACGCGCCCACCTACTCACATCTACCGTAGTCAAGCAAAAACAATATCTGGATAGATAGACTAATACATTAAAGCGACTTATACTGTTTCCACCTTTGACCAAAACATCACCGTTCTTTTTTTTCTCTTTTCACATGTCACATTTTTGAACGAGTCGCTAGTTTCTCTGAAGTTGTCCTATTACTGTATTACCCTGCACGGAGACAGCATATGCTAGGCAAGCAATGCATGCTGCACAGTCACCTAGTTCTATCTATATTTACGCCTTCCGCCTATTAGAACTGCTCTCTCTCTAACCGTTCTGCACATCGAACTGGAAAAGCTGATGATAGTACCCACCATGTCTTGGATCTGAGACTATAACATTTCTACATGCATTGTAATTGTGTTATTCGACTGCGGCGCTAGTGACCCTTGTCTTGCCCCCTTTCAGGATGCGCCGCTGAGCGAATGAGAGCTGAGAGCCCTTCTATTGGTGCTAGAATCAGGCGATTTAATCTGCAACGCTGTTTAGAATGGGCTGTGGCAGACGCAGCTCAGCCCCGAAGCTGTACGCGGACAGGGTTTTTTGTTCTAGGCCAGGGAGCTTCGGACGATCGTGAGATGGGCGACTCATCATAATCTCACAATTCGCCATAGAGCTCGGAATATGAAACACCGCCTTCAAGGCGAATAGTATTCAGGAAGCATGGGATAGCGACATATCTAGTATGCTTCAAATGCGTGAAACTAACAGTTTTTAAACAAATATACGCGTCGTCGCGGGCGCAGTCTAGTCTAGCACCAGTTGTCAACTCGTGCCATATTTCGTGTTGCCATTTTAAGACGACGGTACTTCGGTTTTGGCCCAGATTCACCGCAACATTGCCCAAGTTGAGATCCACTATTAGGGGACCAAGTCGACCAAATCTGCCGAACAATGGTCTCCTTTGTTTTGCATCAGGCCAAAGTAGCCTTCTGGAGCTGACCCTGGTAGAAAATCAGTGGAGACGCCAGAGCAGCCGGGCAAAGATTTGGCGAAATGGCTTGGTTGAAGCCATTGCTGTCTGCCAAGTTATTAGGCGAGGAATTGAAACAATGCCGCAAATACCACCGAAAATTGAAATTATTTGGACTATAAGTTCAAGCCATACGGCTTGTAGTGGCTTGCGTAGGTTGGGCTAGATCTTAGAGCTTAAATCTACTAACACGGCGAAGGCGTGAAGGATAGCAAAATGCGGAGACCCATGTAATCTCGCTGGTGGATGCGCTGGCAGGCCTGTCCGCAGGAAGCGGTTGAGCGATAATTAGGGGGGATTTTTTTTCTGCCGTAGTTAATAATAAACTCGGAGCGCCGTTTTGAAAAGCTCTGTGAGCTTTTTGTAAACATCTGGTTGCGATAAGCTCATCATGGAGAGCCAACTGTTTTACGACAGCGGTCTCACCCGTGCAGACCACATTGTGCTGAAAAATTTGGAGAACGACATCATCAAGAGACGGGAGGCTCGCTCGGAACTATCTAAATCTGACAATGACTGGCACCATGTCTCAGCAGAGGCCCAGGCCGAACCGCAAGACGAAATGGACTCAATTGAGGCTACCAAGGACATTGCTCTCCTCAAGTCCCTGAGAAACCCCAACGACGCTCACTTTGAGCCAACCATATTTGTATCCATTGACGACCTTCCAAATCGTCTTCCCAAGTCTGTCAACAATCTTGTGCTACAGCCATTCGTTCGCTGGGCTCGGAAAACAGCCCGGTATGACACAGATGTGGTGATGATTGTGCATTTGATACTGTACTTTACCACCTCAGTACCAAGTGCAATCCTTCTGTTCCGGAACTTCAATCTCATCCACGGATGCATCCATGCTGTTATGCAGGTCTACTATGTTGGCACCTACACCCTTATGATGCATCAGCATATCCACCAGCGGGGAATTCTGTCCAAGAAGTACGCCCTGTTTGACAAGCTATTTCCGTACATCACGGATCCTCTGATGGGACATACGTGGAACTCATACTTTTACCACCATGTCAAGCACCACCATATCGAAGGTAACGGTCCAGATGACCTGTCCTCCACGATCCGCTACCAACGGGACGATATCTTCCATTTCCTTCACTACGTGGGGCGTTTCTTTTTCCTCGTCTGGCTGGACCTTCCATTGTACTTTATGCAAAAGCGTCGCTGGGGGCTGGCTCTACGAGCGGCGGGCTGGGAATTCGGCACCTATTTCTTCTATTATTCCATGGCAACCTTTGTAAACAAATCAGCCACCATTTTTGTGTACATCATCCCTTTCTTGCTGATGAGACTGGGATTGATGGCGGGCAATTGGGGTCAGCATGCTTTTGTCGATCCCGACGAGCCGGACTCTGACTATCGATCAAGTATCACCTTGGTGGATGTTGCAGTAAGTAAACCCTTGTCGTATTTCTGCTGTAGTTCCAAGAACCTGGTAATTGACACGTTTTCGTAGAGCAATCGATTCTGCTTCAATGACGGCTATCATACTTCACACCATCTCAACCCGCTCAGGCATTGGCGGGATCACCCAATCTCTTTCTTGGAGCAGCGGAAGACCTATGGCAAAGAAGGAGCAATCTTATTTCATAACATTGACTTCTTGATGATCACTTACCGACTTATGGTAAAGGATTATGAAACCCTTGCCAAGTGTATGGTTCCCCTTGGAGCTCAAGCTGATCTCACAATGGAGGGTCGAATCAAGTATTTGAAGAGCTTGACGCGCAAGTTTTCCGAAGAAGAAATCCAGAAGAAATTCAAAAAACAGGCCTAACATTTCACAACGGCTATTATGACGGTGTTGGCACTGAATCCGTTCTAATACTCATTGATGTGGATCTGCTTGCCCGATTTCTTGGACGAAATATGGTTGTATGATAGGCAGAAGATCACCTTCCGAGGCATTGAGAGCGCTCTGATAGAAAGAATATGTCTGGTTAAAGCTGTACGGTATTATGGTTGGCTCACTGGGTTACTTATATTGCGTATAATTGCAAGTATTGGCGGCGTTTTGGCATAAGGATGAGACGGAATGGGCCCTGGATTGAATCAACACATTGATAGAGTTCACATAGCAAGACACACTGCCAGATGGATAAATAAGAAGAGACGAGCATGCATTCGGATGAATTTATAGCCCAACCAGTGCCTGATACAAAAATTGTACCTAGTACTAGTAGGTACTTTTTTTTTGCCCAGAAACTTCCAAGTAGGTTGTTACCATCCCCCTTGTAGCCACCGTTAGAGAGGTGCATACCTCAATTGGTAGGTGCATGTAGCTGATGCCTTGGCGGCTGCATGCCAAGAGCTGCTGCTAGGACCCGCACGGGCCACGCTATGTGTAGCTTAATTTGCGCGCGATAAGTTCTGAACGCAAATAACGTCATTCTTCACTTTCTGCGTCCATTGCACAACAACTTGCGGCTTCCGACTCAAACACCAGCCAGATATTTTGCACAACACATCACTGCCCAATATGTTTGGATTTGTAGGTCGACTAATCTACTTCGCTTATTCGCTACAGTGGCAATTGTAACTAACGTGGCCGGCCGTATAGCGCAAGACCCTCGACATCATCACGCTCTTCCACAAGGCCAGCTCTCCGGCCTCTGTGCGAGTTTCCAATCTGCTGAAGCAGGCATCCACGAGCGCCCAGACGAGTGCTGTTAACGATGCCAGTGCTCGCCGTGACCCATTTGAGCTGAACATTACCGAGGACGCTCCGACCCTCGACCAGGTGCAGACAATCCTGCAGTACGTTGGCCAGAACGGCGCCTCTCAGGTCGTCAAGGGCGCACGAGACGACAAGGATGCGTTGAGGAAGTTTAAAGAGAACAAAGATAACTTGCTGCGGCCCCTGGTAAGTGCCATGACAAAAAAACAGCTCATGGGTATAATTACTAATAGTTTTGCAGACGGTTGACTGGAGCAATGGCAAGGCGATTGCAGGAGACAACGAGTCCGAGATCTTGAAGCTACTAAACGCTCAAAAATGAGCATTGTTAGCAGGCCATCATGTATAAACTAAGCTTTAGAGGCTGCATATTCATATATATATACCCCACTCTTTACCATGACATATTTAGGAATTATAGACGGCAGTAGGAAAAAATTAGGATTGTTTGATATCTTTTGATGCCTCGGCTTTCCATCTGTCTTGAATTTTGATGCCGCCGAACAACTTGAGTCTCTGCAAATAGCGCATATTCCACAGATGGATGAGATCTCCTACAGGAAAAATAACTGTTGAATCACACTTCCACCTCTTTTGCTTACTTGGACAGCGAATTCTGCTTTGCTCAATAGGTCAATATAGAACACTAAATCTTCAAGGGTTATATGCTATATGGTGGTGCTATAAACATGCTCTGCAGCGACAAACAACCTCGTTACAAACAGCCTCTTGAGGGTGTTTATCTCATGGGGCTCCGCCGCTGCCAGCTGCCATCCAGTTGTCAGACTCACGTTGCGGGTCTGTCACTGTTGATTCACTTTATCATCTCTCTTTTTTTATTGCTCTCCCACATCGGATGAAAATTTAGTTCATTTCACCCAATTTATTCACCCAATTTACTGAGCCCGTCCTCTTATTCTATCTCTTCTACTCTCTTCCCTTCCCTTCTCTCACCGGCAACGCACAGTAACTGCAAAACATTTCATTGCACAACAGCAAAGTCGTTGGATACGCAAACAAGATTCTTCCTGTTCTATATTCTACTTAAGTCTTGCATCAAGCCTCTTTATAGGTAGCTTGTGACCGATTTCTCATCGATCTCTTGTGCGCTCCAGAAGCTCGCTTCTATCTCAAACTATCCGAATTTGCAGCTATCTAAGCTCGTTGCACCTTCCTCACCAGAAAGAAGAGCTCGCAACAAGGTACGTTCATTCATCATCATTCTCCTCGTCTTTTTATTTTCTTTTTCTCCCCTATGAAATGTCACGGCCCTTTCTGTTTCTCCATCTGCATCTCTGGCTGCGTCTTTTTGGATTTCGTTTTTGGAGCTTGCTAAGCGCCATCTTTCCCTGCCAGCAATATTTGATGCTCGCGTCCTCTCGTTTCAACGATTCACTTCGCCTTCTATTCCTTTACGCTTGCTTCTCTCTAGCTTCTCTTGGAATATATTGCAATATCACTCTTACTGACAATGGCCAAGGACTCCATCATGGCTGAGGCTATTCGTATGAACCCACTGCCAGCACCGCATCCGGTTCTCCCTGCGGCTGCCTTCCCTCGTGTTCACGCCGAAAATTTTCCCCATGGAGACCGAGAAGCATATGCTAAATACTATCCATATGGAATTCCCGTCACCTACAAAATGATGCATGGCGTGCACTCGCAAGGAGTGGCCCAGACATATCTGGAGGACAATCTTCCTATCGGATTCTACACCAACATACCTCCAAAGGCGACAGCTATCATCTCAACTTCAAACGGAAGTCGACCTTTCCGAAAGTTGGATCAAATTATACCCCAACGTCGAATCCACCTGTGGTCTAAAGACGAAATCCAAGCGATTTGCAACTCGCTTCGCAAGCTCCATTGGGATGAGCTGAAGAATATGCAGCAGCCTTACTGCTGGGATGACTTGTGGGCATACTTCGACGCCTATGACCTCTATCATAACGGCTGCCTAAACCTCTGGAATGTCATCAACACCATTTGGGATGAAAATAAGCTCATTTCGATCGATGTGAGGCGTGAAATAGCCGCTCATATTGGCCATTGGGCGGATGAGTGGCTGAAGCTAGAGAAAAACCGAGACAAGTTGTTGCAGTGGAAAGAGTCTCAAGGCTCTATCTATCGAATTCTCGATGATGAAGATCATGAATCGCTGGGCTCGCTGCAAGATGACGTTGTGCCACTTATTGCGAGCGCATTGAAAGGCCGCCGTGCCTATCTTCTTTCTAACATGGAAGCAGAGAAAGCTGAAGAGCCTGCTGATCTGATAACAGCATTCCGTACAAATGGTGTCGAGAACTGGCTTAGTAAGTTTCCTAACCATCTATATCTCGCGAGACCCTGGGAGCTAACTTATATCTAGCCGGACAGCCTATTTTTGACTGTAATGGATTGCCGCCGCCTCCAGTATCTGAACCTCACAGGCTGTCAAACGATCCAGCTCCTTGCTTTGAACAAGATGGCAAACACTATTTTCTTCCGCCAAATTTTTTCCCGCCTGAAGAGTCTTTTCAAAACTCCGTCAATGATTTTCAAGCTTTGCATAACTCCCCCGAACTTGTTTCGTCTCCAGCAGAATCCCCCAAATCTGGCGTAGTAATCGTCAACGGTAGCAATATACCAAAACTGTCGCAAGGGCCCATCAACAGGGCCTACCAGCAGAAAATCGACGAACTGCAAAGCCAAAATGCTACTCAGAGAACCACGTCGATGCCTGAGACGTCCTCTCCTACGATCTTTGGCGGCAATCAGGAGCTTGGGCGTGGAAGGTCCCCGCTAGCGGTGGATGATGAAGCAACTGCCAGCGCTGATGTTAGACGAAGCTCTGAGCCGGCAGCTTTAACAATCACTGGGCAAAATTTATCTGATAATCCATCGTGTCTCAAGAAAGAGGGATCAGAGGCTATGATGGACAATTCCATGAAGGAGATTACGGGGAAAAGGCAAGCAGAGCAAGAGGCTACTCATTTCAGACAATCAAACGATGTTCGAGCGAGTTTGGCATCGGTGAAACCCCATCATCATTATCATCATCATAATCACCATCATCATCTGCAGCAATCTCAGGCTATTGAGCGATCTGATTAGTACTCAGGAATGGCTCAAAGACGTGGAGGCAGATTTCAGCCAGAAGTTGAGGGTCCTTTCCCAATGCACGATACCGCGCGATTCGATCAACGCCAAGCTCCGGGTGCAGTTACAAATTTGGTGGATTCTACGGCCCCGAAGCAACTACCGCCTACCCAAAGAGCTCGTAGGCTATCTCAAGAACAAAGAAAACCTATTGATTTCTTACCCGGCGACTCTTTTAAACAGAGCCTCAATCCCTCCAGTCTGCCATCAGCAGAGCCTGCAGCTTTCTATATGCAACCAGAGAAAGGAGGCATGCAACACCATGTAGGGCCTCGTGGGTTCCCGTATCAAAGTCAACAATTCAATTCCGCACCAAATAAACCAATTCCTCACAATATGCCATACAGAGAGTTTTCTGGAGCCCAGCAGGGCATGTCACCTCATCAGTTTCCTATGGGAACACACTCTCACGCCATACCATCTACTGTACCATACAACACTCCCGCCAATGGCTCTGATGATAGTATCCACCTAGCTCAGCAGCCGAGACAAGAATATTTATATGCCTCCTCAATGCCATCAGCGCACAATGGATACCAAAATAGTGACCGTCCTTACTACTACAACAACAATAACAATAATAACAACAGGGTAGGACACCGTCGAGGATCTCAAAGCCAAAAGACACATGGATATGTTCCTGGCCAGCAGCCTCAAACTGAACACAATGCTGCATTCCAAGAAAGCCATTTAAATAAATCTTGGAGGCGAGGACCTCAACATGACAGAGCCCGGCAGAGCTCTTGGTGCCGCAACGCTGTCGGCTCAAACATAGAGTATTGCCATTGCACCTGTGATCAGTGTAACGAACGCAACAGAAGTGTTTGGGTGAGAGTGATTAGCCCCGAATCTTTTGTTTCGATAATGGAAATACTCTCATTTCTTAAATTTGGATTAAGCACTAGGTTTGGTAAAGTGGAAGAGGCTTATCCAGCTCCATCAATGAGGAGGGATGCGTTCATCGTGAGGTAAGATTTATTATTCAACGACGGGTTTGTCCACACTAACGCCTGATAGATTCGAGAGCGAATCCTCGGTTTCACAAGCTCTTGCTTTTGGTGGAGGCATGGTTCCAGAGAAAGACGTCAGAATAACCATTCAACCGGTCCATCGATCAAAGTGGATGAAGCGCCACCCGCAACAGCACCCAAGAAAGCTTCCGCCTCTGCCAATCACGCACCAACAGCCATCGCAAGGCGAATCGCTCTCGCCAAGTAAAAGTCTTGTTCATGTTCAGGCGCCTACTAGTTGTTCGTTGGGATCAAGCCATACGTCCACACCAGAACCAGATCAGCATGAGATTCCTTCCCGTCCTACGAGTGTCTCAACTTTACCCCAAGCGGTTTTATCCAGTCAGAGCATGGAACAGCAAACGATCTCGCCAACTACTGAGTCTAACTGGGATGCAAAGTCTGACAAAGTGCCAACTCCTACTGAAGTACCTGCGGCCAATCGCAAACACTTCGCTTCTGAAGAATTGAGGGAATATGCTGCCGATCCATCTTCTCTCCCTCTTCAAGCTATGAACTATCAGAAGGCGGAGAAATTTGAGAAAGAGGATTTTCCATATTTAGAGTCTCTTTCTGAGGAAGTCGTCGTTGAGAAGGGCATCAGAAGATGCGACATTACAACTGTACATTGTGACAGTAGCAAATGTTTGTCGCCAGAGAAGGTCGACAGTACACTACCAAGTACCCCTATCAATTCGGTCTGTTCTTCAAACGATACACCCAAAGCAAAATTTTCCAATAATCTTTGTCCAAACACAGGAGCGGATACTCCGATGCCGAAGAGCAACAATGGAAAAGCCAAACAATCCTCTTCAATTGTAATGGAGGACTGTCAGCTCCAAAGTTCTGGAGTAATTGGAAAAGTTGAGAATGCAGCACGGGTAAAAGAAAACAGTGATAATGAGGCTATAAGAGCACCAAGTGACCTGAGGAAGGCGCAAAATCCCACCACAAATATTGAAAGACCACCGCTGACCGCAGTGGTATCATCTGAGAAGCACATTGAGTCTAGTATGAAGGGCCATTCGCAAGCTTTTGGCTATACTGAGAAGGAGATAAAAGAGCGAAAACAGGCCTGGAATAGGATTCCTATGCCATTGGATCCACGAAAATCCAAAAAATTAGGAACAATCATTACGTCTAGCCAGCAATCTAGCCTACCAATCCTAGGTGCGTCATCAAATAATACAACAGAGAAGGCGGATATTGCTAAACCGCATATCGGGAAGCGGGATCAACTTGAGTCGATTCATACGCCACAGCTGGACAAGGTAAACTTAGAGCATTTGACAAAAACTGCTGAAGTCTCGATCAAAGATAAAACTCATAATCTTACCGAAGAGAAATCACTGGATTATGAACTAAAATCAGGCACATTAGCTCAGCTACCTAGGGTACCCCTAGCAAACGAAGTTTCCACCAATATGACGACCACGGGAGAGCCACAAGCCTCAAAAATGAAGACATCTGGCTCATATCAGACTGCATCAGAGAATACAGGTGCTGCTGCTTCGCATTTTCAGCCACCCGCTGGCGAAAACAAAACGAACAATACGGGAAATAGCCAAACCAAGCCAAGACCAAAGTGGAACAAACCCAAGAAAAGCAAGAAACGTCTAGCTTTGGCATCGCAGATTGTGCTGCAGAATGAAGACAGTAGCCAAGAGATATCGCCATCTGTCTCAGAGACTCCCTCTATGCTGAAGGAGGAGCTGCGAGCAGATTACCATATGTTTACGTCGGCTCCTGCAATATCTGAATCTCCCCCCCATCCTGTCCATTTTACGGGAAAGCCTGACGAGCACGCAACAGAGCTTTTCAAGGGTTCTATAGAACAGGCTATGACAAATAACAGAAGCCAGTATTCATACGATACTCTACCTCGGGGTCGGCACGATTTCAGAAATAACGCAGGCGGCTCATTAAGGGTTCCCAAAAAGCGGAAGAACAAATATCCTGCAATCACTTCGAAGACATTCGAAGTTTCTCCAACTATTAGATTCGAACCAACAGAACCTGAGTATTCTGAAAGCGGCCAGATGCCCATGAGGAACATCGATAATATAAATAGACTGGACCCAGCAACACAAATAACGGAGCCAGACTCTTCCAAGAGAAGTCGACTTAACCCGCTTGCAACGGCTTTTGAATCTCCCCAAAAGGCCACTGTTGCAGCAGTGGATATCGACAAAACACATAATCTTTGCAAAGCAGGCCCACGCCGAATAGGGGAAGGAGAAGAGTTGCCCAGAGAGAACCGGTCACCGTCGAAGTTTAGGATTATTCCAAGGTCAACAACTACGCATGAATCGCCTACCAAATCGCAGCATCCTAAAGAGAAGCTTGTTCGACGCATTGATAGCTCAAAAATGAGCGGTGGCCTTGAGATTTCGACAAGGCAGCGGGAGAATAACCCTTCTGAGATCCAGCGCAGCTGGTCCAAAGACAAACATGGAAATGACAGCGAAATCAGAGAGCCAATCAATTCAAAGGCTACATCACCTGGAAGGAAAGCCGCCCTTGATAAAAAGGACTGGCCTTCGTTGCCTGCATCGTGTATACGATCTGCTACTCTCCAGTAACGATCTTTCTTTTAGGGGAAGAAGATGCATGTTAGACACGTATGATCAGCTGTTACCACATTCTTATTTTCGTTCTACATTGCGATAGATCATAGTAATTAGAACATTGTCAGATGAGACAGTTTCTGTCAGGATATTGAATCATGGGTATATAATCGAGCATTTAGCTATGTAAAAATCAGACTTTTTAGCATTATTTATGACCATACTGACTAGTTTTTGTGATTTGGTCGCTCAAGCCTTTCGTATTATCATCAATAGTTTGCCTGGCTGCTGGCACAACATTGTATCATAGATAGGCACAAGTTTGGCATCAAAGTAGTAGTTTAGTGTTCCATCTAATGCGGCTGAACTTGTACACTATAGCGTCTATGTCATTACGCCATATTGATATCTTGTCTTCATCTTTACTCGGATGCAAGCCAGGAGCTTTGCTCCGACACAATCCCCGCTTTTATTATTCCATTTCAATATATACAATTTTTTTCCCCCATTTATGCCTTGCTGACCAGCCCTGAGACGGTGTCCTCGATCTGCTTGTCTGTCAGGCCCTCAAGAGACTGTGACTTCTCATTGCCAAACTCTAGAAACGCATGTGTCCGTTAGCACATGATCAAAACATCTTTTTCCTCTTTTTCATTCTTCCTCCCTCCTAAATTCTTCTCCCACTCTTTAAAACTTTGAGTTGAAGATGGCATTGGGAAACGTACCGAATCTGGCGTAGACTTTGGGAAGAGTGCCGGCGGCTTCGCGGAGGAGGATCGGGGTGTTGGGGTTGGCCTTCTTGATGGCTGGGTACTGGGTTGTGAGGAACGATCTAGACAGAAGCCACTCTGTTAGTTCTATTAAATGCCTGGATGGTATGTGTGTGCATGTGCATGTGCAAGTGCTCAATTCCTCCCCGCTGCGGGAAAGATTGGAAATGCGCTCTTGGGTTCTGGAGCTCGACATGGGCGATTGGCCAACGGAAGCTGCCTTGGCAACCTAGCAAGGTGGATAAAACAGCTATAGGATTATGCGCAGAGTGCATGTCGTGAACCTTTGCCGCTACCAGTATCGATTGACAAGAGAAGGGAGAGAGGTGGTGGGCTGGAAGCGGGCGATGTCAAAGGCTTCGACGTACCGAACAGCGGCGCTCTTCTCGGAGGTCTGGCAGAAGAGGAAGCGAACCTCCTTGAGGGACTTGGCGAAGGCGAATTTGGCGGACATTTCGAGGGTTTTGGGGCGGAGAGAAGGAGAGGAGGAGGAGGGTCGATTGGGCGTGCTTGGATGGAGGGTCTGGAAACTTGCGCCTTTCGCTGCTGAGTGCACGGTATCGAGATAAGTCGTTTGTCGTTGTTTTGGGGGTGGAGCTTGGGATGGTTGTGCACGTGCATAAGTCCCTAGCTTAATGCAGCACACAGGCATAGCAGCTTGCATAACTCCCCGCTGCGACTCGAACTCGGGTGCATAAAGTAAAGTCCGGTGTCGGCTGAATCCCGGTGCTAATGGAAACGTCCGCCCGCGCATTGTTCGGAAGCTTCATCTCCAACCACGCTTCCCTCTTGCGCTTCCCTTTCTGTCTAGGCATTATTACAGTACACAAGCAACGACTGTTCCATTGTCCAGACATTTGCAGTGAGTCCGCGCGCTTGCACTCCCACAGAGCACAATATTTGTCTTTTGTCGCCTCACCCCTTGTCGATTTCGAATTGTGCGAAAAAAAAGGACAAGGGCACCGTCGCGATATACTATATATGAAAAAAAAAAAAGAGCTTCAGCAATACTAATATACGGATGTTTTCGCAGGCCATGGCCCCTACGAGCAACATTCTGCGCGCCGCCCGGCCCATCCTTCGCCAGCGCGCTGCCGGTTCCTCCCCCTTCTTCACCAGCCAGAACCAGCAGTTCTTCCGCCAGCAGTTCCGCCAGCAGGGCAAGCGATGGCAGAGCACGGCCTCCGGAGAGCAGGAGTCTGCCAGCTGGTTCAAGAAGGCGTGGGAGAGCGAGGTTGGCATCAAGACGGTGCACTTTTGGGCTCCCGTCATGAAGGTGAGGGTTTCCCGACTCTTCCCTGATCCCTTATAAACAGCTATATATATATATATATAGTTACTATGCATGGGTGTTATACCTGTTGATGAATAACTGGCTGACTCCTGATGCTTCAACAGTGGGCTCTCGTCCTGGCAGGTGTTTCCGACTTCGCCCGACCCGCTGAGAAGCTGTCCTTTGCCCAAAACTTCTCTCTGATGTGCACTGGTTTGATCTGGACGCGTTGGTGCTTCGTCATCACTCCAAAGAACATGCTGTGAGTAAACAAAACTAGAAACCCCCCTCCCCATTCACTGTAAAAAAAAAAAGAAATATACAAAACTGACATGGAACTCATCACATTAAAGGCTCGCCGCTGTCAACTTCTTCCTCGCCCTCGTCGGAATCACCCAAATCACCCGTATCACCCTGCACGAGATGAACAAGAAGGACGCCGTCAAGGACGTCGTTGAGGCCAATGCCAAGGCTTAAAAAGCCCAAGTGCTTCTTCTTCAAAGCAAAAAGGGAAAACTTTATACAAACCGTTATAAACAAGGCCTGATATATCATCATATCCGTCATATCATGGAAAATCTCTCCGTCTTGATAGACGCGGCCATGCCGAGACTAAACACAAGACTTTGTTAAGAATCATCAAAGGGGACAGATGCACAGATGCGAGGGGATTCACATAATTGCGCAATTGCTATGGGTTTTGGGTTTGCTTGTACACTACTTGCTCGCCTTTAGGAGGGGTTTCATTTTTTTTTTTTTAATTGTGTCAACCCCTGATGGCCGACATCGGTATCGAGTAAGGGATTATGAATTCCGCAAGGAAACAAGAGAGAAGGAAGTTGGATTGCTTACGTAGGGCACTATAAGCAAATGTTATGTTTTTCTATCCAACAAGAACCTGTCTATTTACTGGAATGACTGTGTAAGACCAAGCAACACCCATACAAAAAGCACTTGATTTATCTTCTCCAAAAAAAAAAAAAAAAAACCATTGATATTCCAAAAAGACATCAAGAAGACATCAAAAATTGATATAAAGCACGTTCATCTAGTAGACATGAACTACCTAGACAGATCTCTTATTAAAGTCATCAAGAGAAAGGTGATAAAATAATGAAATTCATTCAGAGGCTTTTTTGCATTATTCCCTCATGAACTTTCTTCTTCCACTGTTGCACCCATCTTCTCCTAAGCGCCGTGCCAGAAAAAAAAAAGGAGGAACAAAAGGAGGGGATATATAAGAAGTAAGGAGTACGGGTTGTAAAAATCCACTGCTCCGAGATACAATAGAAATAATAGAAATAATAGAAATAATAGAAATAATAGAAATAATAGAAATAATAGAAATAATAGAAAGATGAAACAGAAGAAAAGAAGATAATCCAAGCCCTATCTGAACAGGATAATTAAAACAGAGCTCCCAAAGCACGGCACTCATCGTCAAAAAGGTGCCTCCTTGCGCGCCTAAATTTTAGTTACTCAGCGTGACCGTCGTTAAGAAGCATCTCCAGAATAATCTGTCTGCCCGA
Organism: Trichoderma asperelloides; assembly: GCA_021066465.1. NCBI lineage: Eukaryota > Fungi > Ascomycota > Sordariomycetes > Hypocreales > Hypocreaceae > Trichoderma > Trichoderma asperelloides. Next base: position 21,316 of record JAJKFY010000346.1, on the reverse strand, counting down.
CAGCTCTGGGTGAGACATGGCAATCTTGACAGTTCCCTTGGAAACGTCGCCCGCCGTTGACAGGCCACCATTTTGGTTATACACTTGCGAGGCCTGAGCCGCGTTGTCTCCCGTTGGACCTCTCACGCCAAAATCAATCAACCGCACATCTCGTCCAGCAATGATTTGTCGTAGCCGTCCGTTGTCAGCGTTACGGACCTCGACGTAGTCCTCATTGTACAAGATGAGGTACTGTCCGTACATGGTCGCACCCTTGGCCTTCTTCTGCTTGCCCGTATACTCCATGATGAGGGTTCTGCTCACTTCGCCATGTTTGTCGACGTATACGGCACAGTCTTCATATGTGAGGATGAATTCGTTTTCGTTAAGTCGGAACATGCCCAGAGGATGCTGCTCTCGGATACGGTTGGCAATATTGGCAATTGCTGGGGCCTTGAGATCAGGAATGGAGATTGGCTGCTTCTTGTCAAGCGTCAACATCTCAATACCTTTTGATGTAGACACGGCAATATAAGTCTGGAAAAGGCTTAGAGAGAAACATTCGGTCGGGAAAAAGAATTCGTCAAAGTCACGGAAGGATTCCGTGCTTCCTGAGGTACCCTTGCCCCTTCCAAACAATCGCGACTTCTTTTCCGAAGATTTCTGCAAGATGGGCTCAAGCACCTTGAACATGGTGTGCAAACCTTCCTTTCGTTTGTGGAATAGCAGGGTTCGATCCTTCATCCTTGCCGTCGCAAAGTAGGTCACGTCCTTGGCCAGCCTCTGAGGAGCTTTTCTGGGATTATCATTGACAGGCGCGGCGTATTCTGAGACTGGGGCCACCACATCCAAAGGATAAGATATCAACGACTTGTCTGCAATTACAACACACACGTTGAACTCCTCCAGAACGGCGATTTGCGTAACTCTAGCGATTTGGACAGTCTGAATTTATATTTCGGTTAGTCACATGAAACTCATAAATTTGCAGCAAGTCGATTTACTTACCCGGGTCCATCCTCGGGGATTCGAAGGGTCAGCAATATAGATGCCATAGTCTGTTCCAATGGCAATGACGGCCTTGCCAAACGCTGAGAAAGCTGTGGCGCAATTCACCTGGGCACGACAGACGGGAGCCACGCCTTGCCCAGAGCCAAGGACGCCTTCTAACTCCTGAATTGCTCTGTCGAGCGGCGTACCCTTGACAGGAACACCAGCAGACCTTGCGTGAGGCGAGGCGATGTCATAGTTAAAAGAAGCATCGGCAAGTACACGAAGCCTGAATGGTTCTGCATTCTGAGAGAACAACGCCTTCGCATGCTTTGTCTTAGCCTCAACAATCTTCGTACACCAGTCTGCTCGATCTCGAGCAGTTGATGCATAGAGTGTGTACACTTCATGGCCTAAATGCTTAATCTTGAAGGGATAGAGGATGTTGGCTTCGCCATCGTTGGAACCCGCTGGCGTGAGCGTCGTTGACGAGCCGGTGGTCGAGCCGGTCGCAGTATGCTCAAGGCCTGGTCGGATAGCATTATTTGTTGGAACTTTGTTGAGTTGGTTCATGGGTCCGGCGGCAGGCACAACGGCTGCTGTTCTGGCCAGAGGAGCTGTAATACCCTTTTGTTTGATGACGGGCTCGTCATTGTTACTTTCCAGGAACAAAAGAGGCATCGGGATTGGCTGTCAAGGTTAGCGCTCGTTTCTCGGAAACTGAAGGACCAGATATAGAAGCTTACCTCTTTGGATACATCATATTTCTTCTCTCCTCTACCATCCCTAGAGATGACCACCTTTGCCAAAATCAAATAGTGGTCAAATAGCAGGGCATGCGTATCCACCCATTTTATACCGCTCGAACTCAATCTTTGCAAATCACCCTGTATTTCAAGAGTTCTACCGAGGTGGTCAAGGTTAAGCACAGACTGGAAGCCTGGCCGCAAGATGAGCATTCTGTCGAGCTCCATCATTTCCACTCTCTTGTTGGTCTCCGCAACTTTGGCATCACATTCCAAAGTGACCACACGAATCTCCTCAATGGCTCGCTTGAGGTTGGTCAGCTCTTCGCTATCCCCTACCATCTTTCGCTCTACCGTTTCAAGAAGGAGGATATATCGCTGGAGACGCTGCAGCGGAGTGATAAGGAAATGAGTCCAATCTTGCTTCAGGGAGGCTTTGTCTTTCTGTTTGTCTTCCAAAAATTTCTTGAATAAGAGGTTTCTGCTGGCCTCCTTGCGTATCATATACGCGGCGCGAGGATAACCAGTAGCATACTCAATGTAGTCAATTTTAGCTTTGCGAATCCACTCTCGGAAGAGATCGCTAAAGCCGACAATCCACGGCCCTTGCTCCTGTTGGCGGTACTTGAGCTGCGCCAAGAGATTGTCCTTGTTGATGTGGACAACTGTGTCGAGCTTTCCAAATACTGCGGTCAAGAACTTATCGCGCTTATCGGGATGGATAATGGGCGGCTGCCTGGTTCGCAAATCGTCTCTGTAGAGTGTGCGGAAGATATCTAGCTGCCTAATGTAAAGCTCTTCACCGGTGACGATTTCGTGTAAAATGTTTTGGCGTTCCACCTCCTTCTTTGGGCGGGATTCGATGTCTTCTTTTGTAAGCTTATAGAAAACGTGCCAGTCATCAGCGGCCTTTTCGTTCAAGCCCTCAAGATCCACCTTTTTGAGTGTACGCATACAGTGGGTTGAATAGCAACGGCCGCTGATCTCCACATCGTGAAGCTTGGGAGCGTAACATCCAGACCCGGTCAACTGCCATAAGACTCCCGAGATGTGACCGCCTCCAAGTTTCACCCATTCCTCATCAGGTAGAAGGACGCCGTATTTGAGCATGTGAGACAGCACAGTGGTACTCAGAGCCTCGGCATCGGCAACATTCATAGTCGGCACTTTAAAAGTAAACATGATGGTCAACGCCTCCTCGATAATCTTCTCTCTCAGGTCAAGCTCTCCCTCGGCCATCTCACGGATCCAAGCTTCAATGCCGCTGAGTGCCCACGGCTCTGGACATCGCCTAAAGTCGGCAGGCGTAAGCTTTGACGGAATAAACTTCTTCTTTCTGCCTCCAGTGGGCAGGGTGATGCTGTCGAAGCCTCCTACTGGAGCATTCATTCCGCCATCGTACTCAGTAATTGGCAGTGACGGCTGATGCGGCACCCCCTGTTGCTTGGCCAATTTTCTGCGCTCTTCCGCCGCATCTGTCCTTGATCTTGCCGGTGTCTGCACCTGCGGCGTATGGCTATAGCCCGCCAGTGAAACCGATCTTTCAGGCTGATGCGAGGCGGATGAATTACCAGTATAAAAGTTCTCTGGGTTCTCGTACTGCTGGCTTCTTGAATCGCTACTTCGAGAATATGAATGGTAACCGGTAAGACTGGTGAGTTGCCCAGAAGTCATGGAGCTAGTGTCTGAGCCCGGGGCCGGGGGAAGGGCTGGTAGAGGTCGGTTCGAAAGACCTGGGTGATAAAAGAGGTCTTCGTAATCATCTTTGCTCGGGGATTCAGCTGTTGAACTGAGGCGAGAATGAAGGGAGACTCTCTCATCGCCCTCATCGAAGCTGAGTCTCTTGGCACGGGGCGCCTGTAAGCCGCCTGTATCACCGTAGTCTACTTGAGCAGGTCGGCTTTGGCCAGGTGTTGGCAAAGGCCGAGGAGATCCTTGAGACAAAGAAGACCCCGTGTAGTTTCCGATGCCATCTCCGTAGGTGAGTGTCCCTGCATAGCCACCGCTGAGGCCTCCCAGGTCCATGAATCCTCCAAAGTCACTATCACTGCTATGATCTTGCTCTTCAGGCGGCGGGGGGAGCGGATTGGACTGAGGTGGGTGCGCAATAGTTGGTCCCTCGTTGTATATGAAGCTGCTTCCGCTGAATCGCCTCTCCTCCAGTTCAGCTTGCTGCATTGCCAGTACGCCGGCAGCTCCCTCCAAGTCATCGGAGTCATCCCCGTCGTCGTAGACGGCTTGCGCCGCTGTACTGCTTGATGGTCGGTGAGGAAGCGTCATCTGGCCGTTAGCCGGTAGCGGCGAGGGCAGTGGCCGGGGATCCGTCCTTCCTAGTTCAGCCTCGATTTCTTGCATGATGCTTTCTTGGTCGTAGGGTTCATCATCATGGTACGGATGGGGCTGAGGAAGTGGGCGACCGTTCGCATCCCAGGGGGTAGCCTCCTCGGGTAGGTCAGCCATTGGTCGACTGGGCAGAGGGGCATTGGTTGGGTGCCTAACTACCCCAGGAGATCCAAGTGGCTGCATATATGGTGATGCCAGTGAAGATGAGCCCTGTGAGTCTGACCGACCAGGCCGAGTAAAATAGGCGGCGTCATTACCTGTAGGATACGCCGGCATCTGAGAGGTGGTTGGGTATGGCGCCTGAGAGTTGGAAGAATAAACAGCAGGGCTTGGACTGCCGCCGTTAGAGCCATATGCCTGATACTGCCCTGTGCTGTAGGTTGGAGAGGCATAAGCCGAAGACTGAGTTTGAGAGCCAGTGACGGCGAACGACGACGGACTGGTGGGCATGGTTTGCTGGTACGAGGCGTTTCTTGTCGGAGACTGCGTCGGATATGGCAAGCCTGGGGACTGAGGCGGGAAGGACGGCGATGTCTGCCCAGCGCCAGCACCATAGGATTGGTCATGACTGTTGTTATGCCCGTGATACGTAGGATATCGCTGCGGCGCCGCAGAAGCATAGGCGGCGGGGTTGTATGTCTGAGGGGCGCCGTAGTTGTTCGGCGAGGGGCTGCTATAAGCACTGCCTGAGCTGATCGGAGTCGCATTGTATCGTGTCGACATGGTCTGCTGATGGACATAGGGCACGTTGGTAGACTGCGACCGATGGAAGTTGGAAGAAGGCTGCGCAAAAGACTGGGGGTTGTACGCAGCGTGCGAGGGCGTAGGCGGCGGCTGCTCTTGTTGATACTGGTGGGCGTAGCCAGACATTGCAGTGTTGCCGGTAGAGTTGGACGCTGGCCGGCCGGCCGGGTAGTTTGTCTGGCTCGATATGAAGAGTTCGTCGTCGCCAACACTGGCCGACGGCCGATGCGCATGTGTCAAGGCGCCGCTGTATTGGTCCTGGGGATGGCCCTCGTAGTAAGTGCCATCGTCGCCATGGTTGAAGCTCGCCTGGCGGGCCATGTTGGAGTGCTCCGCGGGCTGCTGGCCAGCGACTGGATACTGGACGGGCGGGACGTGTCCGTACCGGCGTCCTTCGTTGTTTCGAAAGGACATGCTTGGTGGTGAGGTGACCGCCGAAAAGTGTCAGGCGAAGTAGGTGGCTAGCGACGAATCGAGAGACTGGTATGTAGCAGCTGACGCCTTTTTCTGGCGGGTGGGCTGTCTGAGACGAAGCCTCACGGGTCAACTTTATCGCGATAACAGTGCAAGGCGAGCGAAGGAGGCCTGCGTCGCATTGGGCGGCATCAAAGGAGACAATGGGCTCATCAACCGCTAGGCTGCTTGCAGTCGAAGGCTTAGCTCCTGTGCCTGCTTGACCGACGAAAATCCCCTCCGTTGTGCCCGAGAGGCTGACAGGACAGCTTCACGGTGGAGTTTGCCTGGAAGCCAAGACGAGCGCTGGGCGGGTGGGTTCCTGTCGCTGTACGAAGCCTCGCGCAGTAACCGCTCGAAGACGGCGTCGACGAGGTCTCGGAATCAGGACCACGGCGCACGTCAGAAAAGAGGTGGAATTAAAAATAGGTTTAAGACAGACGCAGCACAAACGAGGAACCCGTTCGACGCCAGTCAGCCGTTGTGCGGGAGACGGAGCTTCGATCAAGCCTCAGAAAAGAGGAGGCTTACGCCCATGCGTACGCTGAGGTCACTTCGCTCTGGCTGTACGTGCGGTGCGTGTGCTGGAAATTAGGTGCTAATCAGCCCAAAGAGGCGCTGGCGGGGCTACGGATCCAGGGCCTGAAACCCAGTGGCAGTGAGAAGCCGCTGCTGTCTTGCTGCTCTCAAAAAGCGTCGCGGCTTCTGGCAAAGCGTGCATGATGGGCAGTAACATTAGTAGGCCTAGCACCTGCCAGTGCAAAGTATCATTGTGCCTATTTTAGAAGGGGCGCTAAGAGGTTGAGGGGACCACTAGGCCGTATTTTAGTGGTAGTGATTGGATCAATAGTATAAACTACGAGAGGTCCCTGAAAAAAAAAGATCAATTTGATCCCATGCACCAAGGATATGTATAAAATTGAACCTAGAGTAAAAGCAAATGCGCTCCATAGCTTCCAGCTGCCATAATTGCCGGCAATCTCATACCTGCAGATCAACTGGAATTAGGCATCGCTTATTTCCTTGAACGCATATCAGGAGTGCATCGAGGAAGAGGTTGAAAAGCCTCGCCGTCGCTGAATATCACCAAATGAGGATGTCATTGGGCAGTGGCGCGTGGAGAGCGCACAAGTAAAATACGAAGACTCGCCGGCCCTAGCCTCGGTCGCCGTCCTTGGCCGTCTCAGTAACATTGGGTGTTTCTGGTGTTCCTTTAGTGTTCACAGGGAGTAATTGATACTGTGCTTCGTACTCAACTCGTATATACGAGGGGCTTGATGAGGATCAGCGCGGCTCTCGTCTGTATACGCGGAAGTACGCCGTATGGAACAGGGCAGTGCACGGTATAGTTCACTCAAATGCCAGATTGCCAACTCCAGGTTGGCAGAAATGGTTCTGTGGGTGTGCCGGTTTGAGCACCAAACAGAGAAAGGCCTCGCTCCCTCTTTAATCAATTAGCATGGCGTCGAAACTTGGTTGAAACCACAAAACACGCCATTGCAGGGGCCATGAGCTCTTGGGAGGGTGCACAGGGCAATACGAGGATACTACCTGGAGCCGAAAATGGAAACTATCCACGACACCAAGAGGGAGCTAGCGGTTAATCTGCAAATGATGAACGGTGGTGTTCTTCTGCTTCTAAACCAGAGCTGTCGAACTTATAATCCACGACCGACGAGTTTTATTTTCTCCCCTTTCTCTCTTGGTAGATGGCAGGTAGCTGCCCCCCTGCAAATCAGTGAGTGTGAAGCGGATAGAAACATACCTATATAACGCTTCAAGACTGCTCCATACGACGCATATTGTAACACTATTGTGCAACCACCACTGCTACTTTCGCCACCGACGCCTCATCTTAGACTGAGCGATGCTTAGCCAGCACAATTAACCCTTTCGAATCAAAAAGTATCGTTCGTGCACACAGCCTGCTTGATATCATACACCATCGCCGGCCTCATCCATATGTCTTAGGGGCTTGTAAGACATTAAATCGGTGAGCCTTTGTGTTACTCGGGCTGCTATAAGCGTGCAACTTAGACAATGCCGTTGAAAGTCAGGATGGTTTTCATCTGAATAATCCACCCTTTCGTAATATCAACCTTGGGGGCCTTTTTGCCCGAGTTCCTGGGCAGAAAACCGTCATTGCGTGCGGTGGTCGCTAGCCCCACCTGGTCGGCTCCGTGCCGAAGTTCACTACCGGCTCTGCGAATGTTGAGCCGTCGACGGAGGAGGGCATTGCATGGACAAAGAGATGCAAATGATGTTACTGATAAATGCACTGAGATGGTTATATTTAGATTTTAGATCAATCCGCCATGAATTGTTCCGATCGAGGCAGAGCAAGCTGATATCAGCTTACCAGCTTGAAAAATCGACGCGGTTCTGATCCCCCCTCTTTTCTAATATTAGACTAGAATCGATTTACTGAACAGTTGTCGACCCATCTGGATCGGCAGGCCTGTAGTTAATTGTTTCCCATAGGGTAGATGCTAAATTTAACAGGTTCGCCGGCACAAGACTATGATAACTCTAAACGGGAACGGAATTATAGTCGGCAATAGACACGCAGCATCAAGAGGCCAGCAAATCGTTGCACTATATTTTGATAGTCGCATCACTACATCGTAGCAAACGATAGCAATACATGTTTTGTCGTTTTTTTTTTTTTTTTTTTTTTTTTTTTTTGAGATTTCCAGTTGAAATGCAGTTAGACGTTACCAAATACTAAATAGCATCGTCTCTTGCTGAATTCTACGTTAGTGAACGGCACGATTTACACAGATCTTAGCTGTATCCTATAATACCAGTTTATATAAGCTAATTTGTCTCGTGGAGGAGGTTCAACAGCTGGGCGGCCAATTGCTTTTTTGTAATCTGGCTCTAGTTGTAAGCTTACCATGATCTCTGGTTTTCTGTCTCCAAAAAGCTCAGGGAGAGATATAGATTAACAGGGCTATTGCGGCTATATAGTACTCGCTATTTAGCTATTCACTCAATATTGATCTCGATTGTTATACTTGAGGTCATGTATCGGTATACAATGCAGCCGCTTTCTTTAGCAAGAGTCGTTTATTCAAATTACACCGCCATATCCTATAGAGAAGCTTTGGAAACAGAACATTAACCTTTCCCGTTAGAAGCGCTGGTGTAGCTCTAGGGGTTATTTGACAAGCCAGTGGCATGGGAGGCAGCTCTCTGTGGGATTCTACAATCATCGGTCTTAGACTATACGGATCATGATTACGGCCATGCTGAATACTATAAGAATTGAGAGGAAGAAAATGTAAGCGGTATCGAAATCACTCCGGTAGTTGAGCTAATGAATGTATTAACCCGTAGCCTCGAGACCTTTCCTTGTTGGTCCATGTGATTTAGGATCCACAGGTGGAAAGGTGAGCGTAAACAGGTAATGATATAGAAGATGAGCTGCTGACCTCAATGGCGTCGCACAGAGTGTTCCAGCGTGATATAACAGCCGTGATGCGTAACACTGGCTGTTGTTACTCAAAGGCCAAGGAGAATCATTTTTACATCAACATGGACGATATTCACCTCTTACAGCAAGGGCAGCCTGTCATGCTTCTCCCCTCCCGCCAATCACGGCGATAGAAGCTTCCGGAGGGGCTGCCAAGCCGAATCTACTCCATCCGGGCAACACAGCCTTGCTGCTGATTCGCAGCTCTGCAATCCCGTCTTGTCAACCTGTGAACGCTCCATTATCGGCACCCAGCCGCGGCTTATATGCACATAGGACCGCCATAGCGATGCGGAATTGCTCGCTTTGTCGTCATTTGTCAGCCATCAATGCCTAGCGTCGCGGGCTTGGAGTGACATTAGAGGTCGCCTTTCGGCAAGTCAGAATGACGACAATGACGCTGCGGGGCAAAATGGAGCTGCACCGAGCTCCCACGAAGGCCTCCCCCTCCCCAAGCTTAATCGTGGCTAGTAGTACCACCTGGGTGCAGAATTTCCATGCCCGAAGCTTGCTGGAGAGTTATTGGTAGGCCGCTGGGCAGAGCGCATCGATGGCAATCCCCACCCTTGAAACGAGCTGCGTTCGTAACTCCGGAACAGCGAAAGGCTCTCTTCTCTTTTAGCTGGCCCGAGCCTCTCCAAACTCTGTCCTCTCCACCTCTTCATCATCGCCATCTCGCCGTCTTTTTCGTACAAAAAACAATCGTAAAACCCAACCGCCAAAATGGTCAAGGCTGGTAAGACACCTCCCAACCTCCATTGCGCCAGGCAGTAGCTCCTAGCAGCGCCATGCTCGGCTTTATATAGTCGTCGCTGGTCTAGCGGAGGGGCGCGGCCATGCTGTGCCCATCCCGAGCTGGTTTGAGGGGGTTTTGCTCTTTATCTGCTCAAACGGCTTCGTTAGACAGCGGGCCGCGCCGCAACCTTGATAGACATCTAGCCCTGCTTCTTCTTCCCATTGGAAGACGTTGCTGGCGCAAGCGTGTCCCTTGATGGCCGCGGCGCGATCGCATCGCAGCCTGGCGTCCTTGTGAATCGTCTGGGAACGTCCGCTGACGACGAGCTGTAGTTACTATCCTCCGAGGAGACGCCAAGGTCTCCGGCACCGTCATCTTCGAGCAGGCCTCGGAGGGTGCCCCTACCACCATCACCTACGACATCACCGGCAATGACCCCAACGCCAAGCGTGGCTTCCACATCCACACATTTGGCGACAACACCAACGGCTGCACCTCTGCCGGCCCTCACTGTGAGTTGATCCGATAGTATCGGACGAAAGAAGAGGGCTCCCTTTGCTTACCACGTTCTTCGGCAGTCAACCCCTTCAACAAGACCCACGGAGCTCCCTCTGATGAGGCCCGTCACGTTGGTGACCTCGGCAACATCGAGACTGATGCTCAGGGCAATGCCAAGGGCACCATCACCGACAACCTTGTCCAGCTGATTGGCCCCAACAGCGTCATTGGCGTAAGAATCCTCCATTTTTGTAATGTTTCTGGAACTGCAAAGCGTGCTGACGATTTATATTTAGCGCACCGTCGTTGTCCACGCCGGCACTGACGACCTCGGCAAGGGTGACAACGAGGAGTCCCTCAAGACTGGTAACGCTGGTCCTCGACCTGCTTGCGGTATGTGCATTTTTTCCCCCCTGGTCCATCAAGTTGCTTTCAATGTCCAATTGCTAACGTGGGGCCGTCATACAGGTGTCATTGGTATCTCTGCCTAAGCTCGTCAACGCACTGTAGCTATGCTTCACCTAAGCTTCTAGAATATGGAAACAAAAATCTCTTAGGCAACTAGAATGGGCTTGCCTCGGCTAGGTAAAATATAGTAAACAAGCAAACAAACAAATAAAACAAGTTAAAGGCTTCGCATTGCTATGCCACGCGCATCTCGCACAAGAATTATATCACCTGAATACCTACCTTCCTAGGTACATGTAGTATTGATAGTAGCTGGCCATGGAGGGGTAAAGACGCATCATCATCATCGGTGCAATTACATCACATATTGCCTCGTGCTGCTGCTCTCTTCCATCTACTTGTTCCCTCGCTGTCCATCTTAGGCGCGGATCGTTGCAATGGTTCGTACTTGAAAACCACATGGCTCATGTACATACAAATGATCCCGAACAGCGCCTTTGTCATGTTGTGAAACACAATCTAGCTGCCGATTAGTTGATCTCACATCGCCCATAGCTCGGCACAGGCAATTTCATTTGTGCCCCTCCTTCCAAACACCCCTTTGCCACCACCTTTTGCCCCGCGCCTCCATTTTCGCTTAGTTGCCTATTTCGGGGTCCGGCCAGCAGCACTCAATAGCACGCCAAAGGTCCCTGGAAGGTCCCCACAGTAAAGCCACCTGTAGCGTCGAAAGCCGCGTGCTAACAAGCTCTACCAGGCCATTAGCTGGCTTCTCGACACTAGGAGAGGTACTCGGCACTAAGAGACATGACACCTTGCCCAAAGACACACGACAAAGCTGCTTCCTCCATCAGCTCTACAATCTGCTCTTTTGTTGCTCAATTCATCTTTCCAAGCTTAGAATCTGCTTGGTAGACCCTCAAAGACAGTCTTATTTCTTCCTTGGTCCTCCGCTCAGGTATGTTCGGAATCCCGGGCCATGCCCAAAGTCATGCCATTGCCACTCCCAACTGTTGTCCCTCTTTCTCCGCCTGGTGGTGACATAAGTTCTCTTCTGCTCGAGTCCAGTCCCTTGAAACGACTCAATTGCAGTTTACATACAGCTTCACTTCAGTTACTCCAAGATCCTTTCCTGTTCTCAGCAATTGCGGCTGCATTTCCCCATGTCAACTTGAAACGTCTACTCCATGCCAAAACCACATCGTCAAGCCATCTCTCTTCGAAGCAGGCAAGCATAGCTAACCAAGTGCCCTGTTCCAATTAGGCTTCCCCTTGTTTTCCACCTTACTGGCCCATCATGTCGAAGACCTTTATCGGCAATGTCAAGAGTGTCTTGAGCGGCGACACCTTGATCCTGACCAGCCCTAACAACCCCACGGCCGAACGCACGTTCTCCCTGGCATATGTTTCGGCCCCTCACCTGAAGCGAGAAGGAGATGAGCCTTTTGCATTCCAATCCCGTGAATATCTTCGAAACCTCGTTGTTGGCAAGCCTGTCCAATGCACAGTTCTCTACACCATTCCCACGACCGGCCGAGAGTTTGGTACCGCCCAGCTCAAAGATGGAACTCTCCTTCCTGATGAGCTTATTAAGGCCGGTTGGCTGAAAGTCCGTGAGGATGCTGGCCGCAAGGAAGAATCTGAAGAGCTTCTCGATAGACTCGAGACGCTTCGTTCCCTCGAATCCGAGGCCAAGTCTAGCTCCAAGGGTCTATGGTCAGGCGTCAACGGCACCATCGAAGTTCAGAACGACCTGGGAGGCCCTGAATTCCTCACACAGTGGAAAGGCAAGACCGTAGACGGCGTTGTCGAGAGAGTGCTAAGCGGTGACCGTTTGTTGGTTCGCTTGTTGCTTTCCGATAAGAAGCACGTGCAGCCCCTGACTCTCCTTGCCGGCGTTCGAACTCCATCCACCGAGCGCACGCTTCCTTCTACCGGTGCCACACAGCCTGCCGAGGAGTATGGAAATGAGGCTAAAGCATTCGTCGAGACGAGGTTGCTCCAGCGCCAGGTCAAGGTTGAGATTGTCGGTGCTAGCGCTCAGGGACAACTTATCGCCAATGTCATCCACCCCCGAGGCAACATTGCCGAATTCCTGCTCCAGGAGGGATTGGCCAGGTGCAATGACTTCCATTCTACCATGCTGGGAGAGAAGATGGCTCCTCTGAGAGCTGCCGAGAAGAAGGCTCAGTCTCAAAAGATTCGCCTGCACAAACATCATGTTGTCAAGGCAGAGACCGGAGACAAAGAGATGACCGTCACTAAGATCATTGGCGCCGATACCATTCTGGTCAAGGCCAAGGGCGATAGTGCAGAGAAGAGGATCAGCTTCAGCAGTATCCGTGGTCCTCGAACCAACGAGCCCTCCGAGAGCCCCTTCAGAGACGAGGCAAAGGAATTCCTGAGATCAAAGTTGATCGGAAAGCACGTTAAAGTTAGTGTTGATGGAACCAAGCCTCCTTCTGAAGGCTTTGAAGCCAGAGACGTGGCCACTGTTACCGAAAAGGGCAAGAACATTGGCCTTGCGCTGGTAGAAGCCGGCTGGGCTTCTGTCATCAGACACAGGAAAGATGATACCGACAGGGCTCCCAACTATGACGAGCTTCTTGCGGCTCAAGAGAAGGCCAAGGAGGAGAAGAAAGGCATGTGGTCTGGAAAGCCTCAAAAGGCTAAGCAGTACCTGGATCTGTCAGATAACATTCAGAAAGCCAAGATTATGCTCGCTACACTGCAGCGTCAGAAGAGGGTGCCTGCTATTGTTGACTTCTGCAAGGCCGGCTCTCGATTTACCATCCTTATTCCCCGTGAGAACGTCAAGCTGACCCTGGTTCTGGGTGGTATCCGCGCCCCAAGGGCCCCTCGTGCTGATGGACAAGGTGGCGAGCCTTTCGGCAAGGAGGCTCTCGACCTAGCCAACCGACGATGCAACCAGAGGGACTGCGAGGTAAATATTCACGATATGGACAAGGTCGGTGGATTCATCGGTGAATTGTACATTGGCCGTGAAAACTTTGCCAAGGTCCTTATCGAAGAGGGCTTGGCTTCAGTACACGCCTACTCTGCCGAGAAGTCAGGAAACTCTGTCGAGCTGTTCGCGGCCGAGAAGAAGGCAAAGGAAGCCAGGAATGGTTTGTGGCATGACTATGACCCTTCACAAGACGAGGAGAATGCCGATGAGGGTGCTGAGGAGAACGGCACTCCTGAGGCGGAAGTCACATTGGACAAGAAGCCGGCCGATTACCGAGATGTTATCATTACCAACATTGATGGAAACGGAAGGCTCAAGATTCAAGAGATTGGAAAGGGCACAGCGGCTTTGGAATCTTTGATGAGCGAGTTCCGAAAGTTCCACATCGATTCCAAGAACAACAAGCCCCTTGCAGACGCTCCCAAGACTGGAGAATTCGTGTCTGCCAAGTTCTCAGCCGACGGCCAGTGGTACCGTGCCCGAGTCCGGGCCAATGACCGCACAGCCAAGCAGGCAGAGGTTTTATATGTAGACTACGGCAACAGCGAGAAGATTGCTTGGTCTGACCTGCGGTCCCTGGATCAAACCAAGTTTGGCGTCCAGAAGCTCAAGGCCCAGGCTATTGATGCATCACTGTCATTTGTCCAGCTGCCCACCGCCGCGCACTACTTTGAGGATGCTATCGGCTTAATCTATGAGCTGACGGAGGGTAAGCGCCTCGTCGGCAACTTTGATCTTGTCGACAGCAAGGAGAACATCAGCTACATCACCCTCTATGACACCAAGGGAGATGGCTCTCTGCCCGGACCCAATGACTCCATCAATAAGGAGATTGTAGCCAGCGGATATGGCATGGTGCCCAAGAAGCTCAAGGCGTGGGAGCGCAGCAAGGCATTTGAGTCATACCTAAAACATCTGCGGGAAGTCGAGAGCCAGGCGAAGCAGGATAGGCAGGGTATGTGGGAGTATGGTGATATCACCGAGGATTAAATGGAAGTCAAAATTTGGGGATAAAGGGGGGGGGTTGTTTCAAGGAGAGATTTTCTTCTTCTTCATAGTTTATGTAGCATAAAGCGAGAAACTGCATTCCCGACGATACGTCACAAAGATGGTTTTTGAAAAGGTCCTTTTTTTTAAGATAATCCAGTATGAGTCTTGGAGGTTTCTAAGGTTCACGAGAATCTGAGTGGAAAACAATATTAAAGATAAGTGGCAACATGTGGTCGAGACATCTATCGGAAAGAGCCGAAACAGGCACATATGATTGATGATGAAGCCATCGCCATCATGCCTCCACGGACGGATAGAGTACGATATCCTGACGAAGCGATTACAAACGGACAGCAACGGAAGGGCCCGGGATGGAACTCAAAGCAGCATCCTTTTGGTCAGCTGGATCTTACTTTTACTTGAAAGAAAATACGAAGACCAGACGCGCGCGGCCGGACGAGGCCGGTTTCCACTTGCAGCCAATTATTGGGCTATACAGGCTATACAGGCTTTACAACAACACCGTGCATTGTCATGTCATTCACAGCACATCGTGTGTATCGTCGACAGCAGAGGCGTGGCGAGCGGCCCGCGCGGTTCCCGCGTATTCCACGGCGTTCCAGCAAGAAGCTGCCCATTGGCGCCTTGCAAAAAGGTTCCCAAAGTTCCGGCGTCCGGTGGAGCCGCAGAGGAGGCGACCCGTTGAGACGCGCCCGGTGACCGGTTCAACAACTTTTCTGTGCCCTCCAGCATACTGCAGGCATGTATAAGGCCCGGGGAAATAGCGGTTAAGGCCCGCGAACCAACGGCGCATGCCACTGGCCGGCGGGACTTGACTGGCTGGATCCAGGTCCGGCAGCGCTGCTGGGAACTTTGAGGGAACTTTGCGGACCGCCTGACTAAGGAGACTGCTCAAGTCGCTCAACCAGGGTGCCACAATGACTTAATGGCTCCCCCACTCCGTGCACCCAAGGGGGGCGAAACTGGCGTCGGAGCTGTTGCTGCGTTCTGGAGCAACAGCCACCAGGGCCGAGTACAAGTATCCAATATCATCTGGTCGCAGCCAATCCGCCAAACTCTGTCTCCTCTCTCAACACCATCATCGCCTCTGTCCTGGCAACTGCATTATTTGTCTACCGTTTCCATCACATCAATTCGCATTCACAATGTCCAGCTCTCTCGAACAGCTCAAGGCCTCCGGCACCGTACGTTCCTCCTCCTTTCCCCCACCCCGCCAAAAACCACACCACATAACGACATACCCCTCCAAACGAGGGGCGAAGCTGTTGCGAGCTGCGGGCTGCTGTCAAGAGGAATCGGCAATGCAGCTTCGTCCTCAATGGGGGAATCGCAACAACTAGCACTGGTTTTCTTGAGTAATTGCCTGGAACATATGCTGACCATTGACTTTTTGGCGAACAACAGGTTGTCGTTTCTGACACTGGTAATTATTCCCGCATTATCCGCCCAACTGTGGTTTGTTCCAGCCCAGCTAACTATTTCTCTCATAGGTGACTTTGCTGGTTAGTATTGCTCTCAACGACGGAACACCCGGGCGCTGCTTTGGCGAGCTGCTACATGCCGTGCTCTTTTTCCCCCCTCCCCAAGAATTGTTGCGTCAGAACAGAGGCTAATCAAGAATACTCGGTTCCAACAGCCATTGGCAAGTACAAGCCTCAGGATGCCACCACCAACCCTTCTCTCATCCTGGCCGCCTCCAAGAAGCCCGAGTACGCCAAGCTGATAGATGCTGCCATTGCCTACGGCAAGGCTGAGGGCGGCGACATCGACAGCCAGGTCGACCACGCTCTCGACCGCCTGCTGGTCGAGTTCGGCCGTGAGATTCTCGCCATCATCCCCGGCAAGGTCTCCACCGAGGTTGACGCCCGATTCTCCTTCGACACCCAGGCCTCCGTCAACAAGGCCCTGCGTATCATCCAGGTAAATCTCGACAAGACAAAGCAATTGGGCAAATAAAATATGAAGAAGCTAATCATCTTTCTCTATTCTGAAATATAGCTCTACAAGGAGCAGGGTATCCCCAAGGAGCGTATCCTGATCAAGATCGCCTCCACCTGGGAGGGCATCAAGGCCGCCGAGATCCTCCAGCGTGACCACGGCATCAACTGCAACCTGACTCTCATGTTCTCCCTTCCCCAGGCCATCGCTGCCGCCGAGGCCGGTGCCTTCCTCATCTCCCCCTTCGTCGGCCGCATCCTTGACTGGTTCAAGGCCAGCACAAAGAAGGAGTACTCCAAGGAGGAGGACCCCGGTGTCGCCTCCGTCAAGGGCATCTTCAACTACTACAAGAAGTACGGCTACAAGACCATTGTCATGGGTGCTTCTTTCCGAAACACTGGAGAGATCACTGAGCTCGCTGGCTGTGACTACCTGACCATCTCCGTAAGATTTCAGCCAATCCCCCCTTGCCAAGTTTTCGTATGGCTAACATCCTGCTCTTTAGCCCAACCTGCTCGAGGAGCTCCTCAACTCCACCGAGGCTGTCCCCAAGAAGCTGGACGCCGCCGGCGCCTCTTCCCTGAACATCGAGAAGAAGACCTACATCAGCGACGAGTCCCTCTTCCGATTCGACTTCAACGAGGACCAGATGGCCGTCGAGAAGCTGCGCGAGGGTATCAGCAAGTTCGCCGCCGATGCTGTCACCCTCAAGAACATCCTCAAGCAGAAGCTGTCTGCATAAAGAGCTACTGATTTGGTAGTTGATGAGAGAGATGTGAGAAGAGGAGAAAGTTACTTCCAAAAAGGTGCAAAATGACTTACCCAGGCAACCCGGGAGGTAAAATTGGGATATAAATTTTTTTGGTCTTGGCTGTTGATAAGAAACGCTTGAAAAAGGGTCCTGTTTAAAATGTGAATATGGAGACCCTCGATTCCTTTTTATGTTTGTTATCTATGCCTTCAAAAAACAAAAAAGCTCTTGTTGAAATTTAGCTTAGCAAATTTAAAAAAAATTGGGAAATCTTCCATGTCCGATGTGATGTGCTACAAATAGTTGTTGTTGTAATTGTATATAGTTGTTGATTATATTGTACAAGACTATATATCCGTCGATATATGTTTTTCCCCCTTAAACACAACGCGATGTGGTATCGAAATCTCGCATCAGCTTTCATAAATGCAAAATAAGAAGAACAAAAACGCCGATAATGCTGCCGTTGCTGTTGCTGAATCCAAGGCCCAGATCCCTATCCCCGTCCCCGTCCCCGTCTCCAATCCTGAGTATATGTAAATAGTGCTCACCCAAGCAAAAGAGATG
The DNA here is from genome assembly GCA_021066465.1 of Trichoderma asperelloides. Lineage (NCBI taxonomy): Eukaryota > Fungi > Ascomycota > Sordariomycetes > Hypocreales > Hypocreaceae > Trichoderma > Trichoderma asperelloides. The sequence goes on along the minus strand of JAJKFY010000346.1, from coordinate 3,709 downwards.
ATAAGTCAATAGCCAAAAGAACCCTCTTCTTTTTAATCCACAACAGCATTTCCTCAATCCAAATCGCACTGTAAAACAAAATTATGGCACTTTTTCATAAATTAAAAGAAGAAGAAGAAGAAGGAGAAGAAAAATCAAGTTCCGCTTTCAAGGCTCCTTGCAATGCACCTGCACAATCGTATGCGTAAAACCCCCCTTGGACCCTTCCTTGCCCTCCACCACCAGCGCCGTCAAGGCTCCTCCCCGAACGCAGCCTGAGTCGAGTCCAATGGAGTACTTGTCCTCGCGGAAGCCCCTCTTGGCGTCGTGGCCGTAGACGACGGTGTAGCGGTGGGATTTCTTGAGGCGCTTCTGGAAGCGGTTCCACGCGTTGGACCACTTCTCGCCGTCGCGGCCCTCGATGGGGATGATGGTGTCGCGGTCAGTGTAGGCGTCCTTCTCCTGGATAGATTCGAGAGTTTCGCCTTCCTCTTCTTCGGGAGGTGGTGGTGAGGGCGAAGAAGCTTCTTGGTCATTGCTGGCGGCGTTGTTGTTGTCGTCGTCGTCGTCGTCGTCATCGCTGCGATACGACTTCCTGCCGCCCTTGCCACGCAGCTTCTCGCGGGGGTAGATCAAGGTGCGCATGTTCATGACGGCCCAGGGATCCTGCAGTTCGGGCTTGACGCCCGGGACGAGGCCGGCGTGGACAATGAACATGTGCAACGGCTCGACGGCGAGGATGACGGGCAGCTTGGAGAGCCACTCGACGTGTTCCTTGCTCAGCTTGCGCCCCGTGGCGAGGAACTCGGCCTGGCCGCGGCGGTCTTCATCATGGGGTGATGCGAGATCCTTGCTGACGCCGGTCTGGGTCTCGGCTTCTGTGAGAGAGAGGAGGACGCGATCTTCGTGGTTGCCGCGGACGGCGCTGGCGTTGAGGCTCATGAGGCGTGAGACGACGGCCGCTGAGTCGGGGCCCTTGTTGATCATGTCGCCTGCGGCAATGAGATGGTCCTTTGCGGCGTCGAAGTCGACCTTTTTGAGGAGCGTCTCGAGGGAGGCGTCCATGCCGTGAATGTCCCCGACAATGACTAGGCGCCGCTTGTTCTCAAAGGTAGGGACAAGCTCATCGGACAGGTTGGCCATGAGCGTGAGGCCGTCCATGTTGGGACGACGAAAGGTGCCATAGGTCATGGGCCGATCGGCGTCGGTGATTTCGACGTGGACAGGCCTCGGCGGCAGAGGGGGCAGAGGCGGAACCGGTTTTTTGTCCTTGGATTCGCTGATGAAGGACATGTTGTAGAGTCGCGTGACACTTAAGAAGGCGCTGGCGATGAAGAAGAGGACGGCGGCGACGATGAGGATTCGGCGGTGCTGAGGTTGCGCCATGGCGGCGGGTGGCTGGTTTTAGAGGGTTTGGGCTTTTGACCCGTCCCGTTGGCCTTTTTTTTTTTTTTTTTCCTTTGTTTGATTTTACTGGTTCCAAAGTCTGTTTGTGCTAAAAGCTGTTTCGGCAGCTTTTGCCGGGTTGACGATGGGAGGGGGAGGAGGAGTACTGTTCACCGGGAGACTGAAGCCATGGAGCAGCACAGGTGGAAGAAACCGAGAAAAGGGAGGATATAGATAGTAAGCGGCAAGGAGAGACACGGCCGGTGTTGTTGAAGGGAGGAGATGAAGGACAAGAGCCGTCGACTTGAGAAGATAAAGAAGGATAGATAGGCAATACTACTAGCTCGAGGTATTAACAGATATCGACTATCTATTAAAGGGGAAGCTTCTTTAATTTTTGCACTTCAGCCCAGTCACGTTAGCGAATTCTACCTACTTTTGGTAAAATATTACTGCCACTAGTAAGTAGTACGGAGAATTTAAAAAAATAAAAAAAGAAAACTACACACAGCAAGTGTAACGATGTATTACGCGTCGCCTTGGCTGCTACCGGGGTTTGCCTTGCAAGCTTCACATAAAGCAAATCTCCCCCCCAGACCATCTGCTATACAAGTATGTTGGTTGCAGCACATCTGCCGTCTAAGCCGTCTAGGCGCCGCAACGGGGGTTGTTTTGGGCAGGCTGGATGACGACAACGGCGGGAATGCCAAGACCCTAAGACGTTCCCAGGAGTCTGTCTCTCTGAAGCTTCTTGGTTATCTGCCCGGGCAGCTACATACTACTACTAATACTAGTAATACTACTAGGCGGATGCGGGCGAGTCAGGGCCCGGGGGGGAGCAGAAGCGGGTACCGCTATTGAGGGCAGGGGGACAGACATGGCATGGACGTTTGGTGTTGTTGGGGCTGAGATGGAGCGCGCGCGTGTGTGCCTTGCAGTTGTCTTAGTGCTTGGGTTGATGGGTAGCACAAATAAAGTATGTACAGTGTGTCGGGTCGGTAGTTGATGGAATGGTGTTGATCTTTGCCGATCCTGGACCGAGGCATGGGCACAATGGGACAAGATGTAGCACTTTAAATAAGTCATTATTTTGACTCCCTTTTATTTTTTTCTCTCTCACTCTTCGTGTTGAAATACGCGTGTTTGATGCTGCGCTTGGTTCAGTTAGTGCGCTGTTCACTGCATGCAACGAACGGATATCGGCATCTGGGGACGCACGTGGGGACGGTGGTTGGCGGGCGCCGATCCGAGGGCAGCATTACGTGGAATTGTCCGGACTCTTTATTGCAATTGCATGCTGGCTTTGAGATGTGATATAATGGCCAGTGTGTCTTTAAGGTATGTATTATGAGTTGTAGATATCGAGGATGTGGAGAGAGATGGGAAAAGGAAGGTGTTGATAGACGTGGATGTTTTTTATCGGTAGTCCATAAAAACTTGTAAATGTTGTTTTGTTTTGTATATTCAAGTGTGATATCTGAGGCCGGAGAAGAAAATTCCACATACCAACTGGATAATTTAGAAAGCAAAACGTAAAGGAGATTCGACATGTTATGTCACATCTCCGGATAAATAAATGCTAGTTTTTGTGAGCAACTATTTTTCCGAACCTCAGATAATGAGATACACAATCGTCATCACAGAGTTATAGGTTAAGTGTTCGCCCTCGCCAGCTCCACTTACACATTCTAGACCTCAACTAGAGTATGGAGTAGTGCTACCAGGTCTTGAAAAGGACTTTGGGCCCACCTCCCAAGATGAAGAGAGAAAAAGGGATGTACAGTTGATGAGTGTTCGCATCTGGGAAAGCCGAGCTAAGTTGTGTGCGATATAACGGTGAAGCAAGTTCAACCATTATTACCACCACATCTGAATGACAACATTTAGGAATGTTAAACAAGATAACCCAGTGTATTCCACTTTTGCACATTCGCGGCCTGATACACACCGTGAAGTGCTCTGGGGTAGAATTCTGCGATTTAAAATGGCCTTTTTATGGATTTTATTCAAAATCATCAAGGTGAAGCAGAATTGGACAAGCTGCAACCCACATCCCCTTATGCTGCTGATTGATGCCATACAAATCAAGGACTTGCAATTTACGAAATCTATTATTTTAGCAGTGTGCAAGTCGCAAAAGTTGCTGTGAGAAGAAAGTCTTATTCTGCTGCTAATATACATATACTGTACAGGATTTCCATCAATGCCTGCCCACCTTATAATAGCACAAGTCTATACCCAAGCATAGGCTTATCCGAAGAGCGTGTCGTGTGGGGGGGGGGGGGGGGGGGGGGGGGGGGGGGGGGGGGGGGGGGGGGGGGGGGGGGGGGGGGGGGGGGGGGGG